>VWZV01003803.1:1297352-1498855 GCA_013397155.1 Irena cyanogastra | reverse complement strand
CCCCCCTTCCACGGGAGCGGGGGGGACCCCACACCTTTCACAGGAGCTGGGGGGGACCCACACCTTTCACAGGAGCTGGGGGGGACCCACACCTCTCACAGGAGCTGGGGGGACCCACACCTTGCAGAGGAACTGGAGGGTACCCCACACCTCTCACAGGAGCTGGGGGGACCCACACCTTTCACAGGAGCTGGGGGGACCCACACCTTTCAGAGGAGCTGGGGAGACCCACACCTTGCAGAGGAAGTGGGGGGGACTCACATCTTTAACAGGAGCTGGGGAGACCCACACCTTTCACAGGAGCTGGGGGGACCCACACCTTTCAGAGGAGCTGGGGGGACCCCACACCTTTCACAGGAGCTGGGGGGCTCCTCACTGGTGCAGCCAGGGAAGGCAAATCCGAGGAGTAACCAAATGCAGAGCTCAGAGGGGCAGGAAGGGAGTGTGGGGTGAAGCAGGCTGTGGGAGATGTTTGTTGTCATTTTTGGGGCAGCACAGAGGTGCCCTGGGTGTAGTAGGCAAAGGTGAGATTCACAGAATTCACTGAGATGCTGCAGGACAGAGGCACAGTGGTATATCAGTGGGGAATAGACAATTTCAGATTTAGAGACAGTTTGTGTCCTCCTTGCTTCACCAGGAGGGCTCGGATCTGTCTGAACAGGCCCTGCTTTGCTGAATCACTGAAGAAATTGTCCTGAAGTCTCGTGGTTGTCAGAGGAATTGTTGTGTAATTGTGGCAGAGGCAGCCAGGAGCTGCCCCTGGATCCCTGGCAGTGCCCAAGGCCAGGCTGTTCACCCTGGGACAGTGGAAGATGTCCCTGCCCATGGCAGGGGTGGAACTAAAGGATTTTTGGGGTCCCTTCCAACACAAACCATCCTGTGACTGTACAATTCAGAACCTTTTCATCACAGCCCATTTGACAGCACCTCTGGGTCTTCTCTTTACACACAATTCCCCCAACCATCAGGATTCTCCCTTTTGTCATTCCCCCTCCTGGTTTCTCTGAGGCAGAGCTGGGGACCAGGACAATTTGTGATGGCTGTGGGGACCACGCCGGCTAGTGCCTGCTGCACGAAATGCATCCTGCCCTGTCCCAGTGCCCCGTGCAATTAGAGAGCAGAAAATGAACCAGTAAAGCACGGCAATTAAGGATGGCTCCAGAGCACACGGATCCTGTCAAACCACACTTCCGAGCCTGCAGCAGTTTTCCAGCGCCTGGGGCAAAGTTTGGAGCAGTTGGGTTTGCAGGCTGTGTTGATGTGACATGGCAAGGGTCAGGGAAGAGCCAGACCGAGCCTAGGAAAGAGAGAACGTGTTTTACTTCATCTTCAGATTAGGAATAAATCAGTTTCCACAGACAGATCAAAAATTACACCCAGATTGAGAGCACAACAGAACAAAACTGACAAAATCCCCAACTCACCTTTTTCTGTCCCCACAGCTTTTGACAGTCTCTGTAAATAAAAAAAACACTTTTCCAGCCCCTGTATCATCAGATATTGCCAAAGTGCTGTGTGCCTCTGGGAGGATCCTTTGGGGTTTTTCAGCTGCCAGTCATTTCTCTGAGTCTCTGAGCCCAGTCTCCTCAGGGCTCACAGTTTTGGGTCAGTTTGATGGCTTGAACATGGTGCTGTGCTGCCCATCCACACCTCCATGGCACTGTTACATCAGTTTATCTCAGTTTTATAGAATTATAGCCACTTTAATAACAGCTCATCCCCTTTTGTAACAGTTTGTACCCACTCCTGACAGAATGGGAATGCTTTCACTCCTGCATAAATTTGAAAAAAAAAAAAAAGAAAAAAAGAAATAATGGGATCCAAAATGTTAATCAAGTGGAGAATTCCTTCATTTCATTCTGCAGTTCTTAACTGGGGAAACCTCTCCTTAAATAAATCCCCTGTGAGTGGAAGGGGCAGGGGGTGGAAGGAGGTGATCCCTAAGTCTCTCCAACCCAAACTGTTCCCAGATTCTGTGAAGTCTGTGTCCTGCAGCACAAGGCCATGGAGAGGAGCACAGAGGGCTTTGGGCAGGCTGGGGCTGCTCTCCTTGCTCCTGTGTGTGCTCCCAGAATCACTGGGAGCTGGCTCCTCTGTTTGTTTGGATGTTCCAGCCCAGCCCTGGGGCTCGCTCAGCCTCGCACAGCAGCTCATACAATTTTTAGCCTCAGCTGGAAGACGAGTCCAAGAGCTGAATCAGAAGGAGAAAATAAAGCTCAGAGAATAACTCCAGGGAGTGCTGGACATGCCAGAGGTCAGAGGGAGCTCCACGAGAGTTTAAGAAGCACAGAAGACACGACAGCTTTGGATAGCAGAATTTCAAATAACCTTTCTGGCAAAAAGCAGCTGTCAGAACTCTTCAGCACACATTTTAAAACCTTCCACGCAGATCTCACTTTTCTGCCAAGACAAACTTTGTCCCTTTGAAAAGCAGAGGGAGTGTTGCAGGAGCCTTTCTCCCATCCCTCAGTTGTTGTGATGGATTCCCACGTCACCCAGGGCACCGTGCCCTTGGCTTTTGTTTTACCTGGCGTGGCAGGCAGGGCAGATAAGGCAGCAGAGGATCTGTCAGTGTCTCCAGTGGCACAGACTTCATCCTGCTGCTTGTGCACAAGTGGAGCCACAGCAGCACTAACAGGATGATTCAGTTCCTCTGTGGGGAACTTGAAAACCTAAAAAAAAATCATGTTTATGAAACTTTTTCCTTCTGACTCCAGTTGATCTAATTAATTACATGATTCTTCCCCAGCAAATTTGCCTCTGTGATGTCTTGTGTCATCACATCCCCAAAGCTCTGCTACTGTGACATCAGTCTGGCTCTGTAGGAAAGGCAAAAACTTGTAAAGAAAGGTACAGAAGTTACATGAGGGCTGAGAAACAGAACAAGAACATATATTGTTTAAATAGATTTAATTTGTAAAAGAAAATACTGAGAGGTGAAGTAAATATGTAAGTGTATTACTGGGGAAAAAAATAAAATACTGGGCTACGTGGAGCTCCTCAGTTATTCAGCAAAGCAAGAAAGAGCAGATAGATCTGAAGCTGAATCAATTTGTGAGAGAAATCCTGTGCTGCTGGATTTGTTTATGTGCAAAGCCTTTCTGGAAGAGACCTCTGAGGTGAGCACAAATCGTTTTATTGGAATAACGAGGTGAAATGTGGTGCCTGGCCCCTGTGAAGTGTGGGAGTAGGTGATCCAGTGATCCCCTGGTCAGCAGGGCTTTGTGGCTGCCCACAGCACGGGGAGGGAGATGGGGGCAGGGGCTGAGTGAGTGCCTGGGGTCACACAGGGCAGGAGGAGCCCAAACCTCTGTCTCCTCCTGCTGACTCCCCTGTGTGCTTTCCAAACTGCATCTCCTCCTGCACACATCCTGCTGGGACACTGGAAAAGGAGAGGCAGTGAAGGACATTGATGCCTCAGGTTTGAGCTTTTCTGTTTTTCAGATTCTGTGCTGCTTTAGTGTGTGGGTCTGAGCTTCATATCAGGGGATGGTGAGCTCTCTGTGCAGAGCAGGGAGACAAAACAATTCCTTCTCTAGCTGGGGACCAAGGACAAATGATCCAAATCTCAGGCCAGAAGCACAAACAATGTGGGCTGAAGAGAGAAAAACAAGCAGGATGGGACTGCATGGGCTAAAGCTGGAACTGGACAATGAACTCCAATGTGCAAATGGAGCAGAACTGATCCCAGTGACAGAGCCCGTGCCCGGGCTGCATTTTGGGACCATTTTGGTTCATCTTGGGTGCAGCCCTGGCTGGGCTCTTGTGCTGCCCAAGGTGGATCCATGGAGGAAATCCTTTTAATAAATCCCTGCTTTATTCTTTAGCTCTGTCCAGTCTCTGCTCTAGGGCAGCCTGCACAAGGCATCAGGATCAGCCAGAAGTGCTGAGGTAGTTTTCTGCTCACTTGATGATTTTCTGAGCTCTGGGGCTGCCATCCTGTCCTTACCATGAGTGCAAAATCCTGAGTATTGGGCTGATGATCACATCAGTGATGGTGGCTGGAAGGTCAGCTGGGATTCCTGCAGGTCTGCACCCCTGGCAGCCCCAGAGACCCTCACAGAGCTTGGGCTGCTCCTGGCTGTGACAGAAAACGTGTCAGAGCAACACGTGCTGCACACAGCACCTGTGAGCCTTTACTGACACACAGCCAGTGGGGAAACTGAGGCACGGGGTGATGTTTGGCTTCTCTGAGCTGTTCCAGCAGGTCCTCCCCAGATCTGCACACAGCAACTTCCTTCACATGGGCCTTTCTGTGATATCTCCTAACTTCTGATCTGACAGGAAATCTGGGGCTTCCTCAGCAGAAAGGTTGGACTTGGTGATCTTGAAAGTCTTTTCCAACCTAGTTCATTCTGTGGTTAGTTCATTCTGTAAAGAAGGAGCAGAGCTGAGAACAGAGGAGTCAGACTTTTACAAGCCACCATGATTGAGGACCTGGAATTAGTTTGCAGTGAGTTTGTGGAGGACTTAAGCCATTTCTATTTTCTTTGCAGCTATTTCCCATATCTCACAAGTGAAAGCTGCCAGACATGCCTGACAAATGAAGTGCCAGTGCCAAATAATATGTGGTAAATAATCACCTCAGCATTAATCCTTCTTTTCTCTTTGGCAGAAAGGCACTTTCTTTTTCTTGTTTTAAAGTTAATTGATGCTTGGAATTCTATGCATTTCAACTTTGCAAAGGACCAGTGTCTGTGAAGTCACAGCCCATGGAATTGTGTAATACAATCATGGAATGGTTGGGGTTGGGAGGGACCTGAGATTCATCCCATCCCACCCCTGCCATGGCAGGGACACCTCCCACCATCCCAGGCTGCTCCCAGATCCATCCAAACTGACCCTGGGCACTGCCAGGGATCCAGGGGCAGCCCCAGCTGCTCTGGGCACCCTGTGCCAGGGCCTGCCCACCCTCCCAGGGAACAATCCCTCTGCTTTGCCCCACATTTCCACTCTCAGCCTCCACAACTTCCCAGCCAAAGGCCAGGCTTCAATTCTGGAAACAGAAAGCACTCACAGAGCTCAGCCCTGCTGAACTGGGCTCAAGATTGATCTTTTTGTGGGAGTTTTGCTGCCTGTGCTGGGCCAGGGGCTGAGCCACATCCCAGCTCCACAGGGTCCTTCTCCTGAATTCCTCACACCAGACTATTAATGGTGAATAGTTCTGACTCCGTGTCATGCACAACGATATTCACCAAACAGTTTCTCAAAAGATGCTTCAAAGCCTGACAGGCATCACCAGAGCTGTTGTTTTCTTTCCATTTCTTTTTGTAAACTGACTTAAGGCCAATATCAATATTTATCTAGAGCAGGGGAAGTGTTTTGCTGCCAGGAATTTGAGTGCACTGTTTTCTTCTGACTATAAATGGGGCAATTACTAATGAGGATATTTCTAAAATGAATGAGTGGAACATTAATTTCCCCTTAGCCCCAGCCTCAAGTCACCCCACAAATAACCCTTTATGTGTTTTGATCTGATGATTAAGTTGCAGGTTCCATAAAAAAAATAATATTTTATGATGATATTTTGGGTATTGCTATCCTTCAGCTCTAAGTATCTGGTTGTTTTGTCCATGTTAACTGTTGTTGCTGGGTTTGTTTCTTCTATGTTCTTCATTTGGAACAACAGAAAAAAAATTTTTAATTACAGATCATAGAAAAGGTCTGAAAGGTATTCAAGGAACGGTTTAGCCAGCCCCGTGCCCAGGGCTGAATTTGCTATATCTAAACTGTTCTCTGATAACAGCCCAACCTGCTCGGAAACTGCAACCTTGGCAAATCTACAGCTTCCCTAAATTATTCAGGAAACTCTTTATTCCTTTCTTTTTGCAATTCCCTTCCACATATTTGAGCACTGTTATCACATCTTCCCCTTTGCCTTCTCCAGGCTTAAATGGAGCGAGTCTCTTCCATCTTTCATCACAGGTCACATTCTCCAGGGCTGGGATCACTCCTTTCTCTTTGCCTTGGAGCTTTTCCAACTGATTTTCCTGTCTTTTTTGATGTGTGCTGCTTCCAGCCGAGGAGTTCTGCCAGCTGGAGTGGTGTGAGCAGCCTGGCAGGGGATCCATCAGGTCCCACAAAACCATCAGCAGGGATCAAAGAGGGGCTGATGCCTGCATGGCATGGCTCCTGTCCCACTGTGACTGTCCCTGTGCTGTCCCCTCCTGGGCCAGGTGAAACAACAGCCCCAGGGAGCCTCGGGTCCCTCTGTACCTGCATTTTGGCCACCTGGGCTGTGACTCATTTCCTACAGGGGGAGGTGAGATGGGTTCCAAACCTGCTCCTTTGTAGCCATCCATCACTGCTAAGCCAAACCCCAGCGTTCTTTGATGATAGCTCATGGCCCTGAGGGGGAGAAGATTGGAGGCAAAACTGGAGAGAATGAGGCGTTGCATTAATTATCCCATAGCAACTCGGTGGGAGGCTGGATATTTTCCTGAAGTCCCAAGCTATTTTTTGCACACATCCTCCCCCACATTTTTGTCTGCTTGGTCCATCATTTCCATCCCTCTGCTGAACTCTTGGTGCTGCCAGCTGCCGAGGTAAGATCCTGGAGTCGGGGTCAGCCCTGTGAATCACTGGGGCTGACAGCAGTTATCCCATGCCAAGATGCTGCCGATGGATGGACTTTAATGGAAGCTGTGACTTCACATATTTACATGTATAGATCAGCCTCCAGCTGGGGAAGGATTCCCTCTTCCCTATCAGCTCAGCTGGGGCTGTGATCTCACCACGTTTTGCTTTTTCTCATGGCCCAGCTCCAAGTCAATCCCGGATTACTGTGGGAAGCTGTGCTGTAGGAATTGCCCTCCTCCATCCCAGCTCCCCAGCCAGTCCCTTCCTGTAAAGTTTGCACGGGGTCCCTATAAACCCCCCTGCTCGTGATAGGGGATTGGGGTCAGGTCCCTCAGCACCAGTATCCCCGATCCCAGAACTCCTGCCCGTAAAGCAGCAACCAAACCCAGCAGTTCCACTTCTCCTTCCCAAACACCGACCTAAAGCTGCTAAATGAGCTCCTGATTTCCTATAAAAATTGCTGCATTAGGAGCAAAGTCAGAGCAGCCAGAGCCCAAAGAGGCAATGCCAGATTTCTAACACGTTTCACTAAAGCTCACCATAAATTCCTTCTTGAATAACACCCTGAAGGATGGGGATGATCCAGGCAGGAAGGAGTCTGAAGCTCTCTGTTCTCTGCCCTGTGTCGTCCCGGAGCTCCTGTTGGATGTGAAACTCTTCCTTACCTTCCTCCTTGTGCAGTTCATCAGGCATTTCAAACAGGAAAAGGATGCTGTTGTTAAGCATTTTGTTCCTTTAGGTCGCTAATGTGATGTACAGGGTGGGCACTCTGCCCTGACCAGGTGAGACCCCACCTGCCTGGAGCCTGAAGGGGCTGGCAAGGACCATGGGGAGAGGCTGTTTGCAGGGGCCTGAGGGACAGGACCCAGGGAATGGCTCCCACTGCCAGAGGGCAGGGATGGATGGGATATTGGGAATTAGGAATTGTTCCCTGGCAGGGTGGGCAGGCCCTGGCACAGGGTGCCCAGAGCAGCTGTGGCTGCCCCTGGATCCCTGGCAGTGCCCAAGGCCAGGCTGGACAGGGCTTGGAGCAGCCTGGGACAGTGGGAAGTGTCCCTGCCATGGCAGGGGTGGGATGAGCTGAATCTCAGGTCCCTTCCAACCCCAACCAGTCCATGATTCTGTGAAAACACCTCTGTTATTCAGTGTACTTGCCAAAGGCTGGAAGCTGATGCTGTCTCCACACAGGAGGCACTTTCTGTGTGTCTGGAACAGCCTTGGCTGTAAAACACCACATCCTTCCCTGCTCCTGCTGCCACGGCTGGTGCCTGGCTGGGAGCTGCTCAAGGCAGCTGCTGCAGGTTCTGGGAGGCCACGGGGATTTGCTGGCATTCCCAGGGATTAGCACCACAGGGGCAGACACAGGCTGGGGAAGAACCAAGGCCTGGTTCAGACAGTCATGGCTTCTTCACTTGGTACAAGCTTGGTCTCCAGCCCAGAACCCCCTCTGAGCCCAGAGGTGATAATGTCCCAGAGCTGAGGAAATATTTGAAAACACACATAGTTAAGTTTTCCTGCCCTGGTAGAGCTCCTCTGCCAGCCATAGGTGTGAGCCCTGTCAGGGATGAAAAGGGGCTGCCACCTCCTCAGGAGGGCTCCCTGGAAGAGCAGCCCTACAGAAAACAAGGCACAATCTTGTGATTCACCCTCTGAGCTCCCCAGGGTCTCAGCCAGGCCTGAATCACTGCATGTGCAAAGGCAGATAAATTGGAAATGGTTTATTAATAGTTTCAGAATGGGCTGACCCCTGGCTGTGTGCCCATCCCTGGCAGGTTTTTCACACCACCCATTCAGCCAGGCCAGCTCCAAGATGTGACATTTCACTGAGGTTCTTCTCTGCTCCCAGAGTGGGAAATGATGCAGAGAAATGCACCAGCCTGAGGGGAAGGAAATGCAAAGCACACAAACTCACCCTGGCATTGTTCCTAAACCCTCACACGGTGTTTGCCAGCACTGGGGCTAAACCTTGGAGCTCTCCTGAGGATCAGGCTGGAGCTGGTCCATGCTTTAGCTCCTCTCAAACCAGGCTTTGGGCATCTGGGGATGGGATTCTGCTGCAAAAAGCAGGAGAGCACCCCCTGTGCTTTACCTATGGCAGACTGCACTCCCCAGGGTGACTGATAAACTAGGGCTGAGCATTGTGGATCAAGCTTAAATTGCACTTGCAAGGATATTTCTTTTCTCAAATTGGGGTTTGGATGCATCTCATGGTCACCTGGAGATTTTCTGAGATCGTGGAATCACAGGATGGCCTGGGTTGGGAGGAACCTTAAAGATGATCCTGTTCCAAACCCCCTTCCAGGGGCAGGATTCCACCTCCTTCTTCACACCTTCCACCATCCCAGGTTGCTTCCCAGCCCCAGGAAACGGCAGCAGGGCTCTGTTTTCCCAGCTCCTGCTCTGGTTGATATGGATGGTTCTGCAGAAACAACATTGCAGCAGCCCCAGGTGTGTTTGCAGCCAGCTGCCCAGAGCAGCCTGTGCATTAAATGTGTACTGCAGGCTCTCTGAGTGCTCTTCTCTTCTGGGAAAGGTGCTAAACTGTGCCTAAACTTCCTCATGGACAGGAAGTTTGCATCTTAACCACCTGTAATTAGCAGGGTATGGGGATTTTTGAAGGAATTTTGAATGAGTTAGAGACGGGACCTCTGAGTTTTTTAGGTGATGTGATTTATTTTTCTCATCTTCTACATAGGCAGGAAGGGTGAGTTGGGCTCACATCTTCACTGCATGGTTCAGAAGGTCACAAGACCCCACTTACAAGATCTTTTAAGGATTTATTGATCAATAAAATACTACCAACAAGGATATTTATGTTTTTGACTCAATCCTTACATATTTCATCTTATGGACCCATGCTGCAGTGTGAGCTTTCTTAGCCAATCATGTTATGACACACAAACCTACAGTGCTGCCTTCTAAACTCCTTGTTTACCTTTGTAATTACTTTTATTTTTGTATCTTAAACTCTAAAACTCTAAACTTTCCTCTTCCTAATGTGTCTCTGCTTTAAACTACAAATCCACATTCTTCCTTCTAGCACCAAAGTCTGGAAGCCTTTTCCAAGGTCTCAGATTGAATCCTGGGTTTAATTCTAAGCTTTGGCTTACAGCCCCAAAGTTCTGAGACTTCCCTGCATTTTGGATTCCAGCAGCAGAGCCCAGTATCACTGGAATCACTGTCCTGGGCTGGGAGCTTGGCTCTGCTCAGAGCAGCCTCATTGCAAAGGAACCAGTCCTGGAGCAGGGCAGGGCAGAGGAGAGAGCAGCATCCCTTCTTATGCTTCACTGATGGCAGAGCAATATTTAAACCACGCTGGCCTTCTTTGTGCTTTCTGTTCTGATTGGATTTTGAATGGTCAAGGATAGGGGAAGGTCTCTCTCTCTCTCTCTCTTTTTATTATTGTTGTTGTTTCATTCAGAACTTTAGAGAGGAAGGGGTTTCCAGGGTGAGCTTAGGAGCTGGTTCAAAGCAGACCCCAAAACTGCTTCTAAGCTTTAAAAACAATGTTATCACTTCCCACTCCAAGTGATTGATGAGGAATAAGACAAACCCTTCCCTATCACACCACGATCTCTCCCAAACCCTACTTCTTTAATGAAGTTTTGTTTTACTGGCCACTCTCCCATTTCCATCTCCTCCACTTGGCACATTTTCTCTGCCTCCCCAGTGCCTCAGGGACTGTGTTATCATGATCGAGTGAGGAGGAAATTACAAACATGGCATCCTGTAATATTTCATGCAGGAATCAAATGCTGCTTTACCATGAAGTCATTGGGTTTAGTCTATAAAATTCAGAGCACTTCAGGAGCTGGTTTCAGCTCCTGGACACCACTTTTAGACTGGCAAATAGAAGTGATCTGGTCCCACTTTGAAGAGAACTCCGTGGTTTTGTATCACAGCTGTCAGAAATCCCCTCCAGAGGCTTGGGGTATGTCTTTCACTCTGGGCAGTGGCAGATGTTGGGATTTGGCTCCTCATTCCCTGTGGCTCTGGGCCCAGCAATGCCCAGGGAGATGCTGGCAGCAATTCCTGCCTGTGGGAAGGTGTCCTGGGCATTTTAACTAAATCCTCTCGTTCACTGTGCAGGGAAGTTCCAGCTGTCCTTGGCTGAAGGGAGCAGAGCTCTGTGCCCTGGATCTCCTGTGCCAAGGCAATGAGGCAGTGAGGACACCAAACTCCCCCAGCTGGGACCTCCAGACAGACTGGCCTGAGTACAGTGAGCAGGGGGCAGGGATTTCCCCTGGCACAACCACCAGGGCTCATCTGAGGGGCTCCAGGGGCCTTTCTCCAGGATTTCCAGGTACTCCCAGGCTGCTCTCAGGCTGCCCTGCCTGAGCTGTGAGTTATGGAGAAATCCTGGAGCCAGCCAGTGCCCCTGTGCCTGGGCAGGTGCTGAGGCAGAGGAAGGGTTTGTGCTGGGCTCCCCAGCCCCAGGGTAACATTTCAGCTGCTGCCTTTAAGCCACACACTCAAAGTTCCCTGTCTGGGTCTGTCCAAATTTTTCCCTTGCTATAAATAGGCAGCACTGGCCTCCTGTGGACAGCCTGGCTGGACTGGCTTCTCACTGAGGACAGTTAATTCTGGGGCAATCACTTTTGCTGATATCCCTGATGAGTCTGTCAGTAGCTGATGCTGGTACTTGGATCTGCTCCATGTCTGTCAGGAAAAAGCTCCAAATTCATTTCCCCCAGACACAGAGCCAGAGCTAAGGACAGACAGAAGTGCAGACACTCTTAAGGGACACCAGGGCAGAGTCCCACCAGCCCCACCCCTCAGATCCACCCCAAATTCAGTTGTTTGCAGGGAAAAGGCACATTCAGCACCCTGCCTTCTGTGCCAGCTGTCAGATGAACTCCAGCCCTGCTGCTGAGCTTCACCTTGGAATGCAGATGGAAAAGGACAGCTGATGTGTTTAATTCTCTGCATAACATGGAAGAGAAGATTTTTAACACAGGTTCAAGCCTAGGCCAGGCAGGCAGGCCTCAGCAGCTCCATCTGTAACATTTCATGGGCAGCATCTGAATTCATCTGAAATCTGAGTTTGAAACTACTGACAAATAAACTTTTTGAATATCTTTACTCCCTTTGCAGCTAAAACTTGAACTTGCAGCCTAGAAAACACACACGCCAGGAGCACTGGCACAGCTGGAGCCACGGCTTTTTCTCTTCTTTTTTCCAGTCCCTTGGGGGCGAGTGGATGTGAACAGAGCTGTGAGAAGCCTGACTTTGTGTCCCTCCTCTCGCTCCTGTCAGAGTCACCTGAGCAGGGCTCACCCTACAGCTCTTCCAGGTCCACCCACCACGTCCTGCAGGGCTTGGGCTCCATCTCTGCAGTTTTGGGCTAACTCCTCCTATAGGAAATCCAGACTGAAAAGTGGGGAGCAGCTCAGTGAGGGTCAGTGGGGGGGACACAGCTCAGGGGACGAGATTTTGCTGCCCACTTTGAGCCCCGGGTATCCTGGGGCAGAGGAGGCACTCAGAGCCCCTGGGTGATGCTGTTTCCTCTGGTGTGCTGCGAGAGGGAGCAGGGAGCCGTCCAGGCACAGGAGGGAATGTGAGAGCTGCTGGAGGGCTGCCAGGGCTGCTCCCGAGGGTCTCCTACAATTAACACCCAGGGTCTTGCTGCCATGGATAATCCCGGCTCCCAGGCTGGGATGGCTGGAGCAGCTCCGGTGAAAGTTGCCCCACACGGGTTTGTTTTCAATCCAAGGGGTGATTCCCTGCCTGTTAGCAGATATTTCTTTTGGTTTGCCCTGTTTATCTCTTTGAATTGTGTATTTAAATATATCTTCCACCTGGGAAGGATTTCACAGAGAGAGGGAAAGGATGAAGGTCGAAGGAAATAAATCCTGTGGCTGCAGGAAGGGAAGAAGAGCAGCCTGGGCTGTGGGCTTTACTCACCGTGCAATAAATGCAATTATGCAGCCCCAAGTGCACACAAAGGCTGTATCAATATTTTCAAGTATCTCCAGTTCCACTCCTGTGTTCAGTGACGTGACCAGCAGCTTGCAGTGGCTTAGAGGCAGGAACAGAAGGGAAATGGTATTTTTCCTCCTCATTTTGGATGATGCAGGGAGCAGGAATGTGTAAGTGTGATTTTTGGCATACTGTTTTTCTTGAATGTGTGTTTGAGGCAACCTGAGCCACACTCCGTGAGTTCCTTACCAGTCTCCTGAGGTTTAGCAAGAGCTCAAGGTGCTGCACCTGGGCTGGGACAACCCCTGGGATCAATCCAGGCTGGGATGAGCAGCTGGAGCAGCCCTGGGAGAGGGACCTGGGGGTGCTGGGGGTGAGAGCTGGGCCTGCCCCAGCCCTGAACCCCCTGCCCTGGGCTGAGCCCAGCGTGGGCAGCAGGGCAGGGGGGATTCTGCCCCTGTGTCTCACTCACACCCCAGGAACAACCAGCGCTCCCCGGTCCTTTGCTTCCCGCGAATCCTCGGCTTTGGGGGGCGGAGTGGCAGCCGAGAGCGATGTGAATCAAACGCTTGCCACCTCCTGGACACTGCGGGTGCTGTGCCTGCCTCGGGGAAAGGGAAATCCAGCGGGCGTGGAAGCGCCCGGCTACGAACTTCGGGGAGGAAAAAGGAAAATAGGGATGGGGAAGGGATGTGAGCTGCAGAGTGCAGCACTGACTGCTCAGTTTATCCCTTTGTGTTCGTGTGTGGTGCCGAGCTTGTGAAAATCGTGGTACAGCGCGTGCCAATAATGCCAGTACCCATCCATCCATCCATCCCTCCAGCCCTGTCCACCCATCCATCCATCCCTCCATCCATCCATCCATTCCTCCAGCCCTGTCCATCCATCCATCCCTCCATCCTCTCAGCCCCACCTACACACGGCTGGCACCCTGTCCCCTCCCACTGCACAATTCCCAGCAACAGATTCCACACCTGGGGAAAAACACACCTGCCCAGAGATCCCAGGCTGAGGACTGAGGGTGTTATAAATTTTTTAGATTTTGTTATAGGTTTTTAATCAATTTTTGTGCATAGATTTTTAATAGATAGGAATGGGAAACCAAAATCTCATGGTAATAAAAATAATAAAATGCTGTAACTGTGGGGCTTCAACAAGGGACTGAACCATGGGGACTTGAGGCATCACAGGCAGGTGTGCTAGAGCAGGGTCCCTGCTCAGAGCTTTTCCCCTGGATTAGGAAATCCAGATTTCCTGAGCAAATCCTTCTGCTGGCAGTGAATAATATTGCTGAGATGATGGGAACCTGCCTGGGTTTTTTACCTGAAATCAAAGCAAAACAGCATATGAAGTAAATATTTGTAATTTTCTTTATTTTACCTGTTTTTTTAGATGAGTCTATAATTTGTGATGGATGTCTGAACAGTCATTTGTGCAGTCTCAGCACAGCTTTACTGGTCTGGCTGCATGATAGCAGCTCTCAAAGTGACCAGAACCAGTCCAGGCTCCCAGTCCTGCTCTGTGAAATTGGAATTTCACCCCATTCACCAGGAACTCAACTCAGAGCAGGACCAGGTCTGCAGTGAGCAGCTGCTGTCCCTGTGGCTGTGGCAGGGCTCAGGACACACTGTGGACATGCAGGGGGTGCTGACAGCAGTGACAGGGCTACCACAGGGGCTCTGCTCCCAGACACACCTCGAGGAGCCCCAGGCTCCATGGAACAGTCACGGGATCACTGGAGAGGAAATCACTGCTCCTCCTTCTGACAGGGGCTATAAACACAGGGTTTATTCCAAAATAAGGTCAGTAACATACTCCTGCAAGCTTCAAAAGACTTCCAAATCCTACAGAAAACAATGGAAACAGAAAGCAGCCAGCGAGCCAAGGGGGTTGCTGTATCTTTGCCAACAAACACTCCTTTGACTTTTTGCTGGAGCTGGAATCTGCACCCAGCATCTCCCCAATTATTGGGACCTAGACATTAACTTAAAAAACATGTCCAGGCATCATATAGGATGCAACCTCATCCCTAATACAATATGATTTAATTCCTCTGAACATTACAAGTCATTTATTTTCTGGCCGGGTCAAGCCTGACTTGCCTGAAACCCAGATCAGGCACCTCAGATTAATTCAGTTCCCCCTCCCCACCTGTGGAGTGGCAGAAATTGCCCTCAGATCACTCAGATCCAGGGATGGTACCCCTGTCCTCAAGAGCAGAAGGTTGTTTCATCCCTCTCCTGCTGCTTTGCACGTGGAAGAGCTACACTTTGGAAAACAAAGAGCAAACACAAATTTCCCTTCGAGAAATAGAAGAGAACGTTTGTACTAACAGACCTATTTTGGGTCCCCAGGGATGTGCAAGCCTGCATCACCTCTGGGGTTGAGAACAAGCCTCAATCTCTCCCTTTCTGAGGCCTTGAAGAGCTGCATGAACCTCCTGCAGCCTGTGTTGGTGTCAGCAAGGTGGGACATGGCATGAGCTGCCTTCAGCCCTCAGGGGCACCAGGACCTCCCTCCCTCCCTCCAGCACAGCTTTTCCATCAGCTTTGGGGTAAGATGGTGATTGCCCCATGCATGCAAATGAGGGAAATCATTTAATCTAGGCTGGCATCACCCTAATTACAGCTGGGCCATCAACCTCTGCCCTCCAAAGCCACAGAAAGCTTGAGGGCACACCAGGCAGAGCCCAGAGAGCTGCAGGGCAGGGAACCCCAAAGGCACTCCAAAAATCGAGTCTGCAGGCCAGGTGGGGATTTGAGCATCCCCTCCTGGCTGGGAATTCCCATTATCCCCCCCAGCACCAGCCCTGCCCGTGGCTCAGGGACTGGAACTGGGATCTTTGGGTCCTGTCCACCCTGCACAGCTCTGAGAGCAGCTGGAACAAAGGTTTGTGTGAGCTGGTTATCACCCACCCAAGGCTCACAGGCACCCCAAACCAGGGAGGAGAATGCAGCTGCTGTCACTGGACGCTGTTACATCGAGTCCAGGTTGTTTTTCCCTTCTGAAGTAGCCAGGAATTGAATATCTGTCTGCCAGTGCTGTTCTCAGTGATCACCAAATTGCTGTCTGCTGTCAGCACAGGCAGCTTCTGTTATCACTCACCTGTTAGCAGGGCGTGTGGAGCAAGATGCAATCCATCCTAGCCATAAGACTGGCAGCTTTTGGGTTTTCTCCCACAAAATAAGCTTCAATCTCAGGACATAGCCCATGCAAATGCAGCAGTGTAACCACCTGAAGCAGCATCAGCCCTTTGACTCATATTTTCAGTGCCTGCAGTGGCATCAAGGTGTCCCTTTGGCTTATCAGGCCACCACAACACAAATCTGAAGCCACCTTCACACCTCTCAGAATCACTAGGGCCACTCTAAAACTGCTGGCACTGCTGCTGAAGCTCCATCACACAGCAAAAGAACCACCTTGCCCTGCAATGTTGCACTGATGTCTGCAGCAAAAGCCCAGGAGAGCCCTGGGAATCCACACCAGGCCATGGCACAGCCCTCTCACCATCTGCAGCTGTCCACTAATCAGTTCATTGCCCAAATGGGCAGCACCTGTGTCCCAGTACAGCTGGGACTGTCTGACTGATCACTCTGGCCTGTTCCAGGCTTCCACTGAACTCAACACAACTGAAGATCTGCTGGAATTTTCCATTTGCTGCAGAGGAGACTTTAGTCTAAATCCTTGGAGTTCCTTTTATGTCTCTCTACAGAAGACACCCTAAAATTACCAACATTCACCCTGTTAGAAATGCTTCATCCCTCCAATACCTGAGGGTAATGAATGAAGCTAATGAATTTTGTGACTTGCAGCTAAAGCTCCTCACCTGAAATGAATCTCCTCCTTGTCCCAGGATAAGAAAGTAATCTCCAAAGCCTTTGAATAAGCCCGTGCTGTGCAGGGTTCAGGCTCACAGCAGAGCCCTTGCAGATGTACTAGGTACAAAACTGCAGAGCCAGGTTGTTGCCTGAAATAAAATCTGCTTTTGCAGCAGAAACAACATATTTACGCTGTATAATTCTTGCACTTTTATCTTTTATCTTTGACATCCTCTCCATACAGCTCTCTCCAAAATCCTACTACCAAGCACAGTCTCTTAATTACATCCATTTTTCTCCCAGCACCTGCCTTTCTTTTAAAATTCCACGGGTAGACCTGGCTCCTTTTACACTCTGTCTAGCTTAGCCAGGACAACCAGACATGTACCTGGACTCAGCCACGGAGCCCTGGAGTTTGTTTGGGTTCCTCTGGTGACATCAGTCAGTTTTGGGGACTGAAGATTCACAGAATGGCTGTGGTTGGGAGGAACCTCAAAGATCATCCAGTGCCACCCTTGCCATGTCAGGGACACCTCCCACTGTCCCAGGCTGCTCCAAGCCCTGTCCAGCCTGGCCTTGGGCACTGCCAGGGATCCAGGGCCTGCCCGCCCTGCCAGGGAACAATTCCTAATTCCCAATATCCCATCCACTCCTGCCCTCTGGCAGTGGGAGCCATTCCCTGTGTCCTGTCCCTCCAGGTCCCTATAATCAGCCTCTCTCCATGTTCCTGTTGGTTCCTCAGGTACTGGAAGGGATCCTGTGTTATCCCACATTTTAGAAGCAACACATTTACCTCCCGTGGCCTTTTTTTTTTTTTTTTTTTTAAGATGTAGCTTTTCCTCTTGCACCTTTTCCTCAGGCCATCAGCCTGGGATTACAGCTAGGACTTAATCCTGAAAAAAGGAAAAGGAGCAGCCACCATCCTCCTGGGGCATTACAGGAAACGCCTTCTCCATCATTTTCTCACTATTGCCATGAAACCCCGACCTTGGCCACCCCAACCCCACATCCCTTACCACGGGAATCAGGGATTTGCTCCTTTATGGGGCAGGTGTGGGGGATGCCCAGCCCGTTGGGGTTTAATGCTGGGTCACACCTGTGACGCTGGACAGGGTGACAATCCCGGCGGGGGAAATCCCCATTGTTTGCGATCAGGGGAGCAGTGCCAGGAACCATGGTGGGCTGAGCCTGATTGGGGTTGTGAGAAATGACACTCGCTTCCAAAAAATGTAAAAGGTTTATTAAAACCTTATTAAAAAAAAATACTACAGGAGACTGAATAGAGAAAATATTACAGCGCCGGGAGCAGAGGATTTTCCCCACCATGTGCTCGTCCACACAGTGGAGGTTTCACCTTTTAACCCTTCAGCCCCTCCCAAAGTTCTGTCCATCCACTCCTTCTTTGCTGTCCAGTGGTGTTTAGTTCCTTAAATCTTTTTTGGAGGTCAGCTGTTGCCATAGTGACAAGCCGACCCTCCCAAATATCCCAAACCCAGGGCACCCCTGATAACAACACAAGGGGGTAAAACAGAACTATAAATCTGTAAAACTCCTGTTAACATATATACACAGGATATTCGCCTTTTAATGGTGAGAGTCAGCCATGGCATTACTCATCTATCCCAGGGTCTCTCAGACCCACTAGATGGCGGCAGCTCCTTAAATTTGTGTTTTTGGCGTGGGAAAAGCGGAGATGCGGCTCCCAGGTGGGAGCTGTGGCAGGAGCTGAGCGCTGCGGCTCCCGGCCCTTCCCGCATCCCGGGGCACCCTCTGCCCGGTTAAAAACAGCTCCTGCAGGGGTCTTTTCGTGAGCTGGAGACCTGGAACGTGTAACTTCTCAAAGAAGTGCTGCCTCTGAGTGCTCTGAGCATTCCCTGCTCCTCCAGACTGGGCTTTACCGGGGGATCTGGGCTCTGGGCGCTCCCCGAGGTGCTGCTGGGCAGGAGTCGAGCTTAAAGCCCTTGAAGAAGGATCAAAGGTGTATAAATATTGAGTGTATGTGTGGTTTCCACACGGGAAGGCCAGGGGTCTGCAGAGCTGGACCAGCCCTGGGCTCTCAGCTCCCAGCCAGAATGTTCCAGCAGCCCTGGCTGCTGCTCTGCCATTTCTGCCGTGGTCAAGGTTAATCTTTGGGCTATCAGTGATAGCTGCAGCCCAAGTGGGAAGTAGATTTGAGGGCTAATTCCAGATTTGTGGGAGCATAGTTAAATCCCAGAGGTTTAGGGCAAGGAATGTTCCATCCCAAACCTACACGGGCTGGGGGGTTCCTGTCCCTACCAAGGAAGATTCTCCGCTTAGGACTAAGAACTCTTTCCTGGGAGGGGCTGCCGGGGCTGTTTGCTGCTAATTTGAGCAGGAAAATTAAGGGCACAGGCTTTCAATACTGAAAGGGGTTTTTGACAAGGGTATGGAATGATGGACAAGGGGGAAAGGCTTCAAAATGATGGAAAGGAGGGTTAGGTTGGATATTGGGAAGGAAATTCTGCCCTGAGAGGGCAGGCCCTGGCACAGGGTGCCCAGAGCAGCTGTGGCTGCCCCTGGATCCCTGGCAGTGTCCAAGGCCAGGTTGGACACTGGGGCTTGGAGCAGCCTGGGACAGTGGGAGGTGTCCCTGCCATGGCAGGGGTGCCACTGGATGAGATTTAAGGTTCCTTCCAGCCCAAACCATTCTGCAATTCATGAGTTTTTTGAAGCAAGCATCCAACAGTAAGTGATGGAATTTTGCAGCCATCTGTGAGCGCCTTAAAGTCCTCTGCTCTGTGACAGGTTGCTCCAAGGTTAACTTTGTCCTAATTATGCTGCTTGGTAAGTGGGAGCACTTATACCTGCAAATGTGTCAGCCTTGCCTCCTGCCATTCCCTGGAGCGGCTCTTTGTCCTGGATGTGTCCTGGTACTGCTCCAGGGCAAAGCAGCTCGTGTGCCTGGTGTTGTGTGAGCCCTGGCCACGTTCACTGTGTGAAATCAGTGCTGGGTAAACCCTCCCCTCTGCAGAGGCAGCAGAATTGTCATGTTGTGCTATTTATAGACAGGGTATCAATGACTCGGTGAAGGTCAGGTGAGAAAGTTGTGGCAAAGCTGGGAGGGAAATCAGCACTGGGTTCATGGGCAAGGAGAGGGAGGACAGCTGTGTTGGCTCAGACATCTTAATTCCCTTCCCACAGCTGCTGCTGTTAGAGTTGGCTCGTCCTTTTGCAGGCTGGTTCCTAGCTCAGGTGTTTTCATCTGCTGCCGCAGCTGTGATACATTTTGGGGAGGGAGCATTTCGGAGTGCCTGCCTGCTGTGCTGCTCTGCTCAGGTGCAATGCTGGGAGGAGAGCAGCATCCTTCATTTCTGATTGGCTCCAGGCTTGCTGGGAAGCCTTCAGGAGCTGGGCAGATTGCTCATGCCTGATGTTTCACACTCACCCGTGTAGATTTGTGGCAGAGTGTGAAGTCACCTGGGCATGTCTAGGAGTTGTAGTGGGTGACAGGAGCCATGGCTCTTGCTGTTGCCATTCCTAAAGGAGGGACTGTGCTTCCTTTACATGGAAACTGCTTTTGCTGTAATGTTTTCCTGGTGTTAGAGGTGGCAGGTTGTGTCTTACTGAGCCCACAGATGTGACAACACAACTTGGAAGTCACTTCCAAGGTGTGCCATCTGCAGCTCACCAGAGGGAATCTCTTCTGTGCTGCTCACGCCACTTCTGAAGTGCTCACCCAGCCGTGCTGGCGGGGCTTGTTCATCCAGGTTCTGCTTTTCATGGAGCAGCCCTGTGGAACTGGGGACAGATGCTCCCCAGAGTTCATTTGCGCTCAGCCTCCTCTCCATCCACGCCGTGGTGCAGTTTAATTGGGATGTGGACTTCAACCCTTTTCTGAAATGCCATTTCCTTCCTGCTCTCGCTCTCAGAAATGTGCTGTCCTCTGGCTGCAGCTACAGAGCCAACTCCTTTCTGGGAGGCAAAAGGGAGCTTGTTAACAGCTACCTTTGTGCTTAATTAATGATCCAACGTGGTGGGGGAACTGCTCCCTCCTGCCCAGCACAGCTCTGTCACTGTCCCCAAATCTGTGCTTTCTGCCGGTGTTAAGTGGTGGCTGTGCCTGACACCGACATAAATGGGACAAATATTGGTGCCTTGCATGGAGCTCCTGATTCCCCTTGTGTCTGCTCTGTGAAACGTTTGGAGGGCTGAGCGAAGGGAGGGGATGTAGGATAGTGAATTTGAGGCCTTTTTTTATTCCATTTGCTGAAGCCAGATGACTGGAATTAAATGTGACCTGTCTGAAAGCCAGCCTTGTTTCCAAATCCTGCATGGGGAGCCGAGATCAGAAGACACATTACAAACATTGCAGTAGCATAACTTGAGGCAAGTGCAATCATTTACTTGACTAATGAATCCCCTGGGCTGCTAGCAAGAGAGAAAATCTCTCATTCATCTTCTTAATTTAATAAGCAGAGGGGTTGGCCTTAAGGGTAAATGAAATGAGTAGTGATCCCATGAATGTTTCAGCAAATTGATGTACAATAAGATAAGGGAGATCCGGGGAACGGCTTGCTTTGTTCTGAGAGACTGTCACTGGGCTTTAGGGGAAAGGGAGAGAGCTGGAGCTGATGGCTCTGCCTAACTCTCACTGCATTTCCCTCCCAGTCCTTCTGATCCGTGCAGGAACACGGGAACTTTGTTAGGATATCATCAGTGAGCTGAGTTCAGCGGTCAGGGCTGTTGTGCTTGGTGTTGCATGTGAATCATCCATCAGAGACCTTGAGAAGAGCTGCAAGCTGCATTCCCTGCTCAGCCTGACACACCCGGGGGTACCCACAGCGAGTTCTTGCACCTTGGGAAGGCTCATGGAGGAGCTGGAGGATGCCTGTGCTTGTGACAGCTAATCAGGCTCGTTCCTGTCTTTCATGCTCTTAATTACTGCGGAGAACAAACCGGTGGTGTGAAACAATGAGCTGCTTTAATGGCCAGAACAGAACGGGCATCGCTGCTTCTGCCACCACAGCAATTAGGGAGAGATCACCTGAGTGCTTTGTGCACCAGGGAAACTGAGGCAGAGATTAAATCATAGTACTGCTGTAGATAATAAAAACAGAGTAAGGAAGCTTCTGACACAGGCAATAAACTTGGTAATTTTTTAAACAAAACCCCCAGAAGGGAATGCTGCTTAAACTCCTATTAAACCATGAACCACATAAAGTGACTTTTGGGAGGCTGACTGAAGTATAAAGAAGTTGAAAATGGAAATGCCTGTTCTTGGCTTTTGTTCGAGACAGGATTTTAGGATTAGATGCTCCATTACTACTGAATGCACTTTGATAAGTACAAACTTCCAAGGCCCTTTATGACGAACACACAGCGGGGAGCAGCAAACTGAGTTATCAAAAAATGAATGGCTTTTGGAATGTCATGAATCTCAGAGTTCTCGAGATCAAACTGGGAGGTCAGGGGTTCTGTTACTGAAGGTAAAGCATACAGTTATAATGAAGATCATTTATTGCATTGGAATCTGAAATAATTACATTTGTCAACTCTGCCTAATTTGATGGGATGGAGGCAAAAGAATATGGATTTATGTTTTGAATCCTCATGTATATGCATTAGTGTAGGTCTGTTATAAGAATGTTTATAGCAGAGTGCTTTTGGATTCTGGCCAGTATTTGCAGGGCTGCTCTCCCAGAGCTTGGTGACTCTAATAAGAATGTGTAGAAAACTGCTCCTTTTAATCGAGGTAAATAGTTGTCATTTTGGCATAATGTGAGCTGTATTGTTCTATTTTGGGCCCCAAATTGCAGTTCTGAACATATCAAGGATTAAAAACCTTGGAAAACCTCAGTATTGCAGTGTTTCTGATAGCACAAAGCAGAATTGCTGAGAGGCAGCACGTTGGTGACTGGGTTTGCTGTGAACACACTCAGATTCTTGTCACTTGGAAGTCAAGCCAAGAGCCAGCTCTCATGCCCTGAGTTCAATGCTGAAACAATGAAAACCTGACTCGATGGGGCTGTTAATGTTTTGTGCCCTTTGCAGCCTCCTAGCTGTGTGAGATGGATGTTGTAGGAAGCATTTTTAGCCACAGGAGAGAAAACAATAACCAGGTGTTTGGGTTCCAGTGGGCTGGGGCAGGGAGGAAGCTTCCAAAGAGGAACAGCCTCATTTCCACTGCAATTAAATGAGAGGCTTGACATTAAATGGTCTGAGCTGTCAAACCTGTCAGGGAGCTCAAAGGTTTAGGCAGATATGGAGTGGTCAGGGCTTCTGCAATTTCATGGAGCAGATGGCAGCAGGGGATGGAGCAAGCCCTTCCAGGTGAGTGGTGCTTCCTGAGCTGAGAGGTGACTCTGAGCTGGGCAGGGAAGGCCAGGCCCATCCCCAGGTCACATTTCAGACATGAGCACTCCTCAGGGAGAGGAAACAGAAGGGTCCTGGTCCCATGGGCAGGTGCAGGGGGGATGGATCCGTGCTCCTGCCAACCAGGAGTCCCCAAGGCCTGGAGCACTCCCCAGGTCCCTTGGCTGCTCACTCCTATTCCAGTTTAGCTGTTGTAGCTTCATCACTTCTTGAGACAGGGAGAGTTTTATCACAGGAAAAGCTTGGGCTGAAGGGACGTGCAGTGGCTGAGCCTGAAGGACACTGCTGCAGGCAGAGCAGCTGAGCAGCTCTGTTCCTGCTCCTGGTTCCCCTTCCTTGAAAACTCATCAGGAGCATTGGGATGTGAATTTTAACCTTTTGGGGTTTTTTTGTTTGTTGAGCAAACCAAATTATCCCTCTTGGTATAGACACTGGTCCTGGGTGTCCCTGGATAAGGGATTTCCTTCCTTGACCCCTTGGTTTTTCTCTTGGTGGGTGTTTCACAGTCACTTCTTGCTGCTGCTGCTTCAGCCAGACCAACCCTTGGGTGCCTGAGCCTGTTGTCGTGTGAGAATGATTCTTGTGCTGTAGAATGATGAATTTTTTGGCTCTGCTGGCAGCTGCCACTTCTTTCTGAAGAGTGCAGCATTTCCTTAGCTGGGCCAGGTGGGGAGAGCAGAGTGGGAAGGTGAGGCTGGGTCAGCTCTGTGCTCAGCCCTGCTCAGATAACGACTGTGTAATGTTCCTGTGTGAACCTGCTGGGAGAGGCTTGGCTGAGACACGGAATTTCCAGTTCAGTTTGGTGTGCACAGCTCGGTCCAAACTGGGAATTTGTTCTTGAGCTGGTGTCAGGCTCACAGGACACAAACCCTTTGCACTGACAGAGCCCAGGCACTGGTCTCCAAGTGTCCCACCTTCCAGGCACCTCTTGCTGTGCTGTCTCTGTCAGGAAGGATGTGGATCAGCGCTCTGTGAGCTCCAGAGGAGATGGAAGAGCTGACTGATAGGCACATGCAAGTGCTGTGATACCAGCCAGGCCTCAGTGGGCACATCCTGGTGGCTCTGAGGGTGGCCAGTGCCAGATGTGTCTGACAGAGGTGCCAGAAGCTGCTCACTGTGCTCTTTTAAAATGTCAAGCTCTTCTGTCTGTTCCACAGGGCGAGGAGATCTTTATGCCTTCAGCTGAGCCCCCATAATAAAAAGGGAGGTTCTGTGCCTCATTCCAGAGCTCGCTGGGTTTTCAGCTGGCCAGAAGCCCCAAGCTCTCCTGCACTCCTGCCCCGGGAGGTTTAGCATTAATGCATTTATCTGTGTGTACAAGGAGAAGGGAACATTGCTGTTTTTACAGATGGCGTGGGTTCAGGAAATCCAGTCAGCTGGTGTGGGTCTGGAAACCATTCTGCCCTTATTAACACCCTCCAATGATATAAACAGAGAATCCCCTAAGCAAGGAACAGTCTAAATAAAACTCCAGGCCAAACCAGAATGTCTAAGGTGTGCCAGATCTTGCCTCAGGGAAAGAGAGAGCATGGGAAGTGCCAGGAAAGGGAAGATCTTAATTTCTGAGAGAACAGCCCCCTGACCGAGGCAATTTTGTATTCTTGCCTCTCCCAGAAGGGAGAGAGGAGAGCTGAGCAGGGATATCCTGGGGAAAGGGCTTTTTCTGTCACTGCCTTGTCTCTTCTCTTGGAAAGGACTGGTGAGATCTAAGCCAGGAATTGTCTTAAAACAGAGGTTGGAGGCCAAAAGCCTTTGTAGATCTGAGCCTGTATTTTCTGTCTGCCTCAGTTTCCTGTCTGTAGTGAAGGAAAAGCAACTAAAAATACACGGGTATTTACAATTTAAAAATACATGGTACAGAGCAGTACTGTGCCTGTGGTGGGGCCCTGAGGTCCTGCTGGGTGGGATGTGCCCTTCCTGGGAGCTGCAGGGGGATTACAGAAGGGCTTGGGGATGTGCCACTTGCCCCTGGGGACAATGCTCCAGCTCAGAATGGCCATCTCTGCTGTGTTCCTCACCCTGTATTTGTCATGGGCTCTGTGGGGCAGAGTGATATTCAAGGAGGTGTTCAAGGGGCTGTTCCTGTGTCATCCCAAATGGACCAGGGCATTTCTTCCAGGGCTGGCATCTCTGATCAGGACAGACATGGTGAAGGGGTTGGGAAAATGTCTTGTGATGCAACTTTGAGAGCTAAATCAAAAAAAAAAAAAAAATAAAAAAAGGACCTTCCTCTTCCTTTTCTTCCCCTCTTATCTCTTTCTACTTTCCTTTTATCTTTCCTCCCTTTTTGTTCGTGTCTGTTCTTTCCCTGTAATTCCTAATGTAAGTAAGGAAGACTTTAATATGCTGAGACAGGAGAGAAGTTGCTCCATGCGCTGCAGATGCACAACATGTCTTCATTAACTCCCCATGACATTCAAAATAGCTCGAGATAAAGACAAACTAAATCTGGGAAGACAAATATAAATACTGTTCCCCCTCCCCGCGGCCCTGCGCGGCGCTCCCCCCGGGCACGCATTCAATTACAGAAGATGAATGGAGCGGAGCGGAGCGGAGCCCCTGGGATGCTGAGCCGGCTCCTGCCGTCAGATGGCCCCAGACTTCATGGAATGCGCTCCCGGCCCCGGCTCCAGCCTGCGAGGCGTCCGTGGGCTCTGCCATCCCTCCCCTGAGCTCCGGCAGCCTGGAGGCACTCGGGAAAGGCTGGCAGAGCCCAGAGCAGGGAGTGCTGCGAATCCCGTATCTGTGCCGGCGGGTTTTGTCCTCCAGGGATGTGTGGAAGGGAAGATCTGCTGTTCAAGGCACCAGATGTGGGGGAGTGAGGAGCTGGGCTTGCTCTCCTTCATAGAATCAGAATATCCTCAGCTGGGGGTGACCCACACGATCACCCAGTGCCACTCCTGTCCCTGCCCAGACCCCCACCAACCCCACCCTGTCCATCCCTGGCAGCGCTGTCCAAACGCTCCTGGAGCTCTGGCAGCCTCGGGGCCGTGCCCATTCCCTGGGGAGCCTGGGCAGTGCCAGCACCCTCTGCCAACCACCTTTTCCCTGCTGCAGAGCTGGGAGCCAGTGCTGGGGCTTCTCCCCTGGAGCAGGGACACAGGCAGGGAGCAGTGGGAGCGGCAGAGCTCACTGGCAGAGGCTGCACCTGTGGTTGCTTCTCTCTAGCAAACCGAGATCCTGTATGAGGGGATTACAGAGCTTGAGACTGAGGTTGGGTTTTGTTTTGCAGGGTGCAGGCTGGAGTTGTTGTTCTGGGTGCCCTGGTCTCCCCAGCACACAGAGGTTTGAGCCTCAGAGCTGGGCTCCTGTGTAAGGAGGGGGGCAGGGTTAGGACTGTGGCTGCCCCATCCCTGGAAGTTCAAGGCCAGGTTGGACAGGGCTTGGAGCAGCCTGGTCTGGTGGGAGGTGTCCCTGCCCATGGCAGGGGGTGGAATGAGATGAGCCTTAAGGTCCCTTCCCACCCAGACCAGGCTGGGATTCCGGGGGGGCTGATGGGCAAAGGCAGGGCAGGTGCAGAGGGTGTCCCTGGGGACCTGCATGGCACGGGCTGTCCCCCTGTGAAACAACTGCTGGCACTTTATGGCTCCTGTTCACCAGTGGGGAATGTGTCTGTACAGAGCTTCAGAACACCTGGATTAGAGCTCAGGGGGGTTTGGGGGAGAAGTTTCTCTGCCCTGCTGTTTGCAGCTGGGTCCCCAGAATCTCTGCACGTTCTGGCTCAGAGGTGCACAGAGAGCTGCTCGTTTGTGGGTCCTTTCCTGCACTCACCAGGCTCCAGCTCTGCTCCAGCTTTACTTGTGGGAGAGTCTCTGATCTCTCAGAGCTCTGCTGTTGCTGCAGTGCTGCAGGAGTTGGGCTTGAGCTCAGATTGCTGCGATCTGGGACAAGCAGCTTCCCAAGGAAGGACTTGCCATCCCTTCCATTAAAGTCTTTTCAGTTCCCTTCCTCTCTGTGCACAGCAGATGATTATCTTGCAAAAGCATTCTGTTATTTTTTTCCCTGTGTAGTTCAAATTATCCTTTCCTAAGTGCATTACCTGGCATTTGTCTGCACTGAACTTCATCCGACTTCATGCTGTCCATGCACCTAGCTTTGTTAAATGTAATTGAAATTGAGTTTGGGCTGGGGGAGGCCTGGAGTTGATGTAGCAGAAAAGCAGTGGCCCGTGCTTCCAGGACTAAAGAAATAGTGTCTAAAAAGCAATAGAGCTATTGCAGTTGTTGAGTCCTGTTAAATCCGGTTGTGTTCATGTTACAGTGAGTTAAGTGAACATCAGAAGGGAAAAGGCAGGGCAGAACTCTTCTGTGCTATGCCAGGCTTAAAATCAGAATAACTGAATAGCCTTCCACGTGGATTTGTGTTTTATGCGAGGTCAGAATCTGTCCCTTGGAAATTGTCTGGAAATGACAACTCTCTCTAGCAGGAGCAGGCTGAGAGTGCAAAGTGGGGATTGTTCTCTCCTGCCAGAGGACACAAGCCCTGAAGGTCCAGTGCAGGCTCTGGACACAGTTTTCTCATTAAGAGGAGTGTCTCCTTCCGAGGACTTGAACAAGTTCATCTACACAGATGAGCTGGTTACAGCTTGCTCTGGTTGTTTCATGGTTTAATTTACTCCAAGTAAGGGGCTACTCCTAAGTTAACCCTTAATAGGAACAGTGGGGGCAAAGCCCACAAACTGCTGTTAAAATGAAGCTGCTCCTCGTGGATAGAAGGACCCAGCCCAGTCCAGTGCATGAGTGGGGAGTGCATTCAGCAGCCCAGGCAGCACCTGTCCAGCCCTTGCTACTGAAGGCTTTCGTGGTGGAAGGTGGCCTGAGGTTGAGAAGGACCCAGATTTCCCTTTGGAGGAGTGAACTCAACACTGTTACCTGTGACTTGCATATAGGGTGGATGAAATGATGTGCACACATTTTGTTTTGGGGTTTTTTGTTGGTTTTTTTTGTAGGTTGGTTTGTTTGTTTGTTTGGAGTTTTTTGTGCTTTGTTTTGTTTTGTTTTTTGTTTGGTTTTTTTTTGTTTGTTTGTTTGGGGTTTTTTTGGAGTTTTTTTGTTTTGGTTTTTTTTGGGTTTTTTTTGGCGAAGATTCCATCAGAAATCAATGCAGAGCTCAAATTCTCCCTACTGCAGGCATTTCAAAGGGTGCCCCTCTGATCCCATGCTTCCCCTTACAGGAACAGCACCCCTAAACCACCTGCTCAAATGTTGTGACCAGCTTGGTGCTGGAATTTGAGTGGTAGGATGCTGAACCTCCTTGAAACTCCTTTAATCTGGAATTTTTAAGCCTTGCAGCCCCACTGTGAGGAAGAGGCTGTGCCACTGGACTGTATTTGCAGAGTGGGCACCAGAACTGTGGCCAGGTTCTGGTTTGCCCAGGGATCCAGAGATTAAACAGGGACTGGGGGGAATGTTTCGCAGCCAAGTTCTGCTGTTCTCTGTCCTGTACCTTTCCTTGTGTTGGTGCTTTGAGGATCTGCTCCTCTCTCTCCTCCCTGTGTTCCTTTTAATGATTTATTATGGCCTTAGTGGGTTTTTCCCCCCTTTCAGTGCCTGTGACTCTCCAGCATCCCCATACAGAACCAGTATATTCAGGTAATGTTTAGTGGCAATTGAATGAGATTCTCCTCCCCCACCCTGCCCTTCTGTAAAATGAATCCAAAAAGGCTTTTATGGGGGTGAGATGCAGGGGGGAAATTAAAAGGGTTCATAAAAGTGGATTTTGAGAAAAGCCTAATGAAGGAAATGAACCTCCTGAGAGATCAAAGCTGAACCTGCTATGCCAGTGCAGAGAGTTTCAGCTTTTTCTTATGTTTCCACTGGCATGAAAGCAACATGCACAAACATTTCTTCCAACAGCTTTAACTTTTAAAGTCCTGTGGGTTTGGCATTAACGGCCTAGTTCTGCTTTGTCCAGTGCTGTGTCCAAATGTCTGTTTCATTAGACATTTGTGTGGTGCCTCTTGACTTCTGGAGAAGAGCTGGGCATCCCCGTGATCCATCAGATCAGCAGCACTGGCATGGCCCCTTCCCTGAGAGCCAGTTCAGCTCTGCTTGGCTTTGTGGGTTCTTCCTGCCCCTCGCTAGGATGAAGGAAATTGTGGAATCTTTTAGGCTGGAAAGCCCTAAAGGCTCCCCCAGGCAGGAGATGTGAAGGCAGTACCCCTCTGTTCTCCTGCTCTGCCTCATGAGGGGGATGGGATTTGAAAGGGGAAATGGCCAATCACCTGCGCCCAGCAAGTTATGGAAATGCTACAAAGTCTTAAAATTCCATTTTCCTTAAATTAAAAAAAAATAGGGGGCTCTCGATAGGCTCTGAGGGGGATGGAAATGTTGACTGAGTTACATGGAGGGGAAGTTCCATTAATCATGGAAAGCAAAACTGAAGGCTCTTAATATTACCCAATTTTTGTAGGCCAGACTCCCCATACCCATAATTTTTCCATTACACATGTAATCTCCTCTCTGGAAAAGGCAAGGTTTGTTTAGCATCAATTTTTTGGGGGGGTTGTTGTGGATTAAAGCCTGGATGGTTCAAATTTGTCAGGGGCTGGCTCTGGTCTCCTCTCCTCATCTCGTCACTTGTCGCCCTTGCACAGGTCCCAGGGCTCTTACTTTTAAAGTGTTTCCATGTGTTTGGGAGGAGAATGGGAACGGGGCTGCAGGGAGAGCCCTGTGCACTCGCAGCTTCCCCGAGTGCTAATGAGGAACACATTGCCTGCAAGTGGCTGAGTGGAGCAGTTCAGCAGGAACAACAACTTGCACGCAGCCTTATTTATTGCAGGCCTGTTTCTCCCAGAGAGGGAATGTCAACCTGGATTTGGACTTTCACCTAATCTTGCCTGAAAGTGCCCAGAGATATTAAGTGACCACCTACCTGGCTGCTGGACCTGGGTTTAAAAGCAGGTCCTGCTTCTACCAAAGCAAATTGCTCCCAGGCACGGTGGTGGCTGTAGGTCGTGGCTGTAGGGCCTGGGTTTGGTATAAAACCTTTGGAGCTGAGCCTTTTGTGTGGAAATGGTGATGGTTTTGCCATGGTTGGAGTGCTGCTGGTGTTGGACTGATGGCAGGGTGGGAGGAATCATGTCACTGGGAGGTGATCCTAAAGCTGCTCCAAGAGAGCTGGCCTCAAGTATGGTCTTCCCATAAGCTAGTCCAGGAGGAAATAGAGCTTTCCTCATGTCTGCATGTCAGGAAACAACGCTTCTGGCTTCCACAGGAGCCTGTCTGAGCAGGGGGGTGGGGAAGGAAACAATTGGGACCCAAGTCCAAATTCAGCGATGTGCGCCCAGACTCAGGGAACATCATGGACTCATACACACCCACGAGCAGAGCTTGATTTGTTGCCTTGTAGCAGGAGAAATGCTGCCTGCATGGCCAGAAGGGAGGATTTGTCCATGGCCCAGCACATTGCTCAGGCTCTGCCGTGGCTGAGCCCCAGCTGGCAGCTCAGTCTCCCTCAGTGGGACAGGGAGAGATCAGAGGAGTGAGAAGGAGAACTCATGGGTTGAGCTTGAGACTGTTTGATAGGTAAAGCAAGAGCCATTCAGGCAGGCAAAGCAAACCAAGGCATTCTTTCCTGCCTCCCCACGGACAGGAGCTCAGCCATCCCAGGGCAGTCATGCTCCATGAGTGGTGGTGGCTTGGGAAGAGAAATCCCATCACATCCTCCCCTTCCTCCCTCCCTGCATGGAGCCCTGTGCTGTGGGGTACCCCAGGGATCAGCTGTGTCCCCCAGCTCCTTGTTCTCCAGCCTCTGCCCTGCTGGGGTGAGAGGCAGAGAAGTCCTTGACTCTGTGTGAGCACCTCTGAGCAAAACCAAAACATCCCTGAGTTACCAACTCTGCTCCCAGCACAAATCCAGGCCCTGTGCCAGCTGCTGTGAGGAGAACCAGCTGTGCCCCAGCCCAGAGCAGCAGGTTCTCCTCCATCTCAGAGATTTGAATGCAGTGCCAATATCCTGGTCTGGTCTGGGTTCTCCATAGCTGTGCTCTCCTGCAATAGTTCCTGCTCAATGCAGAAACCAAGGATGAGTTCTTCCTGCCTGCTCTTGAATCTCTGTTTGTGGAAAAGCTGGAGATGGCAGATCATCTCTCCTCTGCCACCGAGGTGCTTCCAGGAACCTGCAGCAGTATTGAGTTTGTCCCCATGAACTTTGTTACACTTTAAAAAGCCAGTTATTGAGTCAGCTCTGTAATTAGTTACCTGATGGGAGTCATGATTACCCACGTACCCCCTAATTGATTAAAATACCTTTGCACTGGGTTTTCTCTGCTTTTTTCCATCTACCCAGTCCAATCAAATTGTGATGGAAACACTTTGGCTGTTACAGCACTGACCAGGTAGCAATTAGCTGACAGTTGCTGCAACCTAAAACCAGTATATGGCATTAGAGGAGGCTTCTTCAAGGTGAACAGAAGAAATTTTTTAAAAGAGTCAAGTTTTTTTGTTAAAAGGCTGACCCAGCTGCTTCAACAGTGCAAAATTGACATTGCTCTGATTTACCCTGGCTGAGAACTTCACCTCTGCATTAAATTACACAAATTACTCTGAATATTGCAAACTACAGTCAATCCCTTCCTGCCAAAGGATGAGCTCATGATTCCTCACTTCTCTTGTGAGGGTAATGATGACCTAACCAGCACTGGAGATGCAAGTTTTTGCAGCATCTTTTGCCTGCTGCTCATAGCAGGAACGGTGACTTGTCTGCAAACCAGCACTTTATCAGCAGTGAGGTGGGAATGACAATTCCTCTGTTCCTCCTGGAGCTGCAGGAGTCTGCAGGAGTGTGTGAGAGCAGGATGGGTCTAAAGGCCAAGCCCATGAGTGTCTGCTCGGGTTGTCTGGCTGGTGGAAGGTTATTTCTGATTCTGTGCTTAGCCTGTTACCTGGTATTGCTTCCTCAGGGGCTGGTGATCCCTCTCTTATCTGGGCAGGAGTTTTGCCCTGCACAAACTTGTTTATTTGCCTCTCACACCTTTTACTGCTTATGCAGGGAATGAGGAGCCAAGGCAAAGCCATCACCTCACTCGTGCTGAAAAACCTTGGAGTGAGGAGAGGAAACAGGCTCAAATTGAAGCAGATGCTATGGTGGGAACAATTACCTGAGAGAAACTCTGGGAGGGAGAGTGGAAGAGATAATGAAACACCTAGGGATTTGGAAGTCAGCTTTCCAAGGAGCAGAGGGGTTAGCAGTTTAGAGCTGGAGCTTGCAGCTGTGGTGAGAATCAGCCTCCTTTTCTCTCTGCTCCTCCTTTTCCCCCATTTTCTTTCCCCTGGGCCCAGGGAGTGGAGGAGAAAGTGGCATTTGGAGCAGGAGTCACGTTGGCAGTGCAGAACTGGGGCTGCAGTGGTGCTGGAAATGCAACCTGCTGAGCTCAGCTGCTGGGTGAGGGCTGCAGAGGGACATCTCTTACCCCCCACTCCCTCCCTGCCACAGGGGGAGTCACTGTCACCAGCTCCAGAGCAGCCTGAGCTCTCTGTGGGTTTGAGTTTAATGGTCCAGGAGAACAAGAGCAGGGTGGGTGCCCAGAAATGGTCCAGCCACGACTTCCCTGGAGCCTGAGGCTTGGCTGGTTCCCCTTCCCCTTCTCCTGCAGGCACTCCTATTCCCTCAGCTCCTCTGCAAGGGCCCCAGCTTTGTTTCCAGTTTACCTGCATGGCCTCCAGTGCTGTTGATGGGAATTCAGCACAGGTTAACAGCAGGCTGGGCTGGGTAACACTCCCTGGGTGTCTGTACCTGCCCTGCCAAAAGCCCACTCGTGGGGCTGCTCCTATCCAGCCCAACAACAAAACCAGAGTTTGGCTGGATCTCCACCCCTGCAAAGAGCCTGCAGTGCTCAGCAGGAGCTGCTGTGTGGGGTCAGGCAGAGTCAGGAGCTCAGAGGTGCAAGCAGACACCCTTGCAATGCACCTGGAAGTAAAAACAGGGACAAACTTTGGCAGCTGGAAGCCCTCAATAGCTCCACTCGCATCCTGAAACCTTCTTCCCAGTTTGGTGTAAGGCTCATTTTCCCCTCCAGCCTTCTGTGTTGCAGTTCCTTTCTGTGCCTGAGGGTAGCAATGCTATCTGCCAGGGAGCTGGGCACTGCTCTGACATTTTGCTGTTGGATTTAGATCCTAGTTTGAAGGGTGGCTGATGCTCCTTTTCCCAGGGAACCAGTGATAGGAGGAGGGGAAATGGTCTCAGGTTGTGCCAGGGAGGTTTGGGGTGCAAATTAGGAAAATACTCATTGCAAGAGTGGGAGCTGCCCAGGGAGGTGGTGGAGTCACCAGCCCTGGAAGTGTTCACAGAACGAGTGGATGTGGCACTTTGGGGTATGGTTTTGTGGCCCTGGGTGTTTCTGGTCAAGGGCTGGCCTCTGATCTTGGAGCTCTTTTCCAGCCTTAATGACTCCAGCATCCCATGGTGCTGCCTGTAGGTAACACTTCTTGTCTTCCAAACTGTGGCTCTTTGGAGCTGCTAAGAGAAAGCTGGAGTGTTAAAGGTGGCTGGTTTGTGAGAGATGGGCTGTGGCCAGAGCTTGGATTGATGGAGAGACAAAGGAAAAGAGGCCAGGAAATAACTGAAACCTCTGGTTTTCAACCTGTGGTTTGTGGCCACTTCTCAGGAGTTGCTGAGAGATATTTAGAGGAACCTGTCAGCAGCATGCAGAGCTCTGCCTTGTGGGGGAGAAACCTGTGCTCAAGGAACTGAAATAATAATAATAATACAAAAAAACCCCAACCCCAATTCAGTAATTTAAGTCTGCAATATGAATTTTTATATAAATCTTGTCCAAAATGCCATGTCTTCAATGCAGAGAGCTTCATCTTGTGTACTAAAACCCACCTGAAATGAGATGTATATAGTTTGCTGATGCCTAGGAGTGTTTTTCACCCCTGCCAAGGGGTTTCAGAGGCTGTGCTGCCTCTCAGCCAACGTGCAATTTGGCCCAATTCATACCTGTTTTCTGTTCTCCCATTTCAAATCTGAGCAGAGGCTATAAAAGCCTTATTGGGTGCACGCTGGGGGAGGTTTGAAATGCTGCTTTCCAGTCCAGGAGATTACACCCTCATTTTCTCAGCTGTGATTAACTGGGGCTATCACAGGCTCGCCTTGGCTCGGGTAAAATGTGTCCAGTGAGCAGCAAGCACAGGGAGTGCATCAGCCAGGGCTTGAAACATCTCTTTGTTCATTATTTGTTATTGTTTCACCTGCCCTGAAATGGTAATTGCCAGCTCTTTGATTCATGGATCACAGTGTAATTTAGTTCCAATTGTTCCAGGCCTGTCCTACAGCCCCTGAGCCAGGCTTTGGGAACTTCTCTGTCAGCACTTGGCAAATCCAGGCAGATCTCCCACTCCTGCTGCAGCCACGTGCCTTCACGAGGAAAAGATATGGGGAAGGTTATCCCTGTTCAACCAAGGCATTGTAGTGATCTTTTATTCCCATTTTCCTTTTTTTTTTTTTTTTGAGCTTTGTTATTTAGTATATTTTCTTTAGACTCCATCCCCTGCAGGGAAGGGGCCAGAGCTGCTTTGAGGGAAGCTCTGGCACTGTGCTGACAGCAGCAGCTGAGGATCCTGCCTGCTATTTAATCTATGGATTTAGATCCTTCCCTGTACCTGAAATATTTTCCCGTGCTGTAGCAGAAGCAGCTTTAGCTCAGGCTAAAATCTGCAGTTCAGGCAGGGAAATGCTGAGAAATGTGGTGTTTTCACAGGGATCAGGAGCTGCAGACCAGAGTTAGCCTGGTGTTCCAGCAGGACAGAGGCAGTGCTGGCACTGGAGAGGTGAGTGCCACAGAGCCACGTTGTTCTTGAGCTGCTGGACAAGCTGGTGCCTGATCCCTGACAAACAAACCTCGGTGTTAACCAGAGAGGAACAATTGCAGAGCTGAGCACAACAGCAGCAAGCCTGCAAAGGACCTTGAGAAGTCGTGTGATTCACCCTGCTGCTCGGAGGATGTGTTCTACCCCTGACATTCCTGCTTAAGCTGCTTTGCGTTTGCAGTCAGGGACTACCTGAAGGGACTGATTGAGGAGATTTCTTTTGTCATCCAAATATTTCACCTCAATCTCCCATGGATCAAATTAGCCATGTTATTCCTTGTCCTATCAACAAGGACCAGAGTGAACAAATGGGTTTTGTTCCCTTTTGCCTGGTTGAGGGCTGAGGGGAACTCGTTGATCTTTCCTAGGCAGGACAGTCCCTGATGGTTCTGCCTTGACTCTGTCAGTGGTTTCTATATATCTTATTCCTATTCAAACTTGCTCCTGTTCCTTGCTTTGCTTAAAATGCAGCACAAACACTGAACATGGCACTTGAGGCAAAAAAAATATATTCCTCTGCCTGGGCATCCCTGAGCAGGGGCTGAGATATTCATATTTTATAGGGATGCTCTTTGTAGGTTTTTAGCTCTTTCCTCTCCTAGACAACCCAGAAAAGGGCCAGTTCAGGTCTGGCCAGGCAGATTTGTGGGATGCTGGATCTACCAAGGGATTCTACAAAGTTTCTGATATCACTGAACACCCTGAGCTGGAGGGACCCACCAGGATCACCCAGCCCAGCCCCTGGCCCTGCCCAGACCCCCACCAACCCCACCCTGTCCATCCCTGGCAGCGCTGTCCAAACGCTCCTGGAGCTCTGGCAGCCTCGGGGCCGTGCCCATTCCCTGGGGAGCCTGGGCAGTGCCAGCACCCTCTGGGGGAAGAACCTTTCCCTGCTCTCCAGCCTGAGCTGCCCTGGCCCAGCTCCAGCCGTTCCCTGGCTCCTGTCCCTGTCCCAGAGCAGAGATGGGAGCTGCCCCTCGGGAGGAGCTGCAGCCCCGGGAGCTCTGCCCTCACTCTGCTCCAGCTGAACAATCCCAGTGCCCTCAGCTGCTCCTCACGGGCCCCTCCAGACCCTTCCCCATCCCCGTGTCCCTCCTTGGACACTCTCTCACACCTTTAGCTGTTTCTTTATTGCGGTGCCCAAAACTCCCCCAGTACTGGGGGTGAGGCCGCCCCAGCCCAGCCCAGAGCAGGACAATCCCTCCCTGACCTGGGCAGTGATGCTGTCCCTGATGTCCCCAGGACAGGGATGTCCCTGCTGGCTCCAGGCACTGCTGACTCAGCTCCAACTTGCCATCGTCCAACAAAATCCCGAGGTGACATGTGCAAAACAAACATCCAGGGAATCCCCAAAAGCCTGGAAGCCAGCAACATTCATTCCTGCACAGAAAACCAGCTCGTCACCAACAGCCTTCAACGTGTTGCTGCTGCACCACCGCACGTTTTTCCCAAGTTCTGCTGCAGGGGAGTGGATTTGAAGGTCAAGTGCTGCAGAGCAATTCATTTCCAGCCAAGCCAAAGTAATTCTGACGCCGTGGCACAAGAGGGTGCAATAGGTTTGTGATAAAACCTAGACACGAGGTGGGTTTGTCCCTTCTGCAGCCACGGTGCCAGTGGAGAAGTTTTTTTCCCTGCTAAGACTTGTCTCGAAAACTTAACCTCCTGTTAATTGGTGGAGTTGGAGCTGTGCACGTTTGCCTCATTATTTTCATGTCCTATTCGCTCTGAGTATTCTCATAATTACGGTAATTAAACTCCGTGGGTTTTTAATTATTATTTTTTTTAAATAATCAGAACTATAGTTGAATTATGAGGGTGCCAAAACGAGCCTGGCAAATCGTAATTTTAGTTTGCTGGGTTATAAATCAAAAGCAGACTTGATTTCCCAGCTTGCTGGCTGTTTTGTTAACCAGATCACTGCAGCTCTCCTGAGGCCTCCTGTGCCAAGAGCTGTCCCTGAAGGAACAATCAGGCTTTATAAATAGCAGCCTTAACAAGAGCATCACTGCCAGATGCTGCTGGATTTACTCAGGGACTGGTGCACAAAGGAAACTCCCTCAGCTGGGGCAGCTGGGCTGCCATCCATTACCTGGGACATCCCCTGTCCTGCTGGGATTCCTGCAGAGGGGCTCACAAGCTCATTCCCACATTTCTGGGCTTGCCAGCAGCTCCTCCTGGCACGCTGTGTGTTTGCTGCAGGAGTTCAGGAGCCGGGCTTGGCCTGCTGCTGCCACTCCTGGTGTGGAGCCGTGCATCCTTGCACACCACAGGGGCTGAGCCCACTCTGGAGGAGCCCTCAGTGTTCAGCCACAGCTACAAGGGCTGCTCCAAGCTCCTGCCTTCCCTCTATCAATTTCTTAGCATCCTTTCCTGTGCCCAGTACCAGTTCTTTTGGTTGGTAACACCAGCCTTTCTAAGCAATTAAGGTGTGTGTTGACACTGTGCTCCAGTGTTTAGGTAAACACTGATTTTTAATAGGATATTTCTGCAAGTCTCCCTTATTTAAGGAGCACTGGGTGCCAAGATCTGTATGGAACAGTCAGAAATGTTGGTTTTTTTGGGCATCTGGGTGAGGTGACGAGGACCCACTGGTGGTTGAACTCTGGGTTTCAGAAGCTGGCAGGTGCCTGACTGACTTTAAAAGACTGAGCAGCTCCTGGGTGGCTGGAGAGGGAATTTTCCTCAGCCCTGATGTTCCCACACCAGCATGGCTGACAGGGCACAGCTGTGCCCTGCCCAGAAGGGTGCTCAGGCAGGAGAAGAGGGTGGGGGAAGCATGATGGAGGTGAACTCTGCAGGGTCAGACAAGTCATTTGGGGCCAGTGTCAGTTTAATCTCAGAACTGAAGTGTGGTTAAATGCTCTGGGTGAGTGCTTTACCCAGGGTCTCAGTATCTGCAGGGTTTGCTGCACCCACAGATGGTCCCCCCTTCCCTGAGGAAGCATTTGGTGCAGAGGATGGAAAGGAAGAGCACCTTGCTGTGGAAACAAGTGACTCCTTAGCACAAGAGAGTTCTTCCCAAAATTCCTTCTGCATGTACCATGATATGTACCAGCTGAATGCCTCTTGCTCTGTCTCACCAAAGACATAGAAATAGAGGGGCTGGCAAAATCAATTTAAATTTATACATCTCCTTCTCTTGGCATCCCTGTGCACAGGAATGTGTTGACTCACCCCCATGTGCTGAAAAATAAGCCCTTTATTTCCAGAGAACTGGAAGTTTTGTAGTTATTTTGGTAGCTTTTTTCCTGATTTATTCAAACGTATTCCATACTGTGCAAGGTATATAATTTCTTCTATTTCCTGCCTGTTCCTCTGCTAACTGGAGTTTTCAGATTTCTAGGTAGGGGAGAAGGGAAATCATGGGGGAAGTCATCTCTAAAAAGGGAGGATGATGCTGTTTCACATCTGGAGCTGTGTTTGTGAGTGAAGTCAAACAGTTTGAGGCTACCTGATTCCCAGCATGTGGCTTGTGAGGTTCCAAACATGAGAGGCACAGTCTATCCCAAGCAGCTGCTGGTCCTGAACCACAGGGTGTGTAAACACATCACCTCATGGGTGGAAATATTTGGCTAAGGAACACTTATTTGCAACCCTTAAATACGTGCAATAAGCACACCTTGTGTTCAGCAGCAGCTTCTGTACATCTTCTGTCTACAGGAGGCTATCAAAAGGATCAGGAAAACAAATCCCATTCCAGATGAAAGCCTGAAATGAGGTTTATGGATGTGTATACAGATTTGGGAAGCTCCAAAGAGCTTGTGTGTACTGGGGATCATTTCTGGGAAGCTGCTGTCACCAGCAGTGCTCCATCCTTGCTTACTCATAACCACTGGAGCTGGGCATGTTCTGCTGCTCGGACAAACAAGAGCAGCAATGACCAGCTGGGGCACCACAGGGCTCTCACAGCATCCTGAACTAACAAGCAAAACATTCCCTGCCTTGACTTCACCCCGTGTTCATCACCCGTGCCTCCTGAAGAGGCACTGCTGGCTCTGTTCTGAAATGGGGGCTCTGGGCTGAGTCCTTGCATGGCGTTTGTCATCCTGCAGGGCAAAAACAGAGAGGTGACACTTCTGTCATTGTGCTCAAAGTGTTTACTTCCAGTGAAACTTTGCAGACTGCAGGCCTGGTATAGGCACACAGTTTGTGGTGATTGGGAGTGGGGCTACCCCAGCCTCATCCCCAATGAGCTACAGCTGTGACAAACAGGTGAACATTGTTGAAAGCAATGAGCCAGGGAGTGCCCAGGTGTGCTGACAATCACCAAAGGGAACAGAGGCACACAGGTGCAGTGCATGAACCTAATGAGGGTATAAAAGGATGGGCTGAAGAGCAAGAAGGGCAGATGCTTGCAGCCTGCTGAAGAGGTGTGGTGTCCCTCTGCATGGGCAGACACCTGAAGCCTTCTCATGCTGCATGGTGACACTTTGTGTATCGTGGCCATCTCGACTGTGACATGTGCTGTGACAGCCTAGAAGAGCAGGTCAGGTGCATTTAAGTCCTCACTTTCCTGTTTATTTTTTTCCTGGTGTTTTTGCCTGTACAGTTTGCCCACTGCAGTAACCTACTCAAAGATCTGCTATGAAGTGAAAAATTCCTGAGTGTAGTGCACAGGGGAGAGGAATTCCATGGGAGGATCCACAGCACCCAGTGCAGGGAGCTGCTGGTGTTTGTTAATAGGAGTTGCACTGAGGAGAGAGAGGAAAATAGACACTGGACTTGTAGCTGCCAGGGGCTGAATTGGGCATTACTAAACCTGTGTGTCAGCACTTCTGCTGTGGGAAGACTGAGCAGAGCAATTCCTGGCATTAGTAGAGAGCAAATGCCAGCCCAGCCTGTCTCTCCAAACTCTGAGAGCTTTGTCTGTGTGAGTTTTGCAGGGAATGCACGTGTGAGGGAGAAACAGGAGAAATGTGTTGGCAGCTCTTAATTTCTCACCTATAAGAATTTTATATTCAATGAATGGTGTCTAATGCTTTTTCTGCTTTTGCCTCGGTCTTCATGGTGCTGGGCTTGAGTGATATGAGCTGGAAAGTTGCTTGTTGTGCCCCTGAGTTCTCTGGAATTGTCATGGTCTGGGAGAGGTGGCCACTTTTGAATTCTCCTTGTGATCTACTTTGTCCTTGTCTGTCTTCCTGCAGGCTTGCAGTGCTCTGCCTCTGATTTAGGGGTGATCTTAAGCCTGTCTGGTTCAGTCTAAGCTGGCACTTTTGGGATGGGAAATGAATATGGGTGACTGCAAGAATGTGCTTGATCTGGGTCTCATCTCTCTTTTGTGGGGAATTCCAGGATGTTTTTGCACCATTGTGTCCTGGCCTGTGGTACAAAATGCCCCTCTAGGCAGATCTCTGCATGGGCAGGGGTGCTGTGACCCAGTTCAGGGAGGGTGCAGCTCTGTGGAGCTTGGCTGGGAGTGACCATCACACTCCACCAGGGATACAGAAAAACGAGTGCTGCAAGCACTCAGACTGAGCTGCAATCCTTCCCTTCCCAAGGAAATAAATCTGAGACAAACTGCAAAGGTCTCAGCAAATCCTGCTGCGTGTGTGGGTACCTCAGCCTGTCCCTGCCACAGGTGTCTCAAATATCTCACCAGTCAGCAGATCCACCCACTGCCAGTTTTCCTTCCTTTCACCCCCCCCTAGCTCCTGGGACACTTGTTTCTGCCACCCACCTCCCCTTGGTTACAGAATTCATCTGACTGGAAAAAAGGATGCCAGAGCTCATCCCAGTTCAGGGCTCTGATCCTGCTGCCCTCTCCAATCTCCCTGTGCAGCTGCAGAGCTCAGACTCTGCTCACCTGCCCTGAATGTTCTGTGTCTCAGGAGCAGAAGGAGGTGGGTGAGAGAAGAATAAATTGCATTTCTTTACTAATGCAATCCCCAAGCTCTGCTTTTAAAGGATAAGATGATGGGGGCAATAAAAATGTACTGATGAGTTGATGCAAGTTTTGATCAGCTCATGGTGGTTGTTTTCTGCTTTCTTCAGGCCATCCACCTACTACTTTTACTGCCCTCCAGCCTAAACTCCAGCCTTTCAAAGCTCCCTAAAATGCTTCAAGTGTTACTGCATGCAGCATTCTTTTGTATACGAAATATTCTTAGCTAAAAATACACTGAGTACTAAAATTATACAGCTCTTTCCAGAGAATCCTCCTAATTTCTGTAGATTTAGTACATGTCAAGAAGCGATTTAAAGGTCATCTTATTTCCTCGTGTTTGTTTAAAAAGAAGTGCTGAGGGCTAACATTTTGGCAAATGCTTGCTGCAAGTTGTACAATTTGTCCTTGTTTTTTTTAGATAATGGTGGGTTTCATCTTGTGGAAGGGAGCAAAATGGAGCTTGATTTGAAAAATAGGGGGTATTGCAAGTCTTGTGCAGATAAGTAAACACAATTCCTGGAAAGGCAAGATGTGTTTTGTCAGGGTCTTGAGCTAGTTAGAAAGGATCATCTCTACCAATTTTTGTCTTCCTGCCTTATTTTTAAGCAAATAGGTTTTAAAAATGTCTTTCTAATGGCTTGAGTTGCTGTTGTCCAACATCTGGCTGCACAGGTGTGGGAGCAGAGCAGTTGACTCCTGGTGGAAGGTGACATACATGGAAGTCAGAGGAGGGTGTTCCCAAAGTGTGGAACCTGCCCTGAGCTCCTCCTTACCCCCTCCCTGTGTTTGGGATGCACAGGTGTTCCTAGGTGTTCCATCCACCTGAGCAGCTGGGGTGAGATTTTTCCTTTTGCCACTCTGCCTCTGCTGCTTTGAGTGGCAAAAGGAAAAATCAGGGAGTTTATGGACTGATCAAACCCTTTGCAAGTGGGGATAGAGATACAGAAGTCCTTGTGTTCTCTGCAAATTCCCCGTGCCAAACCTGGCAGGACCATGGGCAGCAGGCTGGGGCAGTGAGAGGGCATTTTTCAATGCATGACGTTGGTGTATTTCAGGGGGTATTAAGCCAAATTCTCCTCTCCTAGTAGATCTGGAGTATAATTCCACTTGTCTTAATGGAGATGGATTCCAGATTTACAGTGGTGCTGGAGAGAAGAAGGAAAAGATTATGCACAGAGTGGGTGGGTTGTGGGAAGAAACTCCCCCTTCTTTTCTTTTCTACCACAGTTTTCAATGAGAAATCATGTAGACAGAGGCTTCTAGCCTGCCAGTGCAAATTGAGACAAATTAGGGGGTAGATTAACTAATTATTGTAATGTCATGATGGCAATGCTACGGTTCAGGTTGCAGAAGGCTTTCAATTATCAGCTTTATTTTTCACAGTTACCTTTTAATTGGTAATGTATTTGTGTATAAATTAAGGCAAGAAAGCCTCTTGCCTTTTGTTTTGTAGCCATTAAAGAGCTGCCTCAGTGGGTTTGGGACTGGAGAGGGAGAGGGACCCTTTGCAGTGATGGGAACAGACGGGAAAGCCCCACCAGGGGCACATTTGTAAGGCTGGAAATTCCTTTTTAGACCTCACGGTGGAATAGGAGTTAGATACACATCTGATAAACAGGCTCTTCTCAATCTCTGTTTGGGGAGATGAGAGTGAAATGTGCAGCTGGCGAGCTCCAGCTCCTCATGTTTCACTCCTCAGAAGTAGACAGTCGCCAAACAAAGGGCCTTAGTACAGTTATTTTAGCAATAACTAATATACATACCTGTATGTGTATGTATGGCTCCCTCCAGAGCACAGCTGCAGGAAGAAGCTGTACAAAAAAAGACAGTTTTGTATCTGCAGTGCTTGGGATGGAACTGAAATGCTCCACATCCCAAAAAACTTTGATGTGCGCTTTAGGTGTAAACTGAATTTCAACTCCTGATGAAAAATCCCCAGTAAATAATTAATCTGTGTTTAATGCTCTGTTTGAGGGGTGCTATAGCCTCAAAGATAGACTTTTTAAAAAAAAAAATTCAATTTTTTTAATAACTATAAAAAACTTGTGCTAGAATTTTGATTCTCTTCATATGTAGAGTTGTCTTACCTGTGTTCCTTCCTTGACTTGTATGAATTAAATTATTAAGGCAAGTAGGACCTTTGAAACCTCACCTGTGTGTGTATATGTTACATAAATTAATAGATATAGATAAATCTATATCTATTAATATGTGTGTGTATTGGAGTTGTCATCTTGGGACCATCAGGTTTTTTTTTTCTGAAAAATGGGTTAAATAATAGCAGGATGAGGAAAAGAATTGTGTGGAGAATGAAATTTCCCTTCCAAGTGGAACCTCGGTGTTTTGTTAGAGGTTTGCAGGGCCCTGTACCCCCTGCCTGTCTGTTTGAGGAGAGCTGGTGGCCTGGGCTGCCCTGGTGACACCCCTGGAGAATTCCTTTGGGATGGGGCACTGAGGGCTTGTGCAAGGTGAATCAGGTTATAGGAGATGAAACTTCCATACTTGTCTAGGATTCCTTCTTGCTCTCAGCCCATCAAATTCTCTCCAAGGCATTGGGACCTGGCCATTCCACCCCTCTGGTGCATGGGGATTGTCTTGGTACTGCTCAGTGGACCAAGAACTGAAGACCCTGAGGCTGCTCTGAGTGGACACTTTTTCTGTGTCAAGAGGAACCATTTATTTTTTCCTCAAGAAAACAGCAAAAAGACTCTCAGCCCCATCCAGGCTGTGCTTGCACTTGAACTGAAAGTCCTGAGACCCCTTCCTGCTCCTGGGAGCTTTCCATTTGCTGCAGTAGGAAGGGCTGTTAAATTAAGTATGCAATTGATATATGTCATCCAAATCAAAACATCTTGCACGAATGTGATTAAATGAAATTCCTCAAGTATGTTCTTGCCATCTGGAACAACTTTCCCATATTTTGTTGTCTCATTGACTTTTCAAAATTTAACTGAAAATGTATTTTCACTTCTTTTTTTTTTTTCCCCCTCCTTTGGTAATGCTTAATTTTTCCTCCCCAATGCACTTCCATAAAAATCTGCAGATCATTTTGGAATAAGCATTAAGGGGAGGGAGCCCTTCAAAGTCAGAGCACAACCCTGCAGGGTATTGGAGGCTTCCACTGCACTGTTATCCATCACATCCCATCATTGCCTCTGGGGGACTGGGCATCCCTTTGATTTTAGCCCAGCAGTCCTATCCAAGGAATTATCCTCAGAATTCAATGGGAAGGATGTGTAGCTGCTGTGGTGCCCACATCCTGGCAGCTGATGCCACTCTAGCCTTAGAGGGGCCCAGGTGAGTCACATTTGTCAGGTGTGTGTGACCTCCAGGGAAGCAGGAGATAAAACAGGAGGCAAAGTTCCCATTTGGGGTCCCAGCTGTACCCTCCTCATGCTGGACCATCCTGTTGGGAACAGCACCCTTCCCAAATCTCCTCCTGTGGAAATCAGGGTCAAAGCACCATGTAGGAACTCAGAGCACAAAATACAAATGAATTCCTAAATCTGGGGTCAGCTTCAGCCTTGTTAAGATTTGCTGCAAACAAAAGCTGCATGTGAGATCAAAGCTCAGCTAAGCAGAGGTGAAATCCCAAAGCAGGATTTTGGGGTTCCAAAGTTCTAGATCACCACATTCCTTACTCTGTTTTACTGATCCATTTAAACACAGAAATGTGGAGAAGTTGTTGCACACACACTGCTGAGTGTGAGTTGGAAATTCTTCTCAGCTACTCGGCCTGGGATTTTCAGTTTTCCCTGCATTGTTTCCTTCTCACTTTATTTCTTAATAGCATCTGATTATCTGACTGACTGGAGACAATGCACAATTACAGATTTTCAAGTTGAAATGTTTCTTTTTGCTAGGTTTTGCTTTGGATTATTTTCAGTAAAAAGCCAATGCCCTCCCACTTCCCAGCCTTGGTTTGCCTGGGCTGCTGTGTGAGCACACTCTGGAAATAACAAATAAGAGCCCCAGCAATCAGTCATTTAACAGATTTGAGAATTCTGAGGGATTCTGGCCTGTTACATAAGCAGCTATTTAACCACTTTTTTGTGGCTTGCTACTCCTGATGTGACTAATTCACAGAAATAATAATGAGGGAAGACTAAATAAGGAGAAGTAAAAGATATGAGAAGGAAGAAGCCAAAAGTTAGGGTCAGCTGAAAGTGTTTGCAGTTTGCAATGTCTATGGGTTTAGGCAACTAAACATTTAAACCACAAAGTGATGAACAACTGGCTTGAGAGTACTTTGAACCTAATGTAGCCCAATTAACTCTTGTTTGAATTCTAGTCTTAGCCTAAATCTGATCCTACTGAAGACAGCAGTAACATCCCCATTGCTTTATGCCTGGAAATTTAAAACTGGGTCAGTGCTGATGGTATAGATTCAGAAAAATGTTTGGTTTTTGCGTGGCAGAGAGAGGAATTACTTCCATATCTGCATTAATTTAGTTTTGGGCATTTCACTGGTGGTGTTGGGGTCCTGGGAGAGATAAGAGGAATGGGGTAAGTATGTACATCCTGACCCTGGGGAAGCTCTTTGGGAAGAAGTTTTGCCCCTGCAGTGACCAGTGAAGGATCTGAGGTGGAGCATGGGATGCAGACCTGTGCCAGGGTGGTCTGGAGCCATCCCTGCCCTGGATGGGCAGCAGGGATGGGATTTCCACCAGAGCCACATTTGCCTGGTGAGGAGGCATCCTTTGATCACTCCCCAGCCTCTTGACTGCAGAAATTGATACAAATAAGGCAAACATTTTTTGCAAGTTTTGGCCCACTCTCCTGCCTCTGACCCCGGTGGGTGTAGGGTGAGTGCTTCTGACATTCCCACTCTCAACATTCAAGCAACTTCCTTTCTTTTCCCTGGAGCCCTCACCACAGATCGGTTGTGAGGAAAATGATGAGAAAATGTTGCTGCATCCAAGTTCTTGGTGGTGGCAGTGCTGGAGATGTGCTGGCTTCCTGACAGCTCCCACCTTGCATCTGTGAACTTCCCAACTGGGAAATCTGCTTCTGTCCCTTAAATAGAGATGTCCAAGAATGCTTAAATTAAAACATCATTTACTCCTTGAAGTCTCCTGGGTTTGGAAAGCATTCAGCCAGTTGGAGTAGTAAGTTTTCCTGAAATCCTCACCAGGAGGGGTTTCCTCAGGTTTGGGGCACCTCTGTGGCCGTTGTTGGCCTGGGAAGGTGGGTAGGAGGCAATTCCTTGTCTGATTAAAGCAGACTGAAGTCTCTGTTCTCTGCCATGGCAATCACCCTCACCTCCCCCTAAATTTCTTGTGGAACAGTTCCCCTGGTCCTGCACCACTGACATGGAGTGAAGATAAATTTCAAAATCTTGGAGGATTTAGGGGAGCAGAATTGCTGTTCTCTAGGCAGTCCTGCTGCCATGCAAGTGGCTGAATGCTGGGGGACAATAAATTTCCATGGCCCCACGTCCCCCTTCTCTGCCTTCCCCTCGAGTGCCTTGCTGGAGAACACCATGGAAAAGGAAAACACTGTGGAGCATAAAATATTTGTTTAAAGACTTTAAAAACCAGGTTCCATATTACAGTTCCTAAACTGGGGTTTAGGTGGCTAACGTTGAACACTCATTTCTAGATCTCTGGCCTCAATGGACAAGCTTTAGGTAATTTTTGGTTTACTTTATAAGCTGCAGGCAGTTGAAGTGGAATTCTGTTTACCTGCCTGGCACCCCTGAGGAAATAGGATGGCAAAGCCACAAAAGGCAAAAAATGTCCCATTGGTTAAAGGGTGACATCATCAATGAATGGTTTTCCATTTAGGAACTTGCACAAGTGCCTGTTAGTGGTTTTTTATCCAGCCCATGCCAAACAGGCTCTGGATCCATGTGGCCATTGTTCTAGATTTACAATTCCCTTTTTTAAACGAATGTTCTCTATAATCAGGTTGAGCGCAGGCAGTATTTCTAGTTTTAGATATTTTAATTATTTATTTCTCTGAGGCTTATGTACACTTTCACCTTGACCAAACTGACCTCCTTTATCAACGTTCCCTGAAAAGCTGCGGAAGTTCTAGCCCAGAACTTGATCTCAGCTTTACAGCTTCATCCCTTTGCCAGACAATGTTAAGCTTTCTAAGCAGCACAAGTAGCTAGAATTTCCCTGTCAGTTCCTATTATAAGAACCTGATTTTAGTTGATTATAACTTTGCCAGACCTGTTCTGTGGAGCTGACGTTTTCCATGCCTGATTCTTTTATTTTGGTAAGCTGTAGTTAATATGGCTCATCTGTCTCCTTGCAAGGGAGGGAGCTGGAAAATACCCTCTGTTGTTGATGTGCCTGTTTTTGAACAGGCAATTTTAGAAGTGGGGATTTTCCTGGTAAAGGAATTAATTCAGATGTCAGCTTTCTGATTTTACATGGCACTGGTGACTTCAGGAGCTGGAAGTTGTGGCTCAGAGTATTTCTATATGGCTGATGTAGAGGCTTAGCTAGTTTCTGAAGGGGCCGAATTCTGGTGTGGCTGCTGCTGTTGTAGAATATCAAATTTTTATCATGCTTGACTAAAGGACTTCAGCCTTATTTGAAGTTTTCACTTGAACTCTGGATTTTAAAGGTTTGGGCAAGAATCTTATCTCTTGATTATTGGGTGTAAAATATGAAAGCTGGATTTTTTTTTGTGTGTGTTGATGTAGCCAAGTAATAAATAATTTATGGCCATAATCATGATCTTGCTTATAAAATGTGTGTGCTTTTAAATCCTATTTTGTTTTTGAGTACTTTTTGTCTTGACTACGTGTTTTGGTGCTAGACAAATCCACTTTACATGTCTAGTAAAAACTTGAGAACAGCACCCTGCCTAGAACAATTCTGAAATGGATTTGAACCATATTGTGTTTACTTCTGTCTCTAGGTTTTATTGCTGAATGCAAACACTTGTGAAAATGCAAAGCAGAAATAAGAAGGAAGTGAACTTATTTGAACTTTCAGGGAAGAACTTAAGCCCCATTTAATTTATATAAAATGTGAGATGAGTGCCCAGGTCTGTTCTGATGCAGTTTGGATAAATGTTCCTCTCCTTAATCACAGCAGAGATCAGCCACTGGTGCTTTGTGTGCAAACTCTGTGCACCAGGGCTTACATTGAGGGTGAACTTGGGGGAATGATGTTCCTGGTCATAAAGCAATTAAACTAATGTGTCCTGGAAGAGGGATGTCCTTTGGCAGTTACCATCCCAGCTCTGTATATTTCATATATTTCATAATATGAAATGCTGGCTTTGCACCACACAGCTTTGCTCTTCCACTGTCGTTCCTCCACAGTGCTCTTTAAAAGCTGAGAATAATTTATCTTAGCATATGTAAGTTTATTTTTTATGTAATTACATGTACCATCGTGTTAACTTTGTGCAAAGGTTGTGCCTATTGTCCTTAGGAAACCAAAGTGATTATCATTGGTTTGTTTTGTTACACAATTGTTTAAATTATAATAAGTTACCATCATTGTTTCTTGAGTCCAGCTGTGTTTATGGATTAAGATCTACTGACTCAAATATTTACAGTGTTCCAAAAATTATGAGAACATGCAGTGCTGGGGGTTTTCCATATGCTGCTTTATTTGACTTAGAGAGCTCTCCATCATCACTGGAAAAGGAGTCTTGGTCCAGAATAGTTTTGTAAGAGTTGGGTACCTCTTGTGTCTGCCTGGGCCAGCACTGTTTGTCACTTTAGTCCTGGTGTGACACACGATTCTAGATTTCCAGATCAGATTCCTGGTGAATTCAAGCCTATGGAAAACGTGGCTCAGCTGAAGGCATGGACTGAGCCCTTGAAATCTGGCTAAAGCCAGTGATAACCACCTAAAATTCTACCCCCAGGTCACTCCAGTTTAAATATTGTTTTGTGGGTTACCTCCTCTTGCAAGGAGTGTACGTGCAGGGATGTCCAGGTCCTGCCCTGGGTGGCTCCCAGGCAGTCTGTGGATCTCTGCAGAGCAGATTGGTGTGTCTGAGTCCCACCAAGAGCTGCCTGTGCATCTGTGTTGTCATTATGGGCCAGGAGGAGGTGTTGTTCACACGGGAGTTGTGTTTCTGGCAGAGAAAGACCAAGCCCTCCTGTCTGGAGCCCCTGAGCTGTGGTTCAGGACCACGGCTCTGTGCAGGGAAATGTTGTGTTCACTGATGTCTCCCAGATCTGAGCACATGCCCATAAAGCCCATGTTTAATGTTGTGTTTGTCCTCAAACCCTTCCTCTAAGCCTGCTGCTGCTGCTGAAGCCACAGGCCAATCCCAAATGGCAGGAGAGGACATGGGGCAGCCTTTCCCTTGGACTGGAGCTGCTGTGCTTGGCTCCTGTAGCACTGAGCACCAGCTCCTGCTGACAGCAGGCCATTGAACATGCTGGGCCACCAGTCAGACACTGTGGCAACCCCTGGGCTTCCAGGAGGGGAGAGGACAGCACCTGAGAGGTCTCTGTCCTTCTGCCATGTTCCTGCTGTAAATAGAGCTGAGAGAGGTTGTTGGAAGAGTTGAATCATCAGACCTGGTCCTGCTCCTAGAATCCACCCTGTCCAGGCTATGGGCTCCTGCTACTTCCATTGCACACCACACATCTCGTGTGATTTTTGGCATCTCCTTTGTGTTTTTTTTTGTTTTAGTAGTAATAAACTCCCCATCATTTTCCTGTCATTCATGAACACGAGCTGTTAAAGAGCAAAGCTGTCATGGGAAGCAGATGAGATGCATGCCTGGCTTCCCAGACACTGCCTCAGCATCAGTGTGGGCACTCTGATGGACCAGAGTCTTGTAGACCCTTTCACAGGTGGTTTTTCTATGTCTTGGTTGCACAGCAGGTTTTAAACTGAGTTCAGGTGACCAGGGTGGTCACTCTTGTGCAGCCTTTGAGTGTTCCAAATCTCTTGAACCAGGTCATACAAGTGTGTGGGCTTTACCTTCAGATCTGAAACTACAAATTCATTACTGTGGCCACTACTTCATTACTGTGGCAAATGTTTTCCCCCCTCCTGTTTATATATTTAGTCTCAAGTGTTTTGCCACAAATTGGTCTTTTTTGACTCTCTCATTAGCACATCAGTCATGAACAAACCCATAGAAGCAAAATGCTCTGGCAGTGCTGGTAGCCAGAGCAGCTGTGCACCGCCTGGGAGTCTCAGCTGATCAGCCCCTGGCTCCTGCCCTGTTTGCAGATCCTTGTGCCCTTCCCAGAGCTGTTTCACTGGATTTCCATGTGGGATTCCCCACAAGTCAGTCACTGCATCTCCTGACAGGAGTGGTGGGCTCTGTTCCATGTGCCCAGCTCGTGCTCAAAGCTAGGGAAGAGTTAAGCCTTGTCTAGAAAGGAGCCTTGTGGTGTTTTGTTTCACTAATAACACTGCAAACCCGGGCTCTGTCTGTCTGAGGGTTTTTAAAATCTCATCTCTGTTGCCTGTAGTGGAATAAAAGTTATTCCCTTGTGCATTGGGAATATCACTAATGGAGCTACAGGCTTTCTATCCCTCTGTACCTTGCTGAGAAGTCACCTCATTGTGTCTGCCTAATTATAGAGTGAAACACAATCCTCCGTCTGTCCCTATTGTTAATCACCAAGTTTGGATTAAAATATTAACCCAGAGCATGAAGTTGTACGCGTGTGAAGACAAAGCAAGAAAGCCATCTGTTCTCTCCTTTTCATCCTTGGGCATATGGAGGCATTTTTATTTTTCATGCTGAAGTCCACATATTCCCCATGAGATGTTTGTTTTTATTTCTGTTATACTTAATTTTTTAATCTCCAGTGGTTGTGGAGGTGTGAATATCAATGCAGTGATACAATGGAAGGTGGTTGGTGGAGCTGATGTGCTCAACAGCTGTGCTCAGTCTTTTTTGAAGACCTCATGCCAAAGCATCCAAAATGTTTTCACTGCCTCTGGAGTTTTGTTTTTGGTGGATCTGTGAAAAACTTCAAGGTTAAACCGAGTAAAAAACCAACATCAGCTCTTTTTAAGGTTGTTCAATAGTGTTACCAATGGTACCTTGTGTTTGGAGGCCAATAAATGCACTGAAGTGGCAGTCATTTGGAGGATATTTTTCAGCATCTTTAGGCAGCTGTTCCATTTGTCACATGGACAGAGAGAAGTGGGTTTGCCCCTATTTAAAATTATATTTTTAACTTTGGGAGCTGCAGTAATTGAAACAAGTAGAAGGCCCTGACAACTGGTGACAGGCTCCATCCTGCAGGTGTACAAACATTCACAGCTTCAGCCTCACCAGAACAGGTCTGAAGCCAATCCCAGCCCTGCACAATTCCTTCTTCCAATTTAATTTAATGGAGGCTACTCCCAGTGATGGGTGTGATTTTCTGTCTCAGTGCCCTCTCTGAGAGGGAAGCAGGCCTCTTCCAGAGGGGCAGCCAGGTGCAATTTGTGAGCTATTGCTCCCTAAACTGAGCATTTCCAGCAGAAAAGGCTGGGATGGAACAGAGGATGGAGGCTGATGAGCATGGAATAGATAAATGGAAGGGGGAAAGTGGAGTTCTGCAGGAGGGGCTGAGGAAGATGTGAATATTGTTAGCCCTGAGCCTGATCCTGGTGTGGTGGTGTGAGAGAAGCATTTCACAGGGGTGAGCAGGGCTGCAGGTGTGAACAGCCCAGTGTTCATTAACATCACTAGCTATAATGTCTATTTTTGCACGTGGTATTAAAAATAAAGGCTGTTCTTGTGAAATCTGGCCCTTTCATCTGGGGGATTACAGAGAGAAATATCAGCTTAACACCCCAGTAATTATCTAGCACACTTCTTTTTTGCTGATTAGAGCTGTGAAACTTCTGAAAGTTTGCATCAAATTTGACTTGTTCATTAAATCTCCGTTGGAACCATGGCACAAGTCAAACTTGAAGGTGACAGGTACAGCAGCTCAGTTGTGCTTGTGTAAAACTTGTTTGGCTCACCTGGATGATATCAAAGGGTATGTATTTATTAAAAATATGGATATTTTTAACCCTGATGAATGTGTGAGAAACAAGCAGCTTTAAAAAAAAAAAAAAGCTATTTTGGATGATTCACTTAAACCTGAACACTAATGAGCATTATTGTGCCAACAGTGCAGATGAGCTGAAAGAGAGAAAAGAAAATAAGCTATAAATATCTGTGGTAATTCTTTAAACCCCTGTTTTTATCAAGTTGTAGTGGATGAACGTTTGACCAGCAGTTCTCTGTGAACATAAGACAGAAATAGCATTCATAGAAATCTCAGATGATAACACATCACTAGCTTCATTGTATATTTTCTGTTTCATGGTGACTACAGAGGACCAGAGTCCACAAAACAGTCTGTGCTCATACAAAAGGCACCCCTGTATAGCAAATGAACAAAATGTTCTTGGATCAAACTCCAGTTTTTATTTTATTTCTTTTTTAGGCCAGAAAAAGTTATTTGAATGCTCCCACAGCTTTCCTCTTCACCTCTTGTACTGTTACATCCTCTGACATCATACTGTGCTTCCAAGGAGAAGTTTATGGTGTCACGAGAAGGGTCTCAGAAGTTCAAGACGTTGTGACACTGAGAGAAAGTGTCTGTATGTTTTCAAACATTATGGAAATGGCGAGCGTGCTTTCCAAAGCTGTCAGGAATATATGCTTTGAAAAGATGAATGCCTGTGTGGGATTAACTCCTCATGTTACACACGGGCTCTGGAGTGTGTTGTTTTCTCCCGCTGCTCTCTGGAGCCCAGTATCTCAATTGGAATCTGACACACCACACCAGATGCTAAATGAGGTCTTTCCAAACTGAGGTGTGTGTGTTTTGTGTGCTGGAGGTAATCTCTGCAGACCCACTTTGTGCAAGTCTGGTGGGAGCTGTCCTGCTGTTTTGGAGTGGTTCACCTGGCCCAGCCGCAGCCCATCCTGGTGTGTGCTGGTGCTAACAAATGTGTGGGGCTGGCTCCCTCCTCCCCTGCATCCCAGTCAGCCCAGCTGAAATGTCTTGCTGGTGTGGAGAACTGGGTGTGCATATGGAGAGTGTTTCTAGGAAATGTTATGTAAAGCAGTTCCAAAAAAGAGACAAGCATAGGAAAATGATATTAATTCTATCCCTAAAGCAGATAAAATCCATTTCATATGTTATTACTCTTCTTTTTAAAAAGGAGAAGTGAATAATTCTAGCAGCTGTTTGTGCTATAAAAACCTGGCTGTGTATTCCTGCTGAACACTGAACAGCAGAGCTGCTGCAGATCTCAGGACTCTCCAGAAGATCATCTCCAAAGTCAGGTTTGCCTGGACAGGAACAAGAAATGCTTCACAAACATTGGCACTCACTCACTCAGAGTACAAATGGCAAGCTGAGATGAGCAAACCAGCTGTGACAGAGATCTGGCTTGAGCAGGAGATGTCCCACCTTGGAGAGGGTCAGGAGGTGAAACCCCACAAGTTTAGGCAAAGGACTGACCTGGGGGGTGGCACAAGGCTGGCAAAGCTCCCTCCTTCACATCTGACACAAACACTTCTGTGGCTCCTCTGCAGAGTTTTTAGGATAAGAAAAGAGGAGGATGGATGATGGTGATTTAATTTTTTTTTCTCAGTGTTCTTACACTGGTGATTTGGGCTCTCATTAAGCTGAGCTCAGATCCATATTCCAGCCTCTGCCCCCCCAGGAACTCCTAAACATTTGCAATTCCTGATATTTGAGCAGTGCAGTGTTTCTGCCATGTTCAGTGTGGCACTGCATGAATCTGTCACCTGGTGATGCTGAGCTGTCTGTTAGGCTGTCTTCTAGATAAAGTGCTGTTAACACATCATCTTTTAAAGCATGAGAGTCTCCCATGGCACTGACAGGTAATATATACTTCTTTCCCTGGGAAAAAAAAAGCCTTTTCCGTTAGCAATGACTTGCTGATTGCCTATTTATTTTCACAAATCTTCTCATGTCAAAATATTTTGATAAAAGTCTGGCCCGCATTAAATAATCAAGAAAATAATTACTACTTCCAATTTTATTTAATTTTTGACTGTCAAATAATCTAACAAGCTTATTTTTAGATCTCAGGAATGCATCTTGTAAGGTGCTGCAGTGAGTGAGCAAAGATGGTTTGTACTCAGGTTGGGGAATGGAGGGAAGAGGCTGATTTCCACGCCTGGCACAGATGAGGAATGGCAGGGAGAGAAGGAAGGAATACTTTGTGTGTAATCTTGACCCAGCAACATGGGGTTAATGATCATAAAGTGGCAGCCAAATTGGTTAATTAGAGAATAAGTGCCTGCTGTTTGCATCTGTCTCATTAAGTTTGAAGAATAAAGCTGCTGAGGAGAGAGACTGAGCAGGGCTTGGGTGTGAGTTTGGGGACTGGGTTTCTGGAATTGGCTCTTGGGTTCTTGACTCACTTCTGGGGCTGTTGAGTGTCTTGTTGGGTACAAGGTCAAGCACTGACCTGTAAAATATATTTATCCTTAGTTTGATATGATGTCCTGAAGCATTACTGTGAAACCTCTCCATCTGAACACACAGCAGGAATTTCCTGGATTTGTGGCACTAATGTTGAAGATGCAGGGAGGGAGATGAGGAAGGGCAGGACAGTGAAATGGCAGGTTAAGGGCTTGGGATTTAATGGGGGATGTGGGATATTGAAACAAGGCTTTTCAGGCTGTCTCTAAATGTCACCAAGTGTGAAACCCCTCCCTCAACACCAGCCTGGCACGTCTGGGATGGGTGGGATCACAGAGATTGTGTGAAATAGCCAGGATGAGATTCACAGGGATAGCCTTGAGTGGATGGACTTGAGAAGCCGAAGTGCTTGGGATGACTTGTTTTCTAATTTGTTTTGCTTTTTGTGGCTGGTTTTGTTTTGTTTGTTTTTCTTGAAGGTGAAATCCAGTGCAAGGAGAGAGACTCTGCCCAGACAGGAAACTCCCTGTAACCTTACCAGGTTATGGGGTGGGCAGGGGATAAAAAAGGGAGAGAGGAATGGGGTGATACAGGTGGAGCAGGGCAGGCCAAAGAATAAAATTTTGGGGAATGATTGTTGTGTTTTCCCTGCAGTCCTTGCATGCACAGCAAGCACGGGGTAGGGTTCAGGCACTTATTAGAGATTCAAAGTCTGGAAAGGTGATGTGGCACCTGGGAATCCAAACTGCCATCAGGAATAGCAAGCTGAGGAAAACCAGTCCAGGGAACTGTAACGTGGGACTATACCAGGGCATCCTTTCCCTTTCAAAGGCTGTGTTTGGAGGCCTGATATGGGCAGAATGATATCCTGCTTTAGGAGAAAATGGTAATTCAGGGCATTTTCCAAAGCATTCCCAGGCTATCAGAGACCCAATCCAAACAAGTGCCTTTCTCCATTGACTTTGAATCAGGTTGTTGCATCCTACAGCTGAAATTTCTAGCCCCCTCACAAGGATTTTGGACACTTAGTCCCTCATGGAAAATTAAAATGAGATTAGAAGAGCTCAGCCTGCCATTCTAAGTGGATTGAATCAAAAGTAGGAACAGGCTCAGGGTTTTGTTAACAATCAATTGAAACTTAATACTGCAATCCCTTTCAGCATCCAGAGGGAGGGAATGCAATATCTCTGGAAAAAGACAGTATTGTATATCACAGAACAGAATATTCTGTATGGAATATTTATTGGAAAATGATTTACATTCCCTTAATTTTCCCCAACAAATGTCTGCTCTTTTCTGCCTGGAATTGTCTTCCTAGCCACATTGCTGTTTCTAAAACTGCTAATAGAGCTGATTTAAGTTGTTCATAGAAAACACTTTTTGTGGAGAAAAGAATTGTTCTTAAAGTGCATCTGACTAAAATATGCCGAGGTTATTAGTGCTTCACATTTTGCAAATGAATTCATATATTATTTAACATTTTAATAGAGCATACATGGCTTGCTTTTTTAATAACTTTCCTGAAAAGATGATTCTCTTCCCAATAAAAACCAGACTGTGTTCAGTAAAGAAAAACCTAAGGAAAATCTGAGCTAAATTACCCTTTCCTTCAAAAAAGATGTTTGAAGAAATAAAATAGAAAAATAGGTCCCTTTGGGCCCTTTTAAAATGCAAATATCTCTTAATGGGCAGGTTTTGCTTGGCTGTTAAATAGTTGTAGCTGTTCTTGCTTCATTTGGTTTGCATAAACATGGCCTAATTCAAAACTACTTATTCCTCATGTACCTCTTTGTTTCTGCTACCACTGGATGGTTTGGGTTGAAAGAGACCTTAAAAACCTTCTCATTCCCTCCCATGGACAGGGACATTTTCCACTGGACCAGGTTGCTCTGAGCTCCATCCTCCCTGCAGCTTGTCCCCCTTGCTGTCCCCTCCCCTCTGCCACAGAATCATTTAGGTTGGAAGAGGCCTCCAAGATCATCAGTCCCACCCTGATTCCACCACCAAACAATGTCCCTACAGGGGGGTGCTGTCCCTGTAAGGACAAGAGACACAGGGAATGGATGAGGTGACAGCTCTGTGCCCCAAAGGAGGGCTGGAGGGACACAGGGGTTAGGGTGCAGGCAGTGGGGTTGTGTCCTTGGGCACATGGGCACCATCACCAGGGATGATGAGCTAGGACCTCACAACTCACCCCAAATAAAATCTCATTTTTGTCCCCACCAGGACTGTGGGGCTGAGTCCACCCTTGTGTTAGCTCTTCTGGCACAGCAGTGTTTAGATCCACCTTTACCAGAGAGCCCAGTCCCTAGTAAAACCCAGAAAGATTAAAGCAAGGAAAGCCCAAAAAGCCTTGGTGGCAAGAGTAAGTATGAACTTTCCAACAGAGAGTTTGTTCCGGATTTAATTCTTGCCACACAAAACCAAGGGCTCCACCAGTTGTGCTTTGCTTTTGGAATTAGCTTGATTCTAAACCAACCAGAACACTTGTCCTGACAATAGATCACTTTTATCTTGCATGTGGTTCCATTAGGAAAGATTTGATAACACTGTCAGGGTAAAATTCCCGATTTCCATCTTGCCTGGTTTCCCTCTTTGCGCTTTGGCAAGTCAAGAAATATTTTGCTTTTCTGTGTATTTTCCTTTGAGTAACTGGGGCATCTCAGCAGTACCTTAAAAAGAAAAGGCTGCCAGCTGCTGTCTTAATGTTCTCAAAGTGAAGCATCACAAACTTTTCTTCTGCCCCTGCTGACTTGCAACCGCTGTGCTCATTCATTAAGGTGGGAGTCTGTAGGATTTTCTCTAATTAAATGTTGAGAGGTCTGTAGAATGGGTGCTGGACACTTTACCAGGATGCACAAGCCCTTGCCCTGCTGGGGTTGGACTCCAGCTCTTAGTTCCTGTAAAGATGATAACTTGATGTTAGAGAAAAGGGCAAAATCGATCTCTGCCCTGGGGCCAGGCTGGACTGCAGAGGGAGCAGCTGGAGAAAGGTGCTGTGGTGGCACTGAGATGTGGGCCCAGCCCAGCACCAGACCCTCCTTCCTGAAGACACTGCAGGGCAGCACTTCACACAGATTCCTTCCCTCCCTCAGATTTAAAAAGGAATTCAGTGAACGTTCATGTGGCGTTCGGTCACTGCACTGCTGTGACAATGTTGGTCTGTCTACCCTGCACAGCCAAAGCTGTGCCTCCTGCCCCACACAAAAATTAACTCTGTCCCCAATGAGATCTGAGCATGTTTTCCCCAACTCACAGGCACAGAGGAACTTCTGGAAGAGCTGGAGAGGGGTCATGGCAGGGAGACCCTGTCCTGAGTGAAATATTCCGGTGTTGACAATATCTCTGTTAAAATTGTTCAGGCAAATCTACGTGGAATAGAGTTGGTTTGGATTTACATTTAAAACACAAAACTAAGTTGAGCTCTGAATTTCTAATCATCTTCTAGGCCCTGATGCTTTCTGACTTGGGCTTTGCTCTTGCGTGTCCTGTTATTATCAGTGATATGTTAAAACTTTACAGCCAAGTACCATATTCCCTGTGATATTGAAATATAGAACATACTTGGAGTTCTTTGCTTTTCCTTCTAATCTTTCAGCAACCTAATACTTTCTGACTTCCCTCTCTCAAACCAGGGACAGCCTTTTTTCTTTATCAGAGAATTCTGGTTTCAATCAGAAGGTGTCAGCAGCTCAGACTTCAGGGATACAGTCAAGTAGTGTGAGATTATTGATAATTTTGCAAGAATGACCACACCAAAACACTGTAAATGGTTGCAGATACTCCATGGCAAGCACAGGAATAAGTCTTAACATGCCATGAGGTACATATGGGAGATGCTTTTATTTAATAAAAAGTCAAGAAAACTAGAAGCCACAAGACAAAAAGACAAGTTATTTCTCTTAACTCTTTTTTTCTAAAAGCCAAATGCAATATTGTGAGGTTTGGATCTAGTAGAGACCCCAAATCTTTGTAGATAGGGTGGCTGACTTTCTTGGAGCTGAATATCTGTTGGGAGCCCATTTATTGTCAAGAATTTCAGCCAAGTCTCCATCTCCTGCAGCACTTGTGCTGTACAGAACTTTGAAAACACTGGAATTGTTTCTCAGTGCAGCAGCTCCAGACCTGTTTTACACCTGTTCCTCTGAAGCACCTGTGCTTCCATGATCCTTGTGGAATAGGCATCATTTATCCTGACAGAAACTGCTTTTGCTGGTGTTCCCTGATAACCACCAGTGTATGAGAAGTGCTCAGAAATGCTTTTCTAGGGCTGCTTTGGTGCAGCTTTTACTGGCAAACACCACAAAAGCTGCTCCTGTTCCTCACTGATGGCCAGGCTGGCAAATTCCCTGTGTGGATTTAGGATCCCTGCTGCAGTCAGGCGTTTCCCAGACTTCCACCATGGTACCAGCCCTTAATTAGTTGGTGTTTTTCTACCTTTTTTTTTTTTTTCTTTTTTCCCTAGAAAGCTAGAATTTGGGCATGGTAGGTGCATGTGTGGCAATCCCTTTGCTTGTGCCAGGCAGGTTGGCTCCAGCTCTGCACTTCCCTGGAGGAGCTTTGGTGGGGTTGAATTCAGCCCTTGGAAAATGTTGTGCTGGGGAGTGGAAGAAAAGGAGGAGTTGGGCATTTACAGGGCCATGAAAACAAAACGCTCCTTTTCACAGGAGGATTTTCAGGATTGGTTTGGGAGAGGGCAGCAAGGAGCTTGCTGAGAGGTAAAGGGAATATCTCATTAATGATTTACTAATGAGCTGTAAAAGTTCTGACTCTTTATAACTTCTGAGGATGGAAAATGTTTCTTGGACTGCTGCAAGCCCCACAAAGGCTGGGGCAGATCCTGGCTGCCTCTGTGTAGGGTCTTTGATAGAGTCTGACTTACCTCTTTCCTCCAGTCCCTTAGGCCTCAGAAAAGATTAATCACAGAGTGGTGGGAAGCACATGGAAATAGCAGAGAGATGAGAAATGAGAGCGGGAGAGAGGAGGGAAAAAGCCCCAACATGAAACACTGTTTTCTTTCTGGTAGGGCTCGGGCAGGAATAAATTGCCAATGATCTCACTTTGGAGCAATGTCAGTTTATTTGTACTCACTCTGAACTGACCATTTCACAGGGGCTTCTGGGCTCTGCTGTGCGAGGGAAGAGCCTTGGAATGACAGGGATTTTATGGACTACAGGCCCAGGGCTCTGGGCTGGGGAGGTCCAGTCCAGCCCAGGGAAAGGGCTCTGGCTGAAGCCTCAGAGCTGTCCCTGCCAAATCAGCCTGGGTGTCGAGGTTGTGCTGCCCACGTGCACTCCAGAGGTGGGCACAGCACACCCTGCTCTGGGTTCTACAGGAGAAATCAGATCAGAACCCAGCAAAATACAGAGAATTGATTGGAACCTGACAGCTCTGAAATCGAAATCCCTGGAGTGTTCAGCAGCAAGGGCTGGGAGACAGTCCAAGAAGAGCCAGGCTATGGTATGGATTTGCCTTTCCTGCAGTTCTAAGGCTTCCCTGTGCTATGTCTCCAGCTTACAGAACAGAGACATGAGGATGGGAGTAGGAAGAATGGGAGTGGTTTTCTGCAGCCAGCTCTCGTGGCCTTTGTTGCTCCAGCAGTAGCTAAGGAGCGTGCTGGGGTTCAGGAATGAATCTTGGAACTGGTGTACAACAATTCACACCCTGGTGCTGCCTGTGACCTGGGCCGCCATCAGGAAAGTCATTTATTCCCTGTGGGTTTCAACTTTTCCCTAGGAAATGTGGTCAATGAGCTTTTCTTTGCCTGTTGGCAGCACAGAGGTGGGACCAGTCATGACCTGAGTGCACGTGAAGCCCCTGACAGAACCAGGCTGCTGCTTTGTCCAGACCTGGGGATATTTTTCAATAAAACATGACCAATACCACGAGGGGAAACTCCTGCTGGAAGGAGCTGGGAAGCCCCTGTGGCTTCCAGCTCGTGAGCAACCTTTGTCAAGCAAGCAGAGCACACACAGAGGCTGTGACCTCCCCTGCCTGCACCTTTCCTTACAACAGATTTTGCCTGGGAATGGCTCTAACCCCATAAATCCTGCTGCACGAGGCAGCACTCCCACCCCTTGCACAGCGAGGGAGAGCAGAGGCTGCACGGAGGTGCTGCACATTCCCAACCTCGTCCTGCTACGAGCTGGAAGGTGCCCAAACATCTCTGTGAGCAGTGTTAGCACTTTGTGTTTTCTTGGTCGTAAAGCTCAAGTGTTTAGTTAATGTCTGCACAGGTGGTTAAATACAATGGCTCCCTCTGCCAAGTTACAAACCTGAAATTTACTGGAAAGCAGAAAAAAAAAAAAAAGAAACAGAAAGAAAAATCATAAAGCCCAAGTTTATTCATGGTTTTTGCAGGTTGTAAATGTAAGGAAATGAGACCACTCATGCAGATGGGCATAATGTGTGCCTAGTGTGACACCTAAAAGTGCTACTCAGTAATTACCCACGGTGAGACTCAAAGCAGTGGCAGCAGTGCCCTGTAACTCCGTGGTTTGACACACAGTCTGTGTTTTACAGGCCATGTTCAGGCAGTGTGACTGTTTTGCAAGCCCTCTGCAGAAAGGCTGGGTACAGCAAAGCACATTTTAAACCGAGCCCAAATAGCTGCCTGAGCAAGAGCTGTCATGCAGGGGGTGTGAGACAGGTAGGAGAGGATTCTGTGCCCAGCTTGTGACAGCCTGACAGGTGGCACCACAAATAACAGTGCAGGGGACAAGCACCAAAGTAAATCCACTCCCAGATTTGTGCTTCTGTTGGCTTCGTGATCCTGGGAAGATCTGAGTGACCAACACCAAGCTGAGCATCCTTGGAGCAGCAGGCAAATTTTGATCTGTTTCTGGATGTAAATGTAGTTTACTATGAGTAACCTGGATAATTTTTTTCCCATACTGATCACTCCAGGGGAGAGCTCCCTCCCTAGGAAAGAAGGACCTAGAAATTTGTGGGTGATGGAGCCCTGCCCTGTGTTCAAGTAACAGTGCTGGGGCGTTTGCAGGAGCTGGGACAGCAGAGTGTCACAGGCTGCTGCAGGTGGCAGGACAGGGGCAGGCAGGGTGCACCAGGCAGCCAAGTTCATCTTCCCCACTTTAGCACCACGGAAAGAGGAACACAAAGCTGCTGGGGAGGTGTTCCCTCAGGAAAAGGTCTGAAAATCACTCCTCTGAAGCATGGCTGGTGTTGCTGCTGACCTGCTTCCAGCTTTGGAAGCAGATCACTCCTCTGGCTTGCTAGATAAAAAAAATATTGGTTAGGTTTGCTTCTTCACCCCAGTTTCCATGTAATTTTTAGGTCGTTTGCAAAGAGAATTTGTGTTCTGCTTCTGCAAGCGCTGTATGTTCATAACCTTCCTGCAGCAGAAGTGCACTTGTATATTCATGAGGAGCACACGTGGCTGTCAGGCCTTTGGAAGAGAGGCCTAATTTGGGAATGCTTGAGGATGGATGTGAACAGAACACCTTGACCAGCTGAGCCACTCGGGGGGCTGAGGGCACCTGTTGTTGTTGCTGTTGTTATCAGCAGTATCACTGCTGTATTTTCTGAAGATAAAGTGCTCTGTGGTGGCTCTGAGGTGACTCTCCCACCCCCTAAACGCCCGGGGAGGAGTGTGGACAAGCCCCAGTGCTGAGACAGGAGTGTTTTGATGATCCACCTTCTCTCTGGGGCTGAGCTGGGAGGAGGAGGTGCCTCCTGTGCCTCGCTGAACTTGTGTTGTTTGGATATCAGGATCTATTTGAAGCACCCCCAAGGAAGGGATGACTAAAGCAGCCCCCAAGTGACACATGTTCCTCTTTGCTGCTTCAGAGGGGAAGGCTCCAAGGTCTGTTGGTGAGATGGAGCTTCCTGCTGAGGGGACAACTCAAGCTGGCTAGAGATTAAATAACACTTTTAACTGCCTGATACTGTGAAGCTTAAAAGGAGGGGAAAAAAGACATGCCGTGTCACCTAGGGAGTGAACCAAAGCTTGCTGAAGCCCATTGAAACGTTTCCATTGAATTCAGCAGGTATTGGAGCCAGCTGCCAGGATCATGCTGATGTGACCTCAGGTTACAGCTGTGCCACTGCCACCAAAGGAGGCTGTTCAGGTTTGGAGCTCAGCATCTGTCCCAGCAAAGGCAAAAAAGAAAGGGAAGGGGTGGGATGGAATGTGGAGCTCATTTCTGCTGCTTGCAGTTTATAGACTGGATTTATCACCCCTAGCTACAATGATTTCTCAGTGTTAGACACCTGCCCTTCCCCACGGCCAGCTCATAAATGACACTGCTCTTTAATATAATGGCTCGCAAGGTACAAAGGGTAAGTTGCAGCTGAAGCAATGTTTAATTTGGCTTTTGTGGCTCAGACAGCTGAGGAGCTGTGGGCACGTCAGTTTGAATTTGAGCTGCAGCCCTGTGTCAGGCACCCAGCCCCAGCCCCAGCGTGTACCACCGTGCCCCCAGCCAGGGCCTCGCGCTCCAGGCAGCGCCGTGCTTCAGGGAGCACTTAACATATGAAAGAATTCATTCCTGGTTTGAATTTGAGCAGCACTGCAGCGCATTGTACTTTATTACAATGCTTCTGAATTGCTTTCATAATTTCCCCTGTGCCACCACCCGACTGTAATTCTCCTCCCGTGCACAGGGCTGGCTGCAGCTCCTCGGGATGCTTTGCATTCCCCATCATCTCTGCACCAGCCTGAAGGAATTTCAATTCACACCAGTCCTGTAAGGGGAACCGAGTGTGATTACGTCCTGTAAGTGAGGAAAAATAGGAGGGAGAGAGATGAAGGCTGTGCAGGAATTCAGTGGCAGCCCATGGCAGGAGGGAGATGGCATCTCAGCTGCCTACTTGATTTTGGGTTGGTTTGTACTTTAACTGCATTGTAGAGGGGAAAAAATAAATCTTTTGATTGACTGAAGCTCATGGCCATCCTGGCAGAGCAATGGACAGCCTTCAGCACTCACATATGTTCCAGTTTTAATTACACATTTTTCCAGTTTAAGGCTTTCCCTTGAGATGTGCTTATTCTCCTGTTTGAACCTTGGGAAAGTGAGGTCAAATGAGAAGATGAGTTGTGTTCAAAATAAATATCCTTCTTCTTGCTGTCTTTTCTGGAGCTGCAGAGCCTTTCAAGGTGTTAAACAAAGCTATTAATGAGATTTACTCTCATCTTGGTCCCATGAACAAGTTGGGATCATTGCATTAGGAAGGTGCTCAGCATCCAGAGACCCCCATCCTCTGCTGTGATTCCAGAGAAGAAAATTGGATGCAAAGTTCCCTCTTAATAAATGAGTCCTCATTTATCATCACTTACTTTCTTTGGAAAATGAGAGATTGTTTTTCCAAGTGATCTTGCAGCATTGGGAAGACTTCTGCAGATTTGACTCATTGTGATTATTCCCAAGTGTTGTCATCAGTTCTTCCTGTATTTATGTGAAATTGCTCTAAGCCTGTGCTAAGCTCCCAAAGCTGATCACAGTGCTTTGAATAGGAAAAACCCCACATCCCCAATCCCTGCTTCTGCTCTAAAACATTACTTGTTTCATTCACTCTCTTCCTGCTGGGAGATGCCAATCTGAACCTTCTACAGAGCCTGAATATTCTACTTTTAAATATTTTTGAGGCCATTGCTCGTGGTATAGGTTATATACATTGATTATAAATAAAGAGGGTTTAAAAAGCAAGTCCTAGAGATGACTGTACAATTATCATTAAGCCTGTACCCTGCTGTTCTGTTCTCTGAATGCCTAAACATGCCTTAGCCATGATTTTCTGCTGCACTGCATGTAGTAGTTGCATCCATCAAAGCAGAAGTGTTTCTAAATTTGACTGTGGATAATTAAACTCACTTTAATGTAAATAACTGTGCTGCAGCTCCCAGGGTGAAGATGGGTCCCAGTCTCTATAAACATTAGGGAGACTCGGCCCCACAGGGCAGGTCCTGATACAAACTCCTGCAATCCCAGACTCAGCAGAGTCAGGGATTATCAACTAGAGGGGTAAATGCTTATTAGTTAAATCCAGAAATGGTGCCTAATTTAGGCTATGCACACTAAGCATTCAAAGGACCAAGGTGATAAGAGGGATGGAACAGCTCTGCTGGGAGGAAAGGCTGGCACAGCTGGGATTGTTCACCTGCAGAGGAGAAGCTTTGGGGTGACCTCAGTGTGGCCTTGCAGAGCCTGAAGGAAGCTACAGGAAAGATGGAGAGAGACAATCGCCTGGAGTGCGAGGACAAGGGCGAATGGCTTTAAGCTGCCAGAGAGGGCAGGGATAGATGGGATATTGGGAAGGAATTGTTCCCTGGGAGGGTGGGCAGGCTCTGGCACAGGTTGCCCAGAGCAGCTGTGGCTGCCCCTGGATCCCTGGCAGTGCCCAAGGCCAGGCTGAACAGGGGTTGAAGCCACCTGGGATGGTGGAAGGTGTCCCTGCCATGGCAGGGGTGGGAATGAGATGAGCTCTAAGGTCCTTCTCACCCAAATCATCCCATAATTCTGGAAAATGGGAGGTGTTTTAACCCCTAGCCTCTCCATCCCTCCTGCTCATGGGTGCCAGCTGCTGCTGCTGCTCCCAGGTCCTGAAGCACAAACAGTGCTGGGGCATCAACTGAAGCCCTGTGCAAAGCCACACAGGAAAATGAAGTTTATTTCTGGCAGCTCAGTTTAGTTTGGAACCTGAGTGTATCTGCCTGGGGCAGCCATAATGTGAGGATGGCAATCATGATTTTCTGTATGAACAGGGCATAAAAACTCACTGTAATCTCTTCAGCAAGTAAACACTCTCATTTGATGCCAGGGTTTGTAATAAAGGCTCCTTTCTCTGATTCCTTCCCCATCCAGATGTTTCTCTGTTACCAGCGCAGCACAGAAACATCTTCAGCTCTTGTGGCCACCATCAAAATATTCCCTGCACCCCTGACTTAATGTCATCTTTTCTGTTCTATTCATTCAATTCCAAGCATGTACTGTATTTTTCTTTTTAGAAAGAGTTCAACTTCTTCTAAGAAACTTTTTCTCCCCCACTGAATATCCTCCCCAAAGCATGAGAACATTCTACCCTTTCATTTTGCTCACCAGACATTGCACGATTTGCAATGGAAACTGGCAAGAACATTTAAAATAATAAAAATAAAAATTGTGCTCATCTCAGAACTAGGAGATGAGTGCATTTGCTGAGAGATGCAGGGGTTTGGAGCCCTGTGATTGAAGCCTCCAGGAATGTTAACTGAATTTTAATTTGTGTTTTACAGAACGATATGTATGGAGAGACTGTAGGACAGGTCAGGGGAGGGTAAGAGAGGCTGAGCCATGCTGGGTAAATGCATCACTTAGTGCACATTGAGCAGGTTTTTGGTCATTGCAGTTTTCTTTATTGATTTAACGAGGGCTCTCACACAGTAATTAATGCAGCATTAGTTGTGCCCAGTGCTCTTGGAAAAGCTGTGTATTAGCACTGCTCCTGCTGCTGTGGGCTCCGCTGGGCTGGAAGGGGCACAAGCGTGCCTGAATCCTTGGACAGGATTGTAAACTGTGCAAGTAGGATGTAAAGGAATGCCTGCTCTTTTTGTGGATAAAAGCTTGGACACCTTGTGGTTTTTTTCTTGGAATGGTTGTTGACTTGCCTCAGTCTTTCAGGATCCTGTATCAGACCTCTGGCCTGGCTTTCTGCAGGAATTTGTTTCCCTAAGATCTCATGGATCCTGGTCCAAAAGCAGTACATAATTTTAGCTCCACTCAAAGGAAGTTTTGGAGACGGCCCCAAAACTGAGGATTCCTTTAATAACAGAAAAGGCTTGATTCCTCTCTGTTTCTTCCTTGGGCCACAAGACTGAGCTGATAACTGCAAGCCAATTTTTAAGCGCTGAGAACTTTCCAGGGAAGCATTCTGTGTGTTGACTGGTGAAAGCAGCATTAATTGCTGTGTGTGGGACCACTCAAACCAGTACTGAACTGGTCTTTAGTGGTTTCCCCTAAGCATGAAGCTGAGCTATACCTGCTCTGCTCTAGTTCTTTAATAATATTCCTTAAAAGTAGTTAGTATACAAAAATATATATAGAATATAAATTTAAATAACTATTCAATAGAAAACAATTGTTCTTTAGCTGGTCTTGCAGTAGGTTTTTGGTTTATACCAGGGTGAGGAGGATGGCAAGGAATCCAAAGGGGAGTTCTGCCTGAGATCACCACACTGAATCAGGCAGCTGCACTCAAATTTTGTGGGATTCTGTCATTATTTTGGACAGAGACTCTTTGCTGGCACAGAACCAGGGGAGCTCTGGGTTAATTGGTGTAGGTGGGTCAAGGTGAGTGCCCCCTCCAGCTTTTGTGCACAGCATCCTCCTCAAATGACATCATCTCTGTTTTATCTCTGAGAACACAAAGGTGTTTTGGAGCCCGGGCATTTCTTCTGCTGCTTGGTGCTCCTGGGGTGTCTCCTGGCACAGAGCTCCAGCTGATGTAGCAGTGAGGAGGAAGGGTCATGTGGCAAGTGTGGCTCTGCACAGAGGCACAGAGATCAAGGGGAGCAAAGGTTTGGCTTCCCCAGCATCGTCAGACCTCGTTGACATTTCTCACTCAACCCTTAATCCATAAAGTGAGACTAAGACACCCTCCCTAAATGCTGGCAGAGGGTGATTGCAGTATCATTTGTGAGGTATTTGAGCCCAGATCCTTGAAGAATTCCAGCATCTTTTTCCTATTTTAAAGTTGCTGAATGAAGCATCAAAATAAATCAATCGCATGGTTTGGGGCTGGATATATTTGCGAGGGTTTTTTTTTAGCTTTTTGGTTTGGTAAAACCACAACAAACTCCTTTTGGAGGAAGGCCAGGTTTCTCTTTGAAGTCCTGTGTAGCAGCACACAAAGTTATGCTCCCTTCCCCTTGCTCCACAGTAATCAGGGAACGATGGACTGGGAGCTGCGAGCAGCGGTCCAGCTGTTCCCACACAAATCCTTCCTTTGGATGGAAGGAGACTGTGGCTGCTAAAATCACAGCAGAGGATGGCATCAGAAACACGACAGACAGATGGATGTTACTGTAACAGCTGTAAAAGGCCCATCTGAGAAAACTGGGATAAAGGCTCATTTATTCCACTTCAGCTCTATTGCATTGTTTTATTCCTGAATGGACTGGGTACATGGTGATCCAATGGCAGCGTAATTCCAATTGTAAAATGATAATGCACAATTAGCAAACTGTCAGGTACAGCCAGCTGGAGGACTGGCTGCTGGCATCCTGCCTTTGCCCAAATTAAAAAGTGGGAAATTGGTTAGTGAGACCCAGTTTCAGGGAGTGGGGGCCTGTTGAAGTGAAAGTGCTGTTTCCTTCCTCTTCATGCTTTTCCTGTCCTTGAAAACAGGGAGCTGCTCTTCTCCAAGTGTGAGGGAGAGGATCCAGGACAAAGCCATTGAGGTTATTGGAGACAAAAGGACTGGGCTTGATGCCTTGGAGTGGCTGCCTAGAACAGAGGCTAGACAAGGTGAAGACAATAAAAGTGGGTATTTATTAAAGGCCTCCAATAGACACACCTTGGGCAGTCAAAGCCTCCCAGAGGCTACACCCAAGCTGGACAGTGGTCACGAGTTTTCCACACAATTATAAATTTGGTTCATTTACATATCAGGAGTTAATCCTCCAATTACAGCTTTAGGCAATGAAGTCATTTACTCCAAGTTATCCCCCCCAGTTCACTGCTGTTTACATTTTTCAGGGCCTGAGACAGTGAGGTGTCCTTGAGTTTCAGGCCTAGAGAGAAATTGTTTTGTCTGAATAAAATGGGAGAACAGTAGCTGACAGGCTATGGAGTTTTAGAGTTACACACTAAAGCAGTACAGGATGAAAAATATAAAAGCTAAATCCTAAGGCATCAGGCTGGGCTGGGAGGGGATGGAGCAGATCCCTAGGAGTCCCCACAGCTCCTTGGAGGGGTGTTACCGAGCTGGGGGAGATGCTGCAGTGCCAGAGAGAAAAACAAGAGCGCAGGGGCTGTGAAAGAGCTGTGTGGAAACTCAAAGGTGAATATTAGGAAGAGAATTTTCCCTGGAAAGCAAAGCCAGGCCTGGGATGGGCTGTCTAGACAGGCTGTGGAAGCGCCATCCGTGGAGGATGTGGAGCCTTGGCTAAACCTGAGGCAGCCTTGGCCACGGGCCCACGCTGAGCAGGACAACAAGAGGGCCCTCATGGCCAATAACCCTGTGATAAGAGAGATTGGAAGGGAGCAGCTGTATCTGCAAAAACATTTATTTTAATCCTCGCCACTGGACAGAATCAGCTGAGGGAGAGCAATCCTGAGGAAAGCATTTCTTAGAAATGTGGACAAAAGGACACCTTAAAAATCTAATAAAACAATGAGACATTCAGATGCTGTATTGTACCTTAGGTTCTTAAAAAAATTAATTTTTTATTTTATTATTTTTTATCTCAAGTGATACCCATCCATTTGTGTGCATGTCAAACACCAGTGGGTCTGTCACAGCTTTTCTTCACTTTGGGACAATTAAATATAAATACCATGGGCTCCTTATTTCCAGCACTGTATAAACAAAATTTGTTTTATTATGTTTACTCATTTGGAAAACAGCTAATACTTTGGGTGTGTATTCTAAGATTTTTTGAACTCACTTCAATATTTTTTCCTGTGTCATAATAGTTGGCTTGTAGCAGCAAAGTGGAGTAATCAGTGGGTTGTGGCTGAAATCAGAACCAGATACCAGAGGCTGGTTTGATCTTGTACGTCAGTTGTTACTACAAAAAAAAAAAAAAAAAAAAAAAAAAAGGAAAAAAGACTGCTTGGTTGAATTTGAAGATAAGAGGAAAATCTCCTGAGGAAAAAAATATAAAGGAGTACTTGCAGCCAGTAGCAGTTATTTTGCTTTCAGATGCTCAGGGTTTTTAAAGATTTCAGTCTTCTCCCAGGACAGTGTGAGCTGGGCCTGGTTTTGTGGAGTCTTGGGAGCAGCTGGTGGGCACAGCCTGGTGACATCCCTGTCCCTGCAGTGCCACTCAGTGCTGTGACACCTCGAAGGGCAGATCCCCAACACAGGACAGAGGAACCCTGCCCAAGCTTGGTGCTCGTGCTGGGGAGGTGATCCTTTTCTGCACGCAGACTTCCTAAAAGCCTCTATTGGATCTTCCCAAGCTGCAGAGCAGGGAGTGGGATTTTAGGGTCCCTGTGAGATGGCAGAACTGCTGGGGCTTTGGCAGATCAGGCATTTCAGCTGTATTTTCAATAACTCCTGTCCTCTCTGCACGTTTCTCCTACAAGATCACATCTCTTGAGGGCACGCTTGTCACGCCTGCCACGGGGAAATCACCTTGAAGGTGCTCTGCCAGAAATCTCATTCTGGGCTGTTCCAGTTTGCTTCCTAATGGCTGAATGGTTGAGTTATCGTGGGAGCTTAGTCACATCAAGATACCGCTCAGAGCAAGCCCTGATTCATTTAGCTGCATAGGAGGTTTTGGGAGATGATGGCTTCATCATGAGTCAGTTCTTCATTACCACATTCCTCTGATGTTACGCAGCAATATTGGAGCTGCCACGGGCAGAAGCAGATGAATGATGGCAGATTAGATGGACCTTGTCCCTGATAATGGTGAACGTGTCACGCCTCAGACAGGATGCAAAGAGCCAAGTGCTGCATCAGGCTGCTCATGCAGGGAGACAGGAGCCTTTCCCAGCCCTGCCTGCACTCAGCTCAAATATAGAAATGGGAAAGTGACTTTGCAGCTTGATTTCTGCTACGCCTAACCGTGCCTAATCATTCTTTTTGAAAAGCTTGTTAAGGTATTCTCGTCAATTAGCACTTGTTTCAGTGAGCTTCAAGGATTAATTAGATGTTGCATTACAAAAATAATTATGCCTTTTAGCCATTTTCGGTTATTTACTTCCTTAAATGTTGGGTTTGTGAGGCAGAGGCTGGCTTTGTGCCACAGTCATTTGGGTAGAATCTAACACAGATTAATGAGCAAACTTGAAAAGCAAGCAGTGAGTTCCCCAGTGTTTTGTAATTAAGTAGTTTGATTAAAAACAACTGGAACAACTCTGTGCACTGAGAAACAAAGTGGGAACAGCTCTCTGCACTGAGACCTCTGCAACAGCAAGTATCAAAACCAGGGCTGCAAGCAATTTAGGGAGCTTGAAAGTTTTCTTGGCTACCTGATGGTTTTGTCAGAGAAGTTTTTGAAGAGTAGGCATTGAGGCAGTGCAGATGTTCTTCCCCGGCCTTCAAATTCACAAACACAATGACAGAGGGATACACTGCCTTTCTTTGAGGCAGGAACTCAAATGTTTGTCTTGACATGCTTGTGCTGCTCCATGGACAGAGTTAAAAGAAGTAGTGTGTAGTTACAAGGAGGTGGGTTTTGAACACGAGCTGAAAATTTGTGCAATGAGCTTTGAGGGAGTTCTGCCTCACTTTGAGCCAGTGAGACCTAAAACCAAGCCCTTAAAAGTGCAAAAGGGTCTGTGGCCAGAATGGCTTGTTACCTCAGACCAGAGGCCTCAAACTGCTGCTGGGGTAAAACTCCAGACCCAGTTTTGGGGGAGCTTTGCTAATTTACACAGGCTGGCTCAGAGTAAAAACCAGGCATTGTAAAAGTTCTGACTGTGATTATCCCAGGGCTTCATCCTGCTGGTCCCTGCACGTGCGAGCAAGGCTGGAATTGATGAGAGCAAGGCTGGGCTGAAAAAGCTGATCCTGCAGCTGGAGTGTGAGGCAGAGCTAAATGTTGCTCACCTTGCAATTAAGGGCAAGTGGGGTAGACAGAAAAATACACATGTTCTTCTCTTGCTGGCCCAGCATTGCCTGCCTGGCTTACATTTGTCTGGAAATATGCCTGTCTGAAGCCTCAGACATCAATTTTCTCTTATTTTCTAGCCCATTTTAGCTCTCTTTCACAGGCAGATCTTGCTTAGAATCAATAGCTCCCCACTATCAGCCCCATTTAGTGTCTATTCATTTATTGGATTTTAAAAATGGAAAGAAAGAAGACTTGAAAGAGAAAATGATGGGGGGTTTTCATTGAAGTGCAGTATATGAAATGCAGACTCTTTCTTTCAGCTTTAAGTATTACTGCACTACAAAACACAGTTGAAATGATTCATGCCCCAGCTTGACTTACAAAATCCATAAGCAGATTGCAATGATCCATTCTTCTAAAACTGAAGCATCAAAACTTGATTGGACCAAAATTTTAGTCAGCTCCTTGCTCAGATTTTCTCTAAATTTGTACCAGGTCATAAAGTCTTCCGTATCTGGCTTCATCCAAGCTGTGGCACAGATTGAATTCTTGGAGGCCCCTGGCAGTGGCCTGTCTGTTTACTCTGCCCTTCCTGTGCTGAGGGGTGGGCAGCTCCTGTCTGATGGCACCTTTGATGGCACCTGTGGGGTTCTCAGGGCTGTAGATTTGTCAGTTGTTCTCGCAGGGAAACGTTCTGTCTCCTAGAGAGCGTGTTTGTGGTTTGGATGTTTGGAGGAAAAAAGAATTCAGGACTTTGCCTTCCTCTTCCTCAGGACAGCGAGGACAGAAAAAACTCAGTGAGGGAAATTTACTCATTTTCTGTCTGTTCAGTTGGCAAAGTGCTTGAGGGAGCTGTGTGGGGATGGGGTGAGCAGGGTGTATTTAACCTCTTCATGCCTGGCATGACCCTGGCATGGCAGTGATTCCCTTTCTGAGTGATAGAGGTACATTCCATTGCACACACCTGCATGGAATGCACGGGTATTGCAGAGCAGCTTTTCTGAGCCAACCCCAGCACACAGGAAAATGTTTTGTGAGACAAAAAGGTAACCAGGAAAGTGCTCTCTGCAGTAAAACAAACATAAACAGCACATACAGCTCTGTAACCTGGTTTTGGGGCTGTCACTCCTGATTTGCCTGAATAGACACACAGCAGGGAATGCTCTCCCACTGGGAATGGTGGCAGAGTCCACTGGAGACCCAGTGAAGTTGGAATTGTTTGAGAAGAGTCAGCAACACAGGAGAGGAGGTCTGCAGAGGGTCACACGTGGCTCCTTTAAAGCTGTCTGCTGTGTAAGAGGTGGAAGAAGTAATAACAATAATGGCACTGTCTTAAATCTCTGGGGAAGATGTGTGCCTGTCTGTAGAGCTCCCATAAAAATGCCAGGAAGGATCCAAAGAGCACGAGCACCTAAACAATGCCATGGCACCTGCATGCTGTGCAGAGCCTCCCCCAGGAACCAGGCCAAAAGTTTTATTGTGGCATCAATTGTCAGAAAAGGCCAGCACAGCTCTTCTCAGCAGCCCTCCTCCTCTTGGTGACAAGGACAATTTCAGGATCCAAGGGGAAGAGCTGCTCTGCACCTGCCATTGGGCAGAGGCCTCAATCACACCCAGCACCAGAGGGAAAACCCTTTCTGTTTTGGGTGTCCAGCCCAGCTGCTGGGCAGGTATCTGCTGTTGGAGGCTCCCTGCATGTTAGGATGGTCAGTGAAAAGCAGTCTGAGTTTGGGATGGAGAAATATGGACATAAAAATAAGTGAATTGAAGGTTAACTAAACTGAGTTTGCAGAGTACATTCAGCACAGTTACTGCAAGTCCTCTTTTCCACCCGTGGTGAGAGGGACTCAGCTCTGGAATCAAACACACAGAGTGTCTTTAGTCCAGGCAGCTCAAGGGCTGATAAATCCGTGCCTTAGTGCTCCAGGCTTCAGTGCAAGGTGCACAGAGTGAATCTGAGAGGCTTTGTGCATGTGCAGGATTAATTTTGGCAGCTGCTGCTTCACTGCTCCCAGTATTCCAGCCCAGCAGATTAAGGATACCGTGTGTATCTCTGCTCCAACACCTTCCCCCTCCTTGTAACAGATACACTTTCATGCAGACTTACAGTGGTGATTACTGTGAAGCAAACACTGCCACCTTTTCTTTCTCTCGTGTCTGACATATCCCTTTATGTTGTTCAACTGTGAATTTCTTACAGCAGGGTTTAATCTCCTTGAATTCCTGGAAAACATCTGGCAAGTCATGGATGCAAGTGTGTACAAACAGAGATAAACCCTGCCTGGGTGAGCCTGCTCCTCCTCCAGTGCTTGCTACTCAGGATGGGCATCAAAACCAGGCAACATAAAGCTTCCTAACTCATCTTTTCTTCCCAAATTCCAGAACAGTGGCCCTGAACCCATGGCTCTCAAACCTTCTGTTCCCTACAAGCCCTGGGAGTGCTGGGGCTGGCCAGGAATGTTGAGTTGCACCAAGTCTTGTGCTTCAGTGCCGCTGCTCCTGGCCCCCATAGGCTGAGAGTCATTGCCTGTGTGTAAATCTGAGGCTGCAGGCAGGGCTTGCACAGAGGCTGTGTATAAACTTCTCTGGTTAGTGCATTATTTAATTTATTTTGTTCACAATCTGACTGTATTCTGCTTTATTTCTACCTTTCTTATGGGTAATATGAGCTCTATCTTGCTATTTTTCTAGGGAATACATTAATGTGCAACAGAGGTGTGAAAAATATTGTAAGAATGGACATAACAAAGTTTCTCCCAAAACAGTAGAGTCTGCATAGACCAGCAAAAAGTTCACATTTTGCTAAGCACATGAAGCTGTTAAATGTGCAAAGGCTCTGCTCTTAAGCATTCCCTCAAGAGTGAAAAGCCCTTCATGGGGAGGTTAAAATAATGATACATACAGGCTTACTCAGAGTTTAAATTTCACCTCCATCTCCCTGCCTGAGCTCTATCAAAATCCAGGCACTACTGAAATCCTCAGGAGACCCAAAGGAAGATCTGAAGGCCTGAATCTGAAGCCAGCCAAGAGGCAAAGGGGCTCGGGAGAAATCTCAGCAGCCTGAATGTGCTGTTCAGTGCCTGTTCACCTCTCACGTGTTCCTTAGCCAGCAGCTCACATCCAAGGGTGTAATATCCTCCTCCACGCTTCCCCTCTCGCTGTCCAGTCCTGCAGCCCTGATGTGAACTTTCAGTAATTCCCATCAAAGTCAGCTGGTTTGCTGAGTGAACTCCAAACCTCTTTTGGCTCTGCGTTTGCAGGTTTTAAGTCCTGGTAATAAAAAGAGTTTGGGGAATCTGCAGATAATTAACAAACCACCGGCCAACTCCGTGTCCTGCTCCCTGCCGCACCAGCCCTTTTCTGAAGGAGGGGTAACTTTGTCCAGTCTTCCCAAGTCCAGCAGAGAGACCTTAAAACCTGCTACCTTTCAGCTAAAGATCTGTCTGGAGACCCCCTTCCTTAAAGCCTCAGAATAAATTACATTTTTCCTGTCCTAGCACAGGGCAGTTAATGAGATGTTCTCAAGATTGACAGTCCCTGACAGCCCTGGCTGCCTCCCTTTGATGCTCTTCTGACAATGGTTTCCAAGGCAGTAAATCAGGACTGGACATAAAGCCTTCAGTGAGAAGTGAAGGCTCTATTTTCTGCTTACCAACTCTAAATGCACAAAGAGGCAGTTTTAAGCAATACACTTACCAGGCTTAGCTTGAGCAATGACTCAGCCTTCGAAGAAAGATACTGCTTAAGTGGTTTTATTGCTCTAAATGGGACTAAAATTCACTTTTTATCAGAGAATTGACATCTCTAAACATCCTCAACGTATACCTCATCAAGAATGTTATCCTGTAGCCCGAGCTGTTCTATTCCTAACTTCAGAACAAAGTTTAAGTGAACCTGCTGTATGTTAAACCTAAAGGGCAAAAGCCTTGAAAACACATGAGCTGTAGTAGCTGTTTTCCTGGGCTCAGAGCTGCTTTTGAATTGTAGCTATGCTTTCTCTCCCTGGAATGCTTTTGGAGTTGGAAAATACTGAATTTTTAGTGGTCTGACAATGTGTGTTAATGGGGGACTCACTAGAGATGAACCCAACAGGAGGAGGTGAGGAATCCCCTCTCCCAAAAATGCCAGCCAGCTTTGGAGGAATTCACTGAATTTCAGGCCTCCTTTACTGAACTGCCTGAACTTCTCCTGCCCAGCCTCCAGCTCAGGGGATTGATGGCAGTCTGAATCCATGTCTGGATCCAATATCTGGGGCTTAAGATCAGCTCACATTAATACAGGCATTGCTGAGAGATGTCTTACCAGGGGATGAGCAGAGGAAGTGCCAGCTCTAATGCAGCTTTCTCTCCTCCCTACTAATTGTTTTAAATAATGAGGGACAGGAAGCACTCATGATGTTTGAGCCTAGAGGGTTGAATCCCTGCAGAGTTGACTCAGCTACTCATCTTTGTAAAGCAGATAAGCTCGGTGGTCTGTGTAGTAGGAAATTTACACACACACAAAAAAAAAGGTTTCTGTGGTGGAAAAAGCCTGAATTTGAACAATAAATATGGAAATATCCCTCCCACAACAGAAAAAAAGGGAAAATCATTGTTACAAATGATTGCATATATTTGGAGTTGATATTCTAATGGTTTTGACCAAGCTGAAAATAATTAAAGTAGTCCCAAGGCAGGAGAACCCCCAGCACAAGGAGTGGAAGCTGATCTGAGCTGCCTTCACTGCAGATGCTCTGTGGGCACCACTGCTGGCTCGAGAGCAGCTCCCACTCCAGCTTTTTCATTTCCTACCCTGGAGCTGCTGCAGGGGATTATCTTGCATCTTTCAAGACCTTTATTTACTTTCCTAAAATTCTCATCTGCACGTGGCAGGCTCGTGTTTGCTGGGCCCCTGAGCAGTGTCCTCTTGGTGCTGCCCACAGAGCCACTGCTGTGGTGGTGTCTGAGGTTACAAAATGTGGCTGGGTGTGTATTCCATTCCCATCTGTCAGAGCTGGGGCAGTTCTCTGCTGTTCATTGGGCAGTTTTTCTTTATCCCTTCCACAACCAATCCTCCCTCCAGGAGATCTCTGCTGTTCATGGCCACTGAGTGTCCCTGCATGGCTGAGAAAATTCCATCATCCCATGGGGAGAGGCTCTGCCCAGGGGGAGGAGCCAAGCATTCCTACCTGGATAGAATCTGCCCTGGAACAGCCCAGCAGCCTTTTCCCACTGCATTCCCAGAGTTTCAGCTTTCTTCTGCCCTGCATTCCCAGAGGGAGCCCAGGCCCATCTCCAGCAGCACTGGAGCTCCAGAGGAAAACTCCACCCTTGTACAGGATCCTTGCTCCAGCAGAGCGACCCCTGGCACTGCAGGAGGGCTGAGCCACCATGGAATGGCACTGCCACCAACACCCTGACACACAGGGGGCAGCTCCTGTTCTGACTCTGTCAGTGCTGTTCTGTATTACTGCATTTCTATTTTTATTTTTCCTATTGAAGAACTGTTATTCCTGCTCCCATATCTTTGCCTGAGAACCCCTTAATTTCAAAATTGTAAGAATTCAGAGGGAGGGGGTTTACATTTTCCATTTCAAGGGAGCTCCTGCCTTCCTTAGCAGACATCTGGCTTTTCAAACTGAGACAGATGGGCAGAGGGAGGAGCTGTGGGGGTGACAGGAGCCTGTCCCACTGTGTGACACACCTGGGTGATCTGTCCTGCCCAGAATGAGCTTTTTGTGACTCCAGAGGAATTGTACCAACACTGCCACAAACAAATCATTGCTGAAATCTGTGTGAAAAGTGTGAGTAACCACGCATGCACCACAAGAGGTGATGGTGCAGGGTGGGCACTGCACATTGCATCCTTGATCTGGTCTCACACTGGTGCAGAGCAGCAATTCCATCATCAGGGCAAAGTGGAGTAGGAAAATGTAGATCATGCATTGCTGAGCTGAGGGATTGCTGCCCAAGGAATGAAATTGTGCTGCCTTGAAGCTGTGTTGTGTGAGGTTCTCCCTGGTTTGGGAGGCCAGAATTGAGTTCTTTTCCCCTCTTGCCCACAGGTGTGGATGTGGTTTGGAGCAGCTCTTTCAAGCCTTCAGGATCTGGGCATCATCACCAGGGCGGCAGCTGGATGCAATGATGAAACGAGTTCTCTGTACATACTCAGTAGTGCACCCCCCTGCAGAGAATGGGTCAAAACCTGGGCCTTTCTCCAGACACCTTGGGGTTACTTCAGCATCTTTTCTCAAAGATTTTTCTAAAACTTTTTATTTTATTTGTACTTTATAGTTGTAACTCCATTATAGGAAGACTGGGGAGCTTTTCCAGGCATCTCTCCCGATGGGATGCTGTAGGTCAGAGGGAAAGCCCTTTTCCCTATATATTTTTCTTTATAAATATCCCATTCTGGTTATGTTGCCTTTACCCCCGAGTGCTGACGTCTCACATGTGTTTATTTTTTCCCCCATTTTCTTCAGGGACTCCCAGGAATGTCAGTTTTCAGTGAGGAGAGGTGCCACTGTAGCAAGTGTCGTGTTTACCCTGTGACTCTTGTTTCTGAAAATGGAAGAGTTTCCAGGGAAGAGCAGGGATGTCATTTGGGGAATCCACTTGATTTGTCCCCATAGTTTTCATGTTTTCATATCCTCTGGGAGGGGGGTTCTCCCTCTAGTCAGTTGACAAAGCTATTTGTTATTTTTAGTTGTTTTTGAGAGAAGCCAGAAATGGTTTCCATTACTCATTTCCCACGTTGGCCATGCAGAGGCCATGGCAGGGCAGGAACATGACCCTCAGCTCTTGCCAGGATCCAGAAACGTGTGGGGGACTCTCCCTGCAGACTGTACGTTAAAGGGAACTCCTCTTCATGGGTGAGGGTTCACATTTTTCCTCTGGAGCTGAGGAATTATCCTGTTCCCTCATCCTGAGGTTAAACTCTGCTGGGCACCTTCCTCATCTTTGCCATGTCAGGGGCTCCAAAAGTTTGATAGACTTTGTGCAGAGTGAAAGAATCATCATGGATATAACAAATACAGAGTTGGACTACTCCAGAGTGGGGATCAGTTCCCCTTCTCTATTTGGACTGTTTGATGTTCACAAAGCTGTGGTTCATTATTTCTCTCTTTTACTTTTCTCTATTGCTTTTCAGTTTCCTGGGAATGGGAGCCAGGCACTAAAATGCAGCTTTTAAAGGTTGTTTGTCAAAATCTTTGCAGACCAAGTGTGCAGACAGGGATGGCTGAAGGCTTGGGTGAATATTCAAGGGTTTTAATTCTGTGAGCCTGATGATCAGTGCTGTGGAACATCCACCTTAGCAAAGGCTTTATTTGTTCCCTGAAATGCTTTGCGTGTTCCAAAGCAACAATGGCATTCATAATAATAATAGAAAAGGTGAGTTTAGTTGTGGAGATGGTCTCTTTAAATCAGGGAATACACTGAGTGTGGTAGGGACAGCAGTGTTGCCAAGTGGTAGCTTTTGACTGTTTGTTTTTGTATTACTGTCTGTACCTTACAGCTTTGGCTGTACTTTTCTTATTTATTGCTGCTTTAACTTGGTCTGGAGTGTGCCAGGGGGCCTTTAGACAGCTCATATTAAACATAGCTTAGCAGAATCCTCACACTCACCTTCATTTCTTCACAGCAGCAGAGTTTGGCCAGCAGCTCTCAGTGGCAGGACAGATGTTGGAGTCACTGTGTGTCACAGCTGGCTGTGAAGCAGCTCAGGCACCCCTGGGCAGAGCAGCCCTACCTGTGCTGCTCCTCGGGGCTGTGCCTGCCAAGAGAAAAGGTGAATTTCTCCCTAGATCTCAGCTCTGCCAGCAAATTCCTGATTCTTTTGTGTTCAGTTGCATATTCAGAGCTCTGGAGCATTTTTCCCTTTCTGTGTAACATCGCACATTAAACTGTGTTCAAATGTGTGATGTTACAGGTTTTGGGTGGATATTGAGCCCCTCTCTATACTGAAATGTAGGCACATAAAGCTCTGGAATAACATAAAACTGAAAGCCATAAAGGGTGGCTCCTGTCCTGGTACACAATTCCCTGCTATGGGAAGCATCTTAGCACTGCTCAAAGAATTTTTTTTTTTTACTAATTCTACATTCTACAGAAATTGTAAGGAGATTTCCAGAAGGATCTAAAACAAAGAAGCTTGCCAAAAGAGACTCATACTGAAATAGATAATTTTGAGTGCTTAACAAAAGGGGGAAAAAAAATCAATGAAGAATAACCATGAAGTCTCTGCAGTCAAATATATGATTCCCACTTCCCCTCCTGCCCATCCAGGCCTTTCTTCCTATTCATTTAATTCTTGCCTCCTCTTTCTAATTCCTTTCAATGGCATTATTTACCTGGCCCTGTGGCTTGCCTAACAACTCAGAGCCACAGAAAACTCTGGGCTCTGCAGTTTTCCAGGCTTCAGCTGAAGCAAGATGAAAACTGATACCCCGTGTAGAAGTGAGAGCTCCATCACACAGCGAGTTCCTTTCAGCCTCTGTGGTTCCAAGTCACCTCTGTGGTGAGCACAGCACATGTGCCAGCTCCACTGAGCTGTGAACAAGGATATCCAGGGGAAAAAAAGAGAAGTGGGACGTGAGCTTTAGCTCAGTGAAAATGCTTCAGATTTTCTGGAAGTGCAGAATAGAAGAAGTGATGAATATTTTATGTTTTAAAAAAGCCAGCACTGGTTCTCTTAATTTAAGTCATTTTTCATGTAGTTACCATTTATCACAGAGAGCAGAGACTTCAGCTGGTAAAAATTAGTGTATTTCCATAAACGAATGGATCTGGTCTGGCTTATTCCAGCTCAGCATTTGACTTACTACAAATAATGGAATTGGGAGGTAGGGATGTAAGGAAGAAATTAGCAGAGCTGCAGCTTGGCAGGGATCACGGAGCTGTTTGCAAGAGCCCTGAATGCTCAAGCCTAGAATGGGCCAAACCCCTCATTACAACCAGGATTAACAACTTTTCTTGTCGTTACGAGGTTGCAAATCAGGGCTGCTTTGCTTGCAGAGCATTTGTTGTGCAGTTGCTGGAGGCAGCTCCGAGGGGTCCCATTCCTGCTCCGAGCCCCAATGTGTTTCCTATTCCCCTCACTGACGTGGGATCCTTTTTGCTCCCCCATTGGGTGACCAAAGCATTCCAATCATAACAATAATTAGTACCACACTGCCCCGTTGTGCTAATTGAAGCTGCAGGTGCTTGATGTTGCTGAAACCTGGACTTTTCTGGGACTTTAACTTCCACTCGTGCTGTCACTCTGAGGGACTTTGGCCACGGACAAGACTCCCACATTGTACTTGGCACAAATGCCAAAGAGATGCCCCCTGCTCCAGAGCTTTTACGATCCCAGTGATTTTTAATCCCATTGTTAAAAGTCACAATGCCTCGTGCCTTAGAACTGTAACACAATGTTCATGGAGCAGAGACAAAGATGCAGGGAGAGCCACGGAGCCCTTGGAAATCAGACATCTGTCAGAAACACTTTGGTCTGCAAATGTTACACAGATGACCTCGGAGGTGCTGCCACGGGTTAGGTTTTGGAGGGATGGGGAAAAGGGGTTTTGCCTTTTTGGTTTGCTTCTGTTCTGTCTCTGGAATCAGTTTTATATCCAAGCTCTTGGCTTCCCACCCTCATGATGTCCATCAAAGAAATTTCTCAGCAGTGAGCTTCAATTCATGATGCATCTTTTCTAGCCTGATGTTGTGTGAACTGTGACTCCTGCTTGTCTTGAGTGTGTCAAATTTGATTCTTTGTGTTTCCATAAGAATGTGCGACTTAAAACTTCCAATTTATTGCTTTTATCCTTGTTATCATTATTTTCTGTATGTTTAGGAATCATTGTGACAAATAGTTCTGCATGGTTTTTTGGGTTAGGTAGACAGGAGGATTTCAAATTTGCTAAATGAAATGTCCTGCTTAGTTGCCTTGGAGAAGGTACACGGATAAATCCCATTCCCATCTCTTTATTTCCTGCAAGTCTGATGTATCCAGTTACAGGTTTCACTAAGCTGCTGCTCCTCAAGGGGTACAACCTCAATTTTCCCCTCCTGAGACAGAAACAAACAACCTCAAATCGAAAAGAAAAAAGGTAATTTTGGGAAGATTTCATCTTAGATGGTTTTGATTAAAAGACAGACTTAAAGGACTGTGTGTTGAAAGACTCAAATCTGGTCATCACAATCTTCTGTAGGGAAGAAACAGATATTCTACTTGTTCCATTTCAAAAAGATTTTTGGCCTTTTGTGTTTCTCACAGAATGATAGATAATTTCTTGTTTTACTCCTGACTTTTGTAAAAAGCTCTCTCTTCCAGAACTGTGTCTCAGAGACCAGCAAACTGAAGATGGAGACTCTCGAGAGTAACCTGTAGTTGGGAAACTCAAAAGCTTCCTTTAAGCAATACAGTTGTGCTCCTTCATTTAATTAAATGCAGTACTTAAAATGAGGGAATCGGCTCTGTGAAGTATCATTTATCTGTCACGGGTTTGTAAAGAAATGAGACAACTTAAAGGTATGCTAATCTTTCCCATTATTCTGAAGCTGAGCTTTCAGCAAGAAAAACTGCCCTTCATAGGCAAGTGTCATAGTTAACACCTCTTTATAAAAGATAAATGATAATGGAAGAGGAAAACAATTACCATGGTGCTTTCAGCCTCCAGGAAAGCCCTGGTGGATGAAGTAGGGGTTCTTAGTGGAAGATCATAACAGACAATGCATCATAAAACAAACAACCAAGAATGAGGAAAAGCTAAACTTAACAGAAAATTATTTCCTTTTATTTTCATTTCACTTGGCTTATTTTCCTGTGGCAGTCGAAATTGATGTCTCTGGTGGAATTAGCATGTTTGTGACTATCTTTTGCTGTCGTAAATGTACTTTTTAAAAGAGATTTAAAGGCCCACCAGAGCTCTGAATCACCCCGTGGACAATCTTTTCTCTTTCTCTATTGACTGTAAGGCAAAAACTTTCTCTGGTCCAGGCTGGTTTGATGCCTCTGTTGTGCCCTGCTGTGCAATCTTTGAGCTGAAATTTTCAAGAAGCCCAGTGGGGATTCCACATTTTTTTGGCAAAAATTGGCCATAAAAATACCTTAGCCCCATTTGATGTTTCCAGCCTTTGTGTGTTTCATTCTCTGTTATCTCAGCACGCAGCTGCCAATGGCAAGGGTCAGTCAGGAGACCCAGATCCAACAAAGTGCTCTGGCATTTGATTGCATTTAAATAGTGAAAAGCAGTGGCATCAAATCCTAGGAATTAGGAAAAGGGATGATGTTGTCCAAAGCAATGGACACCAGTGCCTTGGAATGGATGGTGGGTCTGCCACAGAATCCCTGACTGACCTTGCAGAGGTCCCAGCCTTGCTGTGCTCAGCTGTTGATCACTGGTTTCTCTGTTTGTGAGGGATTCAAACCCAACTACTGAGTGAGCTGTATTAAATTAGATGTTTGTAACTGCAATAAATCACACAGTTTTTGGGGTGTCTGCTGCCACCCAGAGCCCCCTGCCCTGGGCTGAGCCCAGCGTGGGCAGCAGGGCAGGGGGGATTCTGCCCCTGTGCCCTGTGCTCAGGTGAGACCCCACCTGCAGAGCTGCCCCAGCCCTGGGCCCAGCACAGGGAGGAGCTGGAGCTGCTGGAGAGATCCAGAGGAGGCACCAGGGGGATCAGAGGATGGAGCAGCTCTGCTGGGAGGAAAGGCTGGCACAGCTGGGATTGTTCACCTGCAGAGGAAAAGCTTTGGGGTGACCTCAGTGTGGCCTTGCAGGGCCTGAAGGGGCCAACAGGAAACATGGAGAGAGACAATTGACAAGGGCCTGGAGTGACAGAACAAGGGACCATGGTTTCAAACTGCGAGAGGGCAGGGATGGATGGGATATTGGGAAGGAATTGTTCCCTGGGAGGGTGGGCAGGCCCTGGCACAGGGTGCCCAGAGCAGCTGTGGCTGCCCCTGGATCCCTGGAAGTGTCCAAGGCCAGGCTGGACAGGGCTTGGAGCAGCCTGGGACAGTGGGAGGTGGCGCCCCATGGCAGGGATGGAAACAGATGTTCTTTAAGGTCCCTATCAACCCAAAACTTTCCTCAACCCCTTCAGTTTTCTGGACAGATGAGAGGTGTATGGAAGTTAGTCTACCATAAAATCCAGGCAGACAGAGGAAGCTGGAGCTGTGCAGCTGGAACTCCCTCACCAGGAGCACGGGGGTGTGGCAGGATGAGCTGCAGGTGGAGATCTCACCCAGCAAACTCACCTGAGGTCAAGCCAGGTGTGCTCTTTGGGAAACACGGGAGCAGGTTTGGTGAGATCCAGGCACCTGCTGAGGGCTGTGCTAGGTGTGGAGCTCAAGAGGGAATCACAGTCCCCAGAGGGACCCAGGCCCACCAGCCACAGCCGCAGCGGGGTCTGGTGCCTTGTGCAGGCTGCCCTGGAACAGAGACTGGACAGAGCTAAAGAATAAAGCAGGGATTTATTAAAAGGATTTCCTCCATGGATCCACCTTGGGCAGCACAAGAGCCCAGCCAGGGCTGCACCCAGGATGAACCAAAATGGTCCCAAAATGCAGCCCGGGCACGGGCTCTGTCACTGGGATCAGTTCTGCTCCATTTGCACCTTGGAGTTCATTGTCCAGTTCCAGCTTTAGCCCATGCAGTCCCATCCTGCTTGTTTTTCTCTCTTCAGCCCACGTTGTTTGCGCTCTTGGGCTGAGATTTGGATCATTTGTCCTTGGCCCCCAGCTAGAGAAGTAATTGTTTTCGCCCTGCTCTGCGCAGAGAGCTCACCATGCCCTGATATGAAGCTCAGACCCACACACTAAAGCAGCACAGAACCTGAAAAACATAAAAGCTCAGACCTGAGGCATCAGGTCTTTCCCCCCTTCTTAAGTTCCTGCACAAGTCCCACCTTTAGTTTGTGTCAGCTGGGAGGTACAATACACACAGTGTAACAGATTATGGAAATGTGTAAACACTTGTGATTTCCCCTGAGGTTTTCCTCAGTGCAATTCGATAGAGTGACTGAAATGAAGGAACATTGCTCAGTACCCTTAAGCGTGTGAGATCTGACCAATAATACATTACCAAGATAATACTTCCTTATCTCATATGTATGTTGGGAAGATTGATCAGTCTTTGCCTGGAAAATGCTGGGAAAGTGGGAAGTGTTATTTGCCATAAATGCCAAGTACAGCTCTTACTGAGGCATCTGTGACTCAGTTCCTTAGTTTTAAATAAATAAAAGCCCATGTCATTAACAACAACAAAATAAATGCATAAAGGCTTACTCAGCTACAGATCCGTAGCTGACAAATTTGAACTGACAAAGCTTAAGTAATTAAAAGCATGAGCTGGAGAAAGATCCTCAGATTTCTGAATAGGTCTGAGGCCTGGAGCTCTGCAATGCTGACCCACACACTAAAGCAGCACCAATGTATGTTTTTTTCTACCATTTCTTTGCAGCCAGGATTAATAGTTTGGCTTTTATCTGGTCTCTTATCTAAACAAGGGGATATCCCAAACTCTGTGAGCAGTGAGGGTTTCTAAAGATCCCAGAGCCATAAGCAGTAGATATCTGCAGGAGCCTGTGTGGTTTTTTCCATGTACAGAGCTTAAATTTGGAGCAGTGTTGTGTTGAACCCCTTTCCAGCATCACCAGCCTGGAGGGGGAATGGGCTGGGCTCAGAAGATGATGATTTTATTTGATTCATGAAGCTTTGGTGAGCAAGGAGAGAAATGCTCCCAGGTGATTTATTGGGTGGGGAAGACAGTTGAAGAGGCTCAGAAAAAAAACTGTCTGTGGAGCTTTTCCTTCTCTCTAGACCAAGATTTGCAGAGGGGAACAGAGATCCTGTGCCTGCCTTCTTTCCAGGGGCTCCATATCTCCGAGAACAACTTTCATCCCTCCGTTCATTCTGCAGGCACCACTTAATGCTTTCTGTTGGCTTCATGGAGCTTTGTACTTCTCTGCCTCCTGGTTTGTGTCCTTTACTACCACATCAAACTGTTAAGATCTAGTGGATTGTTTTTCCATTTTAATTCCACAGATGAATCGAAAAACAGATTCTCCACACTCTCTCACAAGTTTTTCAAGTGAGGAGATAAGCTCAGCATCTTAATGTGGTATTGATCTGAGCCCTGTGGAATTTGAATTTACTTGACTTTGTAAAGTTTGCATAGGTAGGATATCTGAACATCAGATGCCTGTCAAGCCTGAGACTGGCCTGTTTGATCTGGCTAACTCATAATTAATTGAGCTGTTAATGTGAGTATTTGATAAGAGCACCTGGGGGTGTTTGGCACAAAAGGTGCTGGCGATGTGGAGCTTGACAGATGGATACTTTCCAAATTTAAATCAAGTAGCTCTTAAACAATGATTTATAGCTGAGGAGAGTGGAATGTAAAGTGATGTGATATTTTCCAAGTGAAGCAGTCTGGTCTTTCTTGAAATCAGGATACAGGGTGGAAATGATCTGTCTATTAACAGCCTTCATTTCAGCTGGAACTGGCCTTGCTATTGTGCCTTTTGTGCTGAGAGTCTCCCTAAGCACTTTGCCACGACAGAACACACAATAGCTCAGCTATGGAGGCAACAAATGGAGCAGTAATAATGCACAAAGCACCCCAGTACTGGTTTAGGGGTACACTGTGACTTGCAGATTTCCCACCCCAGGAAAACTGACTGCAAGCCCACGAGGATTTCATCTCCTGTGACAGAGAGGGGGGCATATGAAGAGCTCTCATTCTGCCTGAGTTGCATGCACAGAGATCATCCCTCAGGCACTGCCAGGGTTTCTGTAGCAGCCACAGTGATGTGAGCAGCAGCACACTTGCATGTTAACCAGGCCAGCCAGCAGCACCCCTCTCCTGCAGCATAACAAGTGGGCCTGGAGAAGGAGCATCACCTTTTCTCTAAGGAGCATGGCTGGCTGGTGAAACTGAAGCACACAGGGGCTGGAATTCATGGCATGGTGTGTTTGGGTGCCGCCTTATTCCTTGCTGATGAAACAGCTTTCCAGCTCCCAGTGCTTGCTTGGTTATTCTTGCTGCTCCTGGTGTGAAGAGCCAGCACAGGGGGGCACCCAGACAGTGCTGTGTTATCACAAAGCTCCTCTTCCTTCCAAGTCTGGGCTTGCTGTTGCTGGTTCCTCACCAGCCTTGGCTTTCTGGCCTAATATGGCAAAATTCAGAGCTGGTGCTGGCCCTTGAACCTGAGCTCAGGTTTTAGGAAAGGAGAGACAACTGACAACCTCCACACAGACCTTCTAGCGAGGTGGGTGGAGGGGAATATACATAACAACTGATTATCTTTATATTACATCATTCCCAAATATTTTTAACCTCAGTTGTGCTAAGATTGCACCCAGAGCTGATTGGAACACCTGTTTTAACACATTCTTGGCTTGTTTTGCTCCTTAGACTGGAAAATTCCTCTGGGGAATGAACGCCTTGCGTGAGGAGGAGGGTGCAGGGAGCAGGGGTTGTGCAATGCACCCCCAGCACCACATTCCTTCCTGCACAGGACTTAAATATAACATCAGAGCTCTCTGGCAGAGCTTGCTGCAGGCCAGCCTTGAGGATGCAAGCTTTGCTGTTTGCTTTCTGATCAAACTCATCAGATGCTGAGCCCCCAGAAACGTTCATTTACTCCCTAAATGTCCTCCCTTTGTGCTGGCTGCTGTTGAAGTGGAGCCAGTGCCTGCCCATGCAGTTTTGGACTTTGTGCTCTTGCTGTTCAGAGACGATCTGAACTAACCACTGTGCCATTGTGAGGCACATGTGAAAGCTGAGCTTCTCTGCCAATCTCTCCTCAAATTGCTTTTGTTCGCCCTGTCTGTATCAGCAAACCAAAGGCATCAAATTGCACAAGAAAGAGAATCCTGATTTCACAGGAGGTTCTGTTCAGTGTGCTCGCAGTCAGGGGCACTGCTGTTCACTCAGAGACATCAGAGGGCTTGGGGGGCTGGACTCAATTGTGTTGTATTCAAGTCAAGGCATTTTCAAAATTCATTTCTGTTGCTAAAAGACCGACTCCCTCTTCTTTTAGCAAAAGTACTGTCTCAATAGAAGATGAAATAGAGTGTAACTAGGTTGGGTATGAGGGGGTAGGTTGGTGTTTCTGGTCCAGCCCTCCTGCTGCCAGCAGGAGCCCTTGGAGCTGGATGGGCTCGCTCAGGGCTTTGTACAGCTGGGACTGGGTTATCTTTGGGGATGAAGGTTGCAGTCTCTCTGGGCAAATTCGTTCCAGTACTTGCTCTTACAGCTGTTCCCCCCCTTTTCCAGCTGAACTTTCTCCTGCTGCAACCTGTCTGTTTCCTCTTGCTCTTGGTGCATCTCTAGGAAGAGTTTGACTCAGTTTCTCATTATTTCTCCCCTGTTCAGTGCTTGCAGATTGAAAAGATGTGCCTTTACCCCCAGGCAGGGCAAACCCAGTGCTCTTTGTACTTCTTGTGTTTTCACATATGATCTGTTACCATCCTGGAACCTGTCCTCTGAGCTTGGTCCAGCTCAGCCTCAATTTACTGACCTTGGTTTTCCCTCCTTCCATGGTTATGCCTGAGACCCTTTTGTAGCTGAGTATAAATTAAGGCTTTCTCTTGTTCTTTCATTTTGCTGATGCTCAGCTCTGCTCAGATTGTTTTAAACTGGCTGTTGCTGAGAGTAGAAACAGAGAAAAGAATCAAATATAGAGGAAAATGTGCTCAAACTGTTTGTTCTCATAACTCAGTGCAAGCAGCCCAGGGAAGTAGGCATGAGCTTGCAGAAATTCTCTGGGGTTTTGCACGTATCCAAACACATCCACTGTTCTAGCTTGCTTGTCAAATTCTTATGTTCAATATCCGAAATATCTCTTAATCTGATCAGAGCTATCCTAAAATGTTGACAGTCTTATTTCCTCAGGCCCAAATGAGGTCAGTGGCCATGTATCCTTCTCGGAGACAATCGGGAAATAATTAAAATCTGGAAATGATCATTCAGGCAGGGATGGAAAATATTTTCAATTTCCTAAGTAGCTGTGACACTTTTCACACGAGTGCTCTCTTTCTTCTGAAACCCCTTACTTTTCTCTTTGACCTCTCAGTGCTCTTTGTTTTTGCTCAAAAAAACCCAAAAAAACTGTATTCTGGTGGGAAGCAGAGGCAGGGCTGGGGGAATGTATCAGTGAGGCACTGCACTGGCCATGCTGATCTCTTCTCATCTTTATCTCTTCTCATCTTTATCTCTTCTCATCTTCCTTCTCCCGGTAATAGCAGTGCTGCAGAATCCTGGAGCTTTTCTCACTGTTCCCCATCCATCTCCCACCTTCTGGATAACAGTGGGGTTTTCCCTCAGCTGCCTTCAAGGGTTGGAGGACAGAGGCTGAAGCCAAGCTCAAGAGCAGATCAGGGACTTGGATCAGGGCATAAATGCAGCAAAATCCAGAATTGTGGGTATGCCCTGCTGCCCCAGCTCCACCTCTCCACAGGATAACCTGGCATGGGATTCCCCTGTGCAGGCATCAGCCTCTTCTGGGGTCTCTGCCCAGCAGCCCCCCCATGAAACTCACTCAGGATCCCACTGAAATCATGGTGCAAACCCATTAAACTCGATTTAGGGACCTGGACCAAATTTCTATCTATATAACCTTTATTTCTGGCTCTCCTTGTTGAGGGTGGTAGAAGGTGCTGTTATTTTTGGAAGTGACTTGGGTTGTGCAGAGCTGAAATACAGCTGTCCCTTACTCCAGCTGGAGGCATTTCCATAGAAAACGTCTTTAACTTGTCACTGAATTCCAAATTTATTTTGGGGTTTTTAATATCACAGTCGGGCCAGTATGGAATATTAGCAGGAGTAAAATGACATGAATGTGAAATGGAGGCATTTAAACAGGCAAAGGGCACTAAATTAATTAACTTGCATTCTCTCACTGAAGGAACTGTTCTCTGTGTTTCTCCCCAGCCTTTTATACCACACATGCATTATAACTCCACACTCAGGCTACTTTAATGCATTCAGGCACTGTTTCCAGTTCCTCCTTTCCTTCAGCTTGCTTAGCTAAAAATCAATTTGTTATTACATGAATTGCTGCAGGACATAAAGCTGTCTATGTAACTAGCCCAATTAATTAATATTTTTGCACTCTACTTTAATCAAACATAATCGCCAGACTTTTAAATATGACCACTCATCACTATTTTGCAGTGGAGCTTATTTTTCATGATTAAATTATTACTGCAATCCATCCTTTTGCCATTCCCCTACCTTCATATTGAAACGAAGTGTTCTCAGCAGCAGCAGAGTCTGGGAAGGGAGAATAGTGAGGAAATGATGGAGATTCTAAAAAATAAATAGATCTTTTAAATGAATGAACCAGTCCTTGGTGAATGTGTCACCCAACAGGGTGTAGGTGTCACGGAGGTGACTGTAATTTCATGGAATTCCAGAATGATTTGGGTTGGCAGAGATCTTAAAGATCATCTCATCCCATCCCACCCCTGCCATGGGCAGGGACACCTCCCACTGTCCCAGGCTGCTCCAAGCCCTGTCCAGCCTGGCCTTGGGCACTGCCAGGGATCCAGGGGCAGCCACAGCTGCTCTGGGCACCCTGTGCCAGGGCCTCAGCAGGGGCAAATTTCTTTTAATATCCCATCTGACTTTCCTCTCTGTCAGTGGGAAGCCATTCCCCCTGGCCCTTGCAAATAATCTCATTCCATCTTTCTTGTTGGTTCTGGAAGGCCACAATCAGGTCACCCCAAAATCTGCTCTTCTCCAGGCTGAGAATCCCAATCCCACAGCATTCCAAGGGGCACAATCCTGCTGGAGGCTGTGGCAAAACAAAAGATCAGAACCCTCAGGCATTTCCATTCCTCCTTGTCTCTTGTCCCTCCTGAGATCAGGGCTGAGTTTGCATGGGCAGAAATGTGCTGGTGCTGTGCAAGCAGAGGAATATAGAGAGAGTTTCTTGTAGCCATTTGGTTATTTCCCTATCTCTTTGGAGCAGAAGGGCTCAGACACAGTAACATGTTCTATAAAAATAACATTTTTACCTTTTATTGTGCTTTCTCCTGCAAGATGAAACATTGAGCTGGAAAATGCAGGTTTTGGGAAGCATTTCCTTTACATCTCAATGTTTATGATCAATGCAGTTCTGATTTGCCTCTCCTGGCAGATGGATTTCCAAAAAAAAAAAGAGTCCAGAGCCAAGCATCTTGCCCTTGGTGGGTGCTGGCAGCTGCTTGAAACAAAGGCAAAGTAGATGCAGAAAGAAGTTCCTGGAGACTGTCACAGTAGTTTGCATTTCAGCCTCAGCTCTTAATGACTGTCCCCAATAACCTGAGTGCTTTTGGATGTGCTACACCCATGGGCCAGAGAACTGCAGAACACCAGGGCTAGAGAGGCCTTTGGGGGCCTTTGAGCTTCACTGTTCACCCACTGTTTTAACTCGAGGACTATCTGGACTACTTCACAAAAATATAAAGTCTATATTAACCAGCTTTGCCCCAGTTGTTTATTGCTCAAGTCAAGCAAATATTAGTCCAAACTACAAATATTTATGTATTGCTCTTTATTTGCGTGCAGATGTGCGTGTACAAGTGGTTTTTACAATTGCTTTTACCTACAGCTTCCAGCACTCTTGAGATGCTGACCAAGTTTGGACTGGAGGGATTTCCGTGATGGTTTCTTCTAGTTTTATTTTTTCTGTTCCCTGTCTTTATTTCTGCCATTTTAAGGGTGGAGAAAGAAGGAAGAGATGCATTGGTGTAAAAAGAAAATGGGAGAAAAGAGAAGGAATCTGTGCCCAAACTAGTAAATGCCTAGAAGCAAAAAATCCAATTCAACCAATTCCTCAGTGTGTCCAATGTCTCAATATGTTCCTTTTGGAAACAAAAAGCAGTTCTGATTTTCAGGAAATTTGACGTTGGTGTGTTGAAACCATGAATAAAAAAAAAAAAATTCTGGGAAGTGGAACTTTTTTTTTGTCAGAAAGATCCTCTTCTGAAAATTTCCTGGATGAAAAGCAGCTGAGTGGTGAGGGATTCACCTGCTGCTTCCCCAGAATCACTGGGTGCAGGAGGTTCCCTGTCAGTCTCAGGTGACTGAGTTGGTGGTTGCTGCTCCTCACACCCTCCACAAGCCCAGTTACAGCTCTCTCCTTCATTAAAAAAACACCCTTTCTGCTTTCTCCAGGAGTCCCCTCAGCGTGCACACGCAGCCTGAGGGATATTTCTTTTTCCCCCCTCTCCCAGCAAAGATTGCATAAGGATTGCTAGCACGTGGCTGCAGTGCATGGTGTGCGGCAGCCAAATAATCCTGGATTTAAGAGTCCCTCAGCTCTCATTCACACGCCAGACCGTAACCGCTCTGATTTTCCCCTTTCAGCAGCTGCAATACCCAGGCACAATGGGGTGACTTAAGGTTAAGGATGTCGTTTCAGCTTTAACTTGGAATGTCCTAGCTTTGATGGCCCCCAGCCAAATCCTTAACATTATTTTAATGTCGTTTTTCTTCTTCGTTTTATGTTTGCATACATTTAAAAACAGAGCAGGGGTTACTTATGTCACAGCTGTGCATACTTTCTAAGGCCAGTGGATAAATACAGGCTTTCTACTCCAAGAGGAAATTTTTTTGCAGGACCCAAAATGCAAGTTGGTGGAGAGTCTGGTTGGTGGATGAGATTGGCAGCTGGTGCAATGAGCTGTGTCTCCCTTGATTTTGATGGAATTGAGCTGATTTATCTCTGCTGAGGATCTGGCCCCATGCTCCTCTCTGAGCTCAACTTTTTTTCTGGCTACTTGACATATATTTGTGTTTGTATAGAATTATCTATCTCTTCCCACCCACTTCCCTCTTCCTGTCTTTTCAAATTTAGGGTTTAATTTTGCACAGACTGTATCTATTTGTCTGATTTTTCTTTCCCAAAGAAAAAATATGCATTTCTTTTCAAGCCACACAAGTGCTGCATGTTCTGCATTGGTACCCAGGTGGCTGGGTTGAAATCTCAGCTGAGTGAAGTTTTCCAGTTTGTTTACTGGAGTAGTCCACAGCAACTTGTCTAATTTGTCCTTTTCTGATCAGGACTGATGATGTGCTAAAAGGTGTTTTAGTCTATTTTTCTGGTATAGAAGCACTGAGCCAATACTATCTATAGTATGAAGTGTAAAAGCACAAAAAATGCTTTAGGAGAACCTTTGAAACCAATTCCTTAGCCAAATACCAGAGAAAATAATTGGTTTATTTTCTTTGGGTTTGTTGGTTCGGAGTTTTTTTTTCTCTGTTTTCTTTGTCACAGAAGGGAGATTTTTAGGATTAATGTCTCTTTTTTCCCTTAGTTTTCTTGTTTTTATCCTGGATAAAAGTTTCAGCTCTTTGTTTTCCTTACAACCAGAAAGTCTTTGAAAATCTGGAGGCCGTTTTTTCTACCTAAACAACTTGGGATTTTAGCTTAGGAAGGTCATGAGAACACAACAACTACAACTTGAATTAAATGCCTGAAATTGCAATGGCAAAAACAAATGATAGTGATGGCAGTCGAGATTTAGTGCATTGTGTACCTGGACCAAAAATCAGAGACATCAGTGGAAGGTTTTCCACTGACCTTAATAAGCTCCAGGTCAAGCCTTAGCCTTGTAAGATGGAGCTTAATTCTTTGGCATCACTCTCCACACCGTGCAGCCATCTCCTAAGCTTAGGGGCTCAGCCCCAGCACATTCCCCCCCTGTTTTGGGGCTCTCTCTGGAGCAGCAGAAGGGTTTGAAGGCGATGCTCATTAACAGCTGCTCCGCGCGGTTCCAGCCTGGAGCTCCCGTGGTTCCTCCTCTCCAGGGCCGCAGGGAGATGAAACATTCATGGCTCTGTGGCCCAGCTCGCTGCAGGGCTGGAGGATTTTCTGCAGTCACGCCATCCCTGCCGTGCACAGACTGTTCAGGTGAGCACTAATGCTCAGCCCCAAGGCGGAATTGCGGCGTTTATGGTCAATGTAATTCTGATTTGCCTCTCCTGGCAGACGGATTTCCAAAGCCTTCTCCTCCGTGTCGGTGTTAGTGCAGAGGCTGCTGCGTTCCTGGGGGAAAAGGAAATGTTGCATACTCAGTTCTTTAGAAATCTGTATTATTAAAAATACATATTCTCTATTTCTGAAAGTATGAAAGGGAGGAAGAGAGCACAAAGCAGCAAGAGGAGGAAAGTCCTGTTCTGAGCACTGGTAGGGTTTATTCCTTTTGGATGTTCTGTGCACAAAGAATTCTCCCTGAGCCAAGAGTGCGGGGCTGAGGGAAGTTGCAGCCCTGCCTGTGAGCTGCAAGCCACTTTCTGGGGGCTGCTAATCCCAATCCCTGCATTTTCTGAGAGTCTGGGCATGATGCAAAGCTTTGGGGGGCAGTTTCCTGCTTTGTTAGAAAGAGCCAGACAGACTTTCTGAATCTGTCAGGATGTTTCCCTTTACTCCTTGGGGCTTTCCCCCCTCTGGTGCCTGAACTGCATCTTGCTCACACATCGGTGGTGGCCCAGGGACTGGAGCGTCCCCAAGGTCAGGGCAGTGATGGCCAGGCAGCCTTGCCCGGGCTGGTTAAACCCAGGCTGGTTTCATAGTATTGCAGGGTGTTGGGAGTTAAAATATTCCTGTTTCCCTCATGAGCTGTGCCCTGATTTCCCCAGCAATTGCCCTGTGGAAGGGCCAGGAGCCACAAGGCTGGGTGTGCTGGCTGTCCAGAGACATGCAAGAGCTCTTGGCTCCTGCCACCCTGTCCCTCCTGTGCCCTGGGGGCTTTGTGACCCAAGCAGCAATTCTGACAGCAGCTTTTTCTTCACATGCTTCAGTAAAATCCACCAAAACTTAGATTTCTAGTGCTGAGAGCTGCACAGTTTGTTTGTGATCTCAAACTCTGTTCTGGGGGATCTTACACTGAGGTTCCTGCCCATTCTGGCAGAGAGCCTGGAACATTATTGTTTTTAATGTATGTTTTGGTCATCTATGGGGCTCCTGCCCACGAGCCAGTGACTTCAGGGGAGGACACCAAGGTGATCAGAGGGATGGAGCACCCTCTGCTATGAGGAAAGGCTGGGAGAATTGGGATTGTTCAGCTTAGAGAAGAGAGGATTTGGAGTGATCTAATTGTGGCCTTCCAGTGCCTGATGGGAGTCTGCAGGAAAGGCAGAGAGAAGAAACTGTTTGCAAGGACCTGAAGTGACAGGACAAGGAGGAATGGCTTCATGGTGCCAGAGGGGATATTTAGATTGGCTATCAGGAATAAATCCTTCCCTGGGAGGGTGGAGAGACCCTGGCACAGGGTGCCCAGAGCAGCTGTGGCTGCCCCTGGCTCCCTGGAAGTGTCCAAGACCAGGCTGGACACTGGGGCTTGGAGCAGCCTGGGACAGTGGGAGGTGAGGTTGGGACTGGTTGATCTTTAAGGACTCTTCCAGCCCAGGCCATTCTATTGTTCTGTCTCATGTAAAGCCCCAACTTTCAGTGTCTGGACCCACCAGACCACTCCAGAGGTGGGTGAGAGCTGGATATAGAGCCTTGTCTTTTCTACGCATGTATGCATATTCACACCTGTTCTTAGAGATTAGTTTTTCTCACTTCTGCAGATACTTCAGCATCTCCCAGTAGTGGTCACAGCTTGGGTGTGGATCTCCCATGACACTTGCCACAAAACCCAAGGAGGAGTCCAGGCAGTTAAACGCAAAATAGTCCAAAATGAGCAGAGTAAAACCTTTACAAAGCTTTGCACTTTGATTTCAAGGAGTTGAAACTGCAATTCTGTTTCCCAATGAAGACATTTAACAGTGTTAACAATTTTCCACAAAATAAAACATTCGTGTATGGAAAAGCATTTAGAATCACAGAATCGTCAAGCTTAAAAAAGATCTTTAAGATCATCAAGTCCAACCCAGCACCACCAGCCATAAGAAAACTGTTTAATCTGAGAAATCATTTTAGCCATCTCTGGTGTGATACAAACCTCAGCCTGCAATAACCTGAGTGTCCTGGTTTGAAAATCCAGGTGTCTGATAAGGAAGGCAGGAGCTTCTCTTGAAATAGAAAATGTAAATCCCCTCCCTCTGAATTGTTATAATTTTGAAATTAAGGGGCTCTCAGGCAAAGATATGTGAGTAGGAATAACAGTTCTTTAACAGGAAAATTAAAAATAAGAATGCAGTAATACAGAACACCACTGACAGTCAGAACAGGAGCTGACCCCTGTGTGTCAGGGTGCTGGTGGCAGTGCCATTCCATGGTGGCTCAGCCCTCCTGCAGTGCCAGGGGTGGCTCTGCTGGAGCAGGGATCCTGGACAAGGGTGGAGTTTTCCTCTGAAGCTCCAGTGCTGCTGGAGATGGGCCTGGGCTCCCTCTGGGAATGCAGGGCAGAAGAAAGCTGAAACTCTGGGAATGCAGTGGGAAAAGGCTGCTGGGCTGTTCCAGGGCAGATTCTATCCAGGTAGGAATGCTTGGCTCCTCCCCTGGGCGGAGCCTCTCCCGATGGGATGATGGAATTTTCTCAGCCATGCAGGGACACTCAGTGGCCATGAGCAGCAGAGATCTCCTGGAGGGAGGATTGGCTGTGGAAGGGATAAAGAAAAACTGCCCAAAGAACAGCAGAGAACTGCCCCAGCTCTGACAGATGTGATTCCTGGCCACATCTTGCTTTTGCAACCTAAAGCACTGAGTTTATTGGAAACTAAAAATCCTTATTATCTCTTTTCTGAGACTACTTATGCTGAAAAATGAACAGCCATCTATTATAGACTGCAGACAACCAGGACAGAATCTTTATACAACCCTGCAGCAGGGAGGGGTTTGAATCCTGAAACATTGGTGTACTGTTAGTTTTTATCTGTTTTAGGGCCTTGCTGTTTACTCTTTATGAGTAAAATCACTGGTGGTGTGAGAATCAAATGGAAAAGCCATTGGTGATATGCAAATGTTGCTTGCGAATAGTGGGATTTGGGATCAAAATTTGTCTCATTGCATCATGATTTAGGAGGTGACCTTAGCTGTTATGACTGACTGAGATTTTCCATGGCACATGGTTTGGAGGGGTGGGAAAAAATATTTCACAGACATTGGAATTATTGCTTCTCTTAGGCAAAAGAAATTAATCCTAATTTACTGAATTCCACAGCAATTCTCTTTCTGCAACAGCCACACTTGTGATGGACACAATTTGAGCTGTTAGTAGAAATTGAAACGCTGTCCAAAAGCTTGAGGCCATAACTGCGAAGGAGAAACTAAAACCATGAATTACTTGGCTTAAACTAATACCCCTTAGCAGGGAACAGGAATGGAATTGCATTTTCTGTGGGATAGGCAAGTTTCACTCAGGTAGCTCCTGGAGCAAAGCTGTTTGAGGTAGGAATAATCAGGATTCAGGAATAAATCCTGTCCTTAAGTGAACTAAGAAGCCCTAAAATCAATCTCCAGTGTCATCTTTAACTTGAGGAAGCTGGACCAAGGACACACTGCAGATACTTCAAACATGGCAATTCCAAATGTAAATTGTTTTAGTTGCAGTTCTTTGAGGCTCTTGAACTGTATCATGAATTAAATCAAAGTCTGAACAATTGCTGGGAGGGAATAATATGAATATTTCTAAACATGAAGAAGTATTATTGTTCTCTCCAATAGTAGCACATAAATGGTATAATTATTGTGGCAATACTTTTTTTTTCCTTAAATCATTTCTTGTGGTGGTGAAAAGTGCCAATCATTTGCTAAAGTAGTCAAGCCTTTTCACAGAATCTCCTCAGATTTATGGCTATGGAGGGAATATTTGACTTGATGATTGAATAAATAGCACCAGCAAACTTGCTGTCATTATAGTCCTCATCAAAACCTCAACATTTTCCAGGAAGGGAGGCAGATGGACTCACCCAGAGCTCCATCCCTTTGCATCAGAGTTTGAAATGTATCAGAGTCAGAAGTTCAGTGGACAGAGAAATAACTCAACTTCTTTATTTGACCAACAATAAAGTCATTCAGCTGAAGTGGAGACAAGTCATATCTGATATCATATTTTTATATCCTTTTTGCTTGTTATAATTTATTTTTTTTCAGATTGGTATTGCACAGAGAAATACGCTGCATTCTTCCGAAATTAAATTTGAATCTGTATCAAGGCAATTTAATCCCACTCGGAGTTGGTGGATAAAGGAGCAAGCATAACCTTCAGTAATTCCCTTGCTCATTGTTGGCTTTTTCTCATGCACAACAATTTAAAACAAAATCACTTTCTCTAATGAGAGACTATAAATTACTTCTTTAATGAGACACATGAAGTTTGAAGAGTTGAATTCCCACGTTTCTCTTATCTGTAAGCCTGGGCACCTCCAGGGATGGGAAAAGATCCATCGTGCTGGGTTTCTGTGTTATAATATTTCTGCTCAGTATTGAGATGATTATTACAATATCATTGAGCCCCAGATGGGAATCTGGCCTTTGGCATGCTGAGTATTGTTTTCATCTAATGTTGAGAGCCTTAAAATGCTTAGAATTGAAACAAAAATTGGGAGGGGAACTTGGAACTGCCCAAAACCAGAGAGCAATGTGGTGACATAGTTTCTCACAGTTCCTCCTACGCTGTTCCTACAAGTGCACTGCTTTGTGTTTCAGTAACTTATTTTTTGTATAGATATTGACATCTGCATTCTCTCTTGAAAAAAAAAAATCTGGAAAGGATTACTTATTTATTCCCTTACATAACTTGCAGGTTGTAATGTGGTGTAGAAAGGCAAGGATCAAACCTCCAAAAGTCACAGAACCTCACAGCATGGTTTGCGTGAGAAGAGACTTTAAAGCTCATCTCATTCCAAGGCTCTGCCATGGGCAGGGACACCTTCCACTGTCCCAGGTGGCTCCAAGCCTGGCCTTGAGCACTGCCAGGGATCCAGGGGCAGCCACAGCTGCTCTGGGCACCCTGTGCCAGTGCCTGCCCTCCCTCCCAGGGAACAATTCCTAATTCCCAGTACCCATCTCACCCTGCCCTCTGTGAAGCCATTCTTTGTCCTGTCACTCCAGGCCCTTTTAAACAGCCCCTCTCCATTTTTCTTTAGGCTCCCTGCATGTTCTGGAAGGCCACAATGAGGTGACCCCAAACCCACCTTTTCTCCAGGCTGTTTTTTCCAAGCGTGCTCGTTGTGAAGTCAATCCGGTGGGTGTCCCACAGCACAGACTGTCAGAGCTCCACAGATGGGATCCTTGCTCCTCAGGAACAGACTCTGGGCAGCAGGAATCCTGCTTGGATTGACAGACTGGTGGATCCTTGATCGGGGGCTTTAGAACCCTTGTGGCCACAGAGGCCTCTATAAGAAACCAGTATTTATGCACAATTAAGGATTTATACATACATTTGTATGTGAAATATGTAGCACTCAATATATTGATCATGCAGGCGCTGTGCTGGCTTAGCCCAATGTATTCTTTGCTGTTACTCCTCACTCCTAAATGCAATCAGGGGCTGGGCTGTGATGGCTCAGCCATTCTTCTTTCATAAGAAAAGGCAGTTTGTTCCATTTATCCTCCCTAAGTCAAGTCCCTGCTCTGATAGCAACACAATTTAAGGTATTAGCATATTTATAAGCCAGCGTGTGTTCTAACACACCATTTCTGTTTGGAGTCACATTTAATACCAGTCCTTTGCCCCTGCCAAGCCCAGCCCAAAGCAGAGCTGTCTCAGCAGACATTCTGTATTTGTGTTCTTTGCGAGGTGGGCTTCCATTTATTATGTATTTATACAGCTCTTAGCATTGTGAAAATCCTGATCAGATTGATTTCTAGGACTGGGGTGAAAGAAATGTTGTGCAATAACAATCATTGTCCCTTGTTGCCTTTCAGACACTTCAAATTTTAAGCAGACTACATTCTTAAAAGAAGGCTAATTAAATAGAGTTGTTCTGCACAGAGAAACAGTGTTTCTCAAATGCTTTCAAAACTGTAAAACAAGCTGTGAGTAGCCAACAAAAAGTATGTTAACAATGGCCAAATCAAACAGTGATTCAGAATTTGAATTAAAGGTCATAAAAACCCTGTATGCATTAATCACAGAGCTCTGGTATGAATATTAATAGCAGCTGAGAGCTGTTAAATAGCTGGTTTAGCTTAATTTTAAGCAGTAATTAAACATTTATTAGAACTTAACTCTATAAATACTTTATAGATAAAAAGCCATAATAAGGGCTAAGCTGGATCAAAGTGTGGGCTATTAGTGCCATTTCTTTTGAGTTAGCTGTATCACCAGGAGGACTCAGATTGGTGTGAAAATATCATTTAGGAAATCATATTTGAAATATCTCAACCTTATATCTTGCAGGAAGGTCCTTGCAATGCCAGACTTTCAGATATTTGTGAAAAAGTTGAATTTTCAAGCCACTTCTGCTGCAGTTATCTAAAGTATTTCTGCATTAAGGTTATATCAGGGCATTTTCTGTCTGCCTTAACTCAGCTCTCAGAAAATTTTTTGTGGCCAAGATCTGGTGGAAGAGATAAATGACATCTGCTCAGAGTGGATGGTTTAATGGCTAATTTACTTCTCACCTTTAACGCCATGAAAAATCCAAATGAAATGCCAAAAAATGTGAGTCAAACATTGCCCAGTGTTGTTTAGGGTTATGAATCTCCTGAAAACAGAATTCCTGGCTTTGCAGACAGTGAATGTTTTTCAATCTGTAGAAACATAGGCCTTAAACTTTTCTATAGGAACACTTATAGGCAAGTATAGATCATCATCTCTTTTTATTTCTGCTGCTCATTGTTACAGCACTTTTGCTTGATTTTGGTATTATGGTTTTATGTGGATATATCAAAAACAGGGATGATAGCAAGTTAGATCAATTTGGGTAATAGATGGAAATTACTCAAGGAGTTAAAGAAAAGTAACCAGTGGAAGCTTTTTTTTAAGTGACTGATGGAAAATACCGCTGAGGGCTTTGGGAACCCTTCAGCCCTTCTCACTGCACCTCTGAATTCAGGCAGCCAAGGCCCTGTTCTGGGAGTTGCACTCCTTGAGGATAGCGGTCAGATGAAATTAACTGATATTCTCTTTTCCCCTGAATTCCTGTATCAGTTGCTAACTTGTTGTAGGGTTCTTTTAGCAGCGTTTCCTGATGAGCTGTGAGAGTGCAAAGGGTGCAAGTGATTCTTGGTCAACCTCATTGGCCTGAATTCACGTTTGCTGGAGACGTTGTAGAGGTCAGAACTCTGTTTCATTTCAGGAACTGCTCAATAACAGTGTCAGTAATTTACTGCTGTGAAAAGATGATTTAGTGCTTCAGATAAAAACACCTTGTCCTTAAAATGCATTGGATGCCTCTTTCTGGACACTGTGTGATTCCAGGGCTCAAAGGCTTGCTTTAGGAAGCAAGGGATTTGGAACATGAGGGATTACGTACCCAAAGTCCGTACGCGTCTTGAAAATCTCAGCTCAAACATCTGCTGGCATATGGCTGGAGCCAGGAGAAAATGTGTTTTGTTTTGCCTAGCTTGCACATGAGCCTGAACCACGGCCAGTGCAGGACTGGGACGGGAGATGTTTGCAGCATGAGCTATGGATGGGATGAGGGGAGCACGAGTTACTGAGCAGCAAAACTATTTTCCTTCATGGTTGGATGCTCCATCAGTAGATCCGGTGGTAGGAGTTACCTTGGAAATCTGTAAAACCAAAATTTGTCCTCTAGGTCGCAGAGAGGTCTTTGCAAATGTCAAAGATTTAGCCCCAGGGTACCTGCTGAGTTCCAGAAGGTACAAACTGTGTTTGTGCCATGCTTCCTTGGCACAGTTTCCAGTGGAGATGATGAACTTGACCCATCGTGTTGTACCTGAGGAGCTGCTGCACTTGGCCTTTGTGGCAACTATGTTTGGATGGAAAAATGCTAAACGTGTTCCATGGGGGTCCTTGCAGATAAAAATACCATGAAAATGCATTCTGTACATTAGATTTATATATATCCCAGCTGACACAATAGCAGAGAAGTGGATCCTCAGGAGATGGGAATTAGTGAATGCCCATGTCTATCTGCCAAGAATCCCTCTAGGATATCTTCAGTGGTAGTGCTCAAGGTGTGAGCAGGCAGGGACCTGTCTCCAGCTTCCTTGTCAAGCACTGGCTCCTTCATTTAAACCATCTTCTGAGTCCAGAGGAGGTTTTCTTGGCTGGCCTAAGAGACAGTTACCTTTCACATTGCTCATTGTTCTCCTTTTGCCCCCTGATGTTGTTGCTGTCCCCTGGGCTGTTGTGGCAGGCACTGAGTGGGCTCTGTCGTGGGGAGGCTGCAACATCCTTGTGTCAGGAGACAGCCTGGAGGTATCCTAGAGCAAGGCTGGCTGTCAGCCTCCTGTGGCAGAAACAGGAGAAAGCAGAATCACAGACTCATCCAGGTTAGAAAACACCTCCAAGATCGAGTCCAGCCTTTGGCCAATGCCCGCCTTTGCACAGACTGTGGTACCACAGCACCAAAAGAGCGTTTGCACAATGCCCCCAGGCACGGGGTGGCATTGCTGGGGGTGCCCTGTAGGGCCAGGAGCTGGGCTTTGCTGATCCTTGTGGTTCCCTTCCAGATCAGGATATTCTGTGAGGGCACCCAGTGCCGTATCCTATCATTCCTTGGGCACCTCCCAGGATGGGGAATCCAGCCCCTACCAAGGCCTGAGCACCCTTTCCATGGGGAAATTCCTGCTGCTGTCCACCCTGAGCCTGCCCCTGAGGCCGTTCCCTCTCCTCCTGTCCCTGTTCCCTGGAGCAGAGCCCGATCCCCCCGGCTGTCCCCTCCTGTCAGGAGCTGTGCAGAGCCACAAGGGCCCCCCTGAGCCTCCTTTGCTCCAGGCTGAGCCCCTTCCCAGCTCCCTCAGCCTCTCCTCACAGGGCTGGCTCTCCAGAGCATTATCCAGGGAAGTCCTGGCTGCCTGGAGTTCCCCAGGTTCTCCAGAGCTGCAGGTGAACCTGCAAAACATTCAGGCCCCACAATCCCTTTGGAGAGGGTTTTATTGACGGGTTTGCACTGTTTAAATAACTTACTGCAAATAAAAGCCTGAAGAACTGAAAGCCCATGTGGGCTTGCAAAACTGAGCTTGTGAAGAGCTCTCCCTCTGCCTAGAGAGGCAAGACTGGTTTGGAAAATTTTCAGTATAAATATTAATATCTTCATGGACAGGAATAATCTGGATTTTTCCAAATTTCTTATGAGAACGGCTCTGGTTTTTTTTTATAGATATTCTTTTATCCAACAACAAAGAATTCTAAATTATATAATAGCTGAAATTAAGCTAAATATAGAGAAAGAGACATGAAGTAAAAGTGATCTAAAGCAAAACAGGATATCTTTAAACTTTAAAAGGAGAGCATTCTACTTTAGCCAAACTGCATTTTCTCCCTTTCCTCATCAGATTTTTTTCCATAGAAACTTTCTGCAATTTCAACTTTTTGGGCATGGGGATGGGGGAATCTTCAAAATGCTGAAACCCTTTTCTGTCCAGAGCTAAGAGCAAGAGAGAAATCACCCTGGCTTACAGAGAGGAGACAGGTAGGACATGTCCACTGCCCAAAATACTCCACAAACCCTTGTCTACAGAACTACAAAGAAAATTGGCTTCCCTCTTGCCCTTGATGCTGGTTCATGGACTGCATTTCCAGCACTGCAGTTTTATTTGCATTTTAGCTCGATGAAGTAGCATTACAATTAGTTCTTCAGCTTTCCTGTGCAAGTTCCTTCATTCTGAGGTCACAAAATCTTCACTCTGCTGCAAAGTTTCTGAGGAAGGGGGAGGCAGCAAAGCAGGGAGCTCGTTAGCAAGGCTGGTCTATGCTTTGGATTGATTTTGTTTTCTCTAATGGCTTGATCATAACAGTTGCACTCTAATTTTTGTACAGGGTTGTGCACATTTCAGGCAATGTAAATATATACATTGGCATGCTTATTAGCTCTGCTGTTTAAGTTAGGGATATTTGATAGTGTATAATAAAACCAAGTGGTCCTGTGTACCATTTGTCATGCTGAGCTTGGACTCATCTCTTTGTACTCCCACTCCACCCTTTCCAGCTTCATTATATTCCAAATGCTCCTCCTTGCTTGGAGCAAAATCAATCCTCGTTTTGCATTGGGTGGAAGAGGAGAAATGTGTGCTGGGATTTTCCTCAGTGCACAGAGCTGCGTGCAGACTTAATTCTTGGTTAAAGGATAAGTGTGGGGCTTCCCCGGGGAGGGGGAGCATTGTAAGACAGCTGAGGTCATGGTCACAGCCTCAGCCCCCGTGTATTAAACTGCAGAAAGAAGGAGAAATATGAGAGGGCCCTTTGCACTTATCAGGAGAGAATACTACTGTGAATGCTTCTTCTCTGAGCCTCCAAAGCTACAGGCAAAAATAGTAAATCCCTGTAGCTCTGAGAAGTGATTTTTTTATTTTGTTTAATCATCCCTTCCTTTCAGAACCCCAGTTTCTCCCCATTGGCCCAATCTGTATTTCCCTTGCTGAGGGCTGGCCTATGTCACTGGCCAAATGCCTCAAGTCTGTGTTGGAATGATAGTACTGTGTGTATTTTTCTGAGGATGAAAGTCTCTTGGTGGGATTTAAGGGATGGGATTTTACTTCACCACTCACCTGAATGGCACTGGAACAGGCTGCTCAGGGCAACAGAGAAGTTGCTGTCCCAGGAAGGCTTCAGAAGCTGTGTGGCTGTGGCTCCTGGGAACACGATTTAGTGATGATTGCAACAGTACTCGGTTCACCATTGGACTTGGTGGTCTTGGAGGTCTTTTCCGACCTAAATAATCCTATCATTTACATCCACAGGACCTCAAGGAGGTTAAAAATGTGGCTTTCTAATTCCCCTGGGAATCAGGTGTTGATTTACCTGTACAGCCTGCTAAGGGGAGAGGCCAGTGGTGAAGCAGAGCTAGGAGAAGCTCAGGATAAATGTCAGAGGGCTGTGGTCCCCAGATGTCCTTTCTGGCAGTTGCCCAGGAGAAAGATGCCCCAGAGACCTTGTCCCTGCCACTGTACTCCCAGTGTGGGGAGCCTGCTGGGGTGTTTGTCCTCAGAGGTGTCCTTGGCCCTCACCCCCTTTTCTCCCCCAAAGACCAATGGTCAGGCAAAGCCTCAGAGTTTTCCTCTGAAGCTCTTGAAATTACCCAGCACTGCCAAAAGAAAGGATTTGCTGACAGTCAGAATCCTATTGGCAAACCTAAGTGGATTTATGATCTTGGGTGGAAACCAATTTGAACTCTAATTTTACGTGAATCTGATCCCTCTCCTGAGCCAGGCAAAACTTCATGATCCTGGCTGATTTTTCACACTCAGCTTTTGAGCACTTCTGTTCTCATTTGAGCTGAGGATGGAACTCTGGGCCCGCCATCCTGAACAACCCAAAACTCCCAGCAAATGCATGCAGCTTTGTTCCTGATGTCTCCAGCTGTAGGTTGGATGTCTTGACATCTTGGTTGCCTTTTCCCCCCAGGAGCCCACATATGCTCCACAGTATAAATGGTCTGACGTGTTTAAAGCATATGCCACCATCTCGTGTAATTAAGACAATTGTTATAATTATTAAAAGCTTTGCAATGTTACCTCCCCTACTCCTCATAGCTCCTTCCACCATTTGAGGTCTGTGGGTCCAGTGTCTGGTTCTTTGAGGGTGTCAGAGGCTGGACCAGACCCTGCTCAGTAGGACAAGAGGAACGGGCAGGAACTGATGCCCAGGAATTTGCACCTGAACAAGAGGCAGAACTTCTTCCCTGTTCAGTGCCGAGCCCTGAGCAGGCTGTCCAGACACTGGAGATGTTCCAGAACAGTCTGGATGCAACCCTGTGCCCTGTGCTCTGGGGTGACCCTGCCTGAGTGGGGAGGTTGGACCAGATGAGCCATTATGGTCCCTTCCAGACTGACCCATCCTGGGGTTCTGCTGCTCGGTGTGACCATGGAAAATTACTTGAGGCTTGCCCACATGCAGGCAGAAGAGTTAAGTGGGTGCAGTGAAGTTGCCTGCAGATTTTCTGCATGCTTCAGCCACTGTTTGTAAACAGGAATACACATAATAGGTTGAGAAATCAGCTCCAAAACAACAGGCATTGTTTGTGTGCTGAGTAACTCTAGTGATCTGTTAGGATCTGGAAAAAAACATATTGTGTCCAGATGAATGTAAAACAGAGTCTCCCCTGCCAAAAACTCCAACTGATACCTTGGGAAGTTCTGTAAAGCTCAGTTAACTTTTTTCCCTATATTTGATTTGACTTCTGAGATTTGATATTGGGATTTTTTTGTTTTGTTGGTTTTTTTTCCTAATTTCAGCAAATGAATGAGACCTATTATAAAAATAATGGAATATCAAGTGAATGCTGCCTGGGTGCACCTCTCAGTGTCATGACAGGAATGCACCAGGGCTGTGCTCACACTGCTCAGGACGAAGCCCTGTGAGCTGCACTTGTTGGATTTTTATTGGGCAAAAGTGGCTTTAGGCTTGATGTGTGCTGTGAAAGTGAGGCTGTGACCATCAGAGTGGGTTTCTACCACCCTGTCAGTGATGAGGGTGCAGAAAGGGCATTGTTCAGCATGTCCCCTTATCAGCAGCTGATACCTGTGGCCCGATTTGATAAGGTGTCATGAACTCTGCTGCTGTAATGGGAGTCCACTGGTAGCTGGGGAGGTATTATCTCTGTCTGTATCTATTTCTGCCACTCTCTGTCTGGAAGCTGATGGAAATGAGTCTCTAAATCACCTGGCAGGGTCCAGGAGATCGGCAGATCACCTGTGATAGAGACACAGGTTCATACTAACCGCTCAACTCTCCTCTCTCTATTCCCTGTAGTATGATGGAACATCTCGAAACTCCTTCCCTGTCCAAACCACCTGTGGGCACTGGGGCTTTGTCCCCACCCTGCTGAACAGCACTGTTGTTTTCTGCCTGAGCTGCAACTACAACAGCTCCTTCCTCAGCTGCCTTGGTGCCTCCAGAGCCACTCAAGGTCAGTGACCATGCAAGGACAGCAGCAGCATTGTTTGTCATCTGGGGAAAGCACTTCAGTTGCTAAATGGATTTGAGTTGAGTTTGTTTTTTATCATCCTGAAATAACCACTGCTCAAACAATTGCAATTCTTCTGATGTCTTTCTGGGAAACATTTGGCTTGTTTGGCAGTGCAGTGTTGTGTAAATAAATATGTACCAAGCATCAAAGTCAAGGAGGGGAGGGTGAATTCTCAAATAATTATGTAAATAAATCCACATAGCACACTCTGATATTGGCTGCCATGTGCATTTATATTAATCAGTATGGACATTACTGACAAGTGAATCTATCCTGCTTCATTCTCCTGCAGGTTTCAGAATTAATGCTTCATTTTGCTCCGTGGTTTGCTATAAGGGATGCAGCAGAATGCCAAGGCTGGCTCATCTCAGCATCCCCTTCAGGTGTCTCTGGGAGGCTGAGACCAATCAAACTTTGCATAAATAAGTGCACTCGGCATGAGAGAGTTTACAAGGCTGATCCAGCGCTTAAAAAAAACCACATTGGGAAAAAGTAAATAGGCTCATTTGCTGGACTGGCGTTTATTTGTCGATCTCATCTTGACCTCTTTGGGGAGGCTAAAGGACGTTCAGTGACTGTAAAGTGCAGAGACTTTTGTATATAGCCCCAGATGCACTTTTTCGATGCTTCATTGACAACAGCTGTAATTCAGCCAATTTGAGTGGCCCTCGATTTTTCTTTATCCAAATAACTCATGTGTTTGTCTAGGATTTGGCATCCACGCCTAATCACGGAATAAGTGAGAAAAAGCAGTTGCTGCTTCTGTGATCCCTCTGAAAGATGAAGCTATTGAAGGAGGTTGTAAGAAGTTGGTAAATCTTTCCGTTTGGTGGTGCACAGGTCACCTGAATTGTGAAGCTGGATCCTCATTCAGGGTCCCACCAAACCTGGGGCTGAGCACTGGCTACCCCTGTCCCTGAGGAGAAAGAGGGCTTGAGCAACCTGGCAGGAGGTGAAGATAAGGAATAAAGTGTGAGGGTGCTCTTTTAGAAAGCAGGGAAATAATGAAAACAGCAGTTGAAGGTGGTTTTTTATTTGTGAAGTTTAAATTATATGGCAATCAACCCACTTGTTTAAAGCCAAAAGGGTCAGAACAAGGAGTAGGTGGTGGAGGAAGAAAGGGATGTTGCCATCTCATTCAGAGACCTGGAAAACAGGAGCTTTACTCACGTCCAGGGCATAAAACCACAGTAAAAGGGTGAGCTGAGCTGAATCTCTTACTGATTTTTAATTAGACATGAGAATGTTGCTCTCTTGGAGAGGAAAATTGCTGCAGAACCAGTGAGGTGAATGCAGGGGTGGCTGCAAAGAAAATCAGTGGGGCAGAGGGGCCACCTTGGGAGCACAGGAGTCTTGTTAAAAGAAGCTGGAATTTACCCAGCTTCCCTTTGCTTTCTTTACAGCCTTGTGGCAGTTCCAGGTAGCATAGGGGATTGCTGGTTCCACTACAGCCAGTGAGATTATTTGATCTGAGGAGGGCAAGTGGAATAAGCCTTCAAACAGTAGTGTGACTCCTCATGTTTCAGTTTTGGATTGATGCAGAATAGTTTGAGAAAACCATGTGCTGGTTTGAGTCTTGGTGTGAGAATATACAGATTCCTTTCATTCCTACTCTTGGCCTTTTCATTTTCTGTGACTCTGTGTATCCAGTGTACCCTAAATGTGGGCAAATTTCCTTTCAGTATCTGAATGGGGCTACAGGGAAACCAAAGAGTGGCTCCACATCAGGAGCTGCAGTAACAGGACAGGGAGTGATGGGTTCAAACTGAAAGAGAGGAAATTGAGGTTAGATATTGGGATGAAATTCTTCCCTGGCAGGGTGGGCAGGCCCTGGCACAGGGTGCCCAGAGCAGCTGTGGCTGCCCCTGGATCCCTGGCAGTGCCCAAGGCCAGGCTGAATGGAGCTTGGAGCAGCCTGGGACAGTGGGAGGTGTCCCTGCCATGGCACAGGTGGCACTGGATGGGCTTTAAGGTCCCTTCCAACCCAAACCATTCTGTGATTTAAATATGCACTGTGTGCATTGTTAAAATTCACTTCACCTCCAGTTGTTCAGATGCTCAGCAAGAATAACATTGGTAAATTGATTAATTACATCAATTACTTCTGGGGGTTTTTTCCCCCCCCTCTGTTCTGTTCTTGCACAGTTTGCTTCCAATATCAGTGTTCAGACTGACACTGCCTGAGTTAGGGCTATGACTGATTCCTTCTCTGGGGAGGTTTCTCCTCTGGCCAGAGCACTGCAAGCTGCCAGTTTGAAGCTGTTCTCTGTGTGTGCCTAACAAATGGCTCTGGCAAGCACTGCACTTTTACAATGTCATTTATTGGTGAGCTGAAGTGCTCAGGTGTTCACAGTATCACCTCTCACTGCTCCTTAGCACTGTTCTTTCACTCCTGCTTGCTGCATTTTGTTCTTTCACTCCTGCTTGCTGCATTTGGTTAAGCATGTATGACATGTCAATAAAGGTTTATTGATTGTATGCCATTTATAGGGACAGTAAAGGCAAACCAGGTGTATTTATAGGTTGAAAAATCACAGCAAAACTTAAAATAGCTTTCAGCAGCGAAGGGTAACTGGAACACACTGTAAGAATTGGGAAAAAATATCTCCTGAGAGGGTGAGCTAAGGGAAAAGCTAGATAAGGAAAACTGGCAGTGCCTTAGGGAGCCTGAAGGCCCCAAGTTGAAGTTATCCCATTCAGAAACCATTGCAGGTGACCAGAGAGGTTTAATCATGAGCTCATCGCTGACCTCAAATGAAAGAAAGGAATATGCAATAAGGAGAAACTAGGTCAGGCTCCCAGAATGAGAACAGAAGTGGAGCAGGGGCAGAGACAGAATCAGAAAGGCCAAAGAGCTAAATAAAGACACAGCATTGAAGAGCCATTGGCAGTAAGGAGATCCAGCTCTGTATCACTGTTACAGGAGGCTGTTCTGCTCTACAATCAGGAAAGGGAGCTATCAACACATCAGCACTGCAGATAATTGTTTAATGTCTTCTCTTCATTTGAGGTTCAACACTAATTAGATGATTTCTGTAATTAGGACTAGTTATAAAGCAGTAAGGTCCCAACCTAGGTGTTGGAAAATGGGATAGGGCCAACCTGGATGATTTAGGTGTTTTCAAATGGGTTGGAATTGTGAATTTAATTTTAGAATACTTAAAAAAAAAAAAAAGAAGAAGAAAAAGAAGAAAAGATATTTCAGTTCTGCAAGTGGGGTTAACTTGCAAAGGAGAGAATCAGAAGCCTGTGAAAAGACCAGCACAGTGAGTGTTCCTAAAAAAGAAGAAAGAGGAGGAGTTGGGGAGCTAGAAACCCACCAACTTAACATCAGTTTCTGAAAAAGTACATTAACAAGTACTCCAGCAATCTTTTTAAAAGGCCAAAAATCTCATCAAAGCCATCCAAGTTCCTTGTGCAGGGCAGCACTGGGTTTTGTGGATGGAGGAGCAGCAGCAGATTTGTGCATTGAGATTTCAGTGAGGGCTTTGGCAGCCTCTCAGTGACATCATAAGTTACAGAAACATTGTCTTAGTCTGCCTAAGATCTTAATTACTTTCAGGAGGGCTATTGTCTCTTTATTGATTAGAGTGGGGATCTAGGAGGCTTACCCCAGGCTTTGCCTCGTGGCCCTTCCACTTAAAGGCTTCAGGAAGTGTATAAAGTAAAAAGGGATAAATCTAGGCCAGTATTTAGTGCTGTCACTTAAAAGAAGTCCATGGAGTTCCCAGCAGAACCATGAGTGGAGATTTCCTCATCCTCCATCCCGTACAAAGTGAACTGAATGCCCCCCAGGAGAGAGGAGCCCCCTCTCTGGGTGTTCAGTGCTTGCCCTGCTGGCAGGGGGTGAAGGCACCTTGTTTGAGTAGATATTGAAGTGTGAGTGGAATTACTCTGTACCTGCTTCTCCCCAGGTGCCAGCTGCTCCACAGGATGCAAGGAGCAGGGAACAAAGCCACTCTTGGGTTGGGATCTGGAGTGACACCGAGGTGTGAGCTCTGGTTTGTATAAATGCCCTGATTTGCACTCTTGCTGAATTTAGCCTTGTGCTGCCTCTTGTGCCCCAGCAACCCCGAGCAATAGCCTGGTTATTCAGTCTTAAAATCAGGCCTAATTGAAAACCAGGCCCAGTGGTCAAAGGACAAGAGTATTCCAAATGCCAAATATTTGTGAGAAGCCAGCTTGTCCCAGGGAGGGACAGCTGCTCCTAATTTTCCTGAGAGAATCATATTTTAAAGCTTAAAAATACAATAATTTTTGTGCATAGCAGGGCAGCTACTCCCTACCCAGAAGGGTTTAGTATTTGTGTGCCTTGGCCTGCCAGCCGTGAGAGGGGAAGAATACTTGTCTGCTCAAGAGGCAACTCAGAGACATGCTGAATTATTTCAAAATATGCCTCTGAGGCCTTCAAAAGAAAAGTGCTGAATTGTACTCAGATTTTTAGATACTGGACCCTGCAACAGGTTAGCAGTGTCCAACTGGGATTAAGCCAGGCCTTTCAGCCCAGAGGGACCCAGGGCCTCTCCCAGCATAACAGAACAAGGGCTGGGGGTGTTTCACTCAGTCTGGGATTGAAGGAACCATTAACTAAGGCACAAACTCTTGAAAAATTAGTCTGTTTTCAGAGAGGATGGAAAGAGGGAGATGTTTTCAAAGAGGATGAAGGAAAGGTCCAGCCTGCTTCATGGGACACCTGCACCCAGGAAGGGTGGGAAGGACTGGAGCTGGAGCTTCCTGTAGCACACAGCTAAAAGCTGTGTCTGTAATTGTTGCTTTTACAGGTGGAACAGCCTTGGGCAGCAGGGCAGGGGGGATTCTGCCCCTGTGCCCTGTGCTCAGGTGAGACCCCACCTGCAGAGCTGCCCCAGCCCTGGGCCCAGCACAGGGAGGAGCTGGAGCTGCTGGAGAGATCCAGAGGAGGCACCAGGGGGATCAGAGGATGGAGCAGCTCTGCTGGGAGGAAAGGCTGGCACAGCTGGGATTGTTCACCTGCAGAGGAGACCAGGGGTGATCTAACTGTGGCCTTGCAGTGCCTGAAGGAGCTACAGGAGAGATGGAGAGAGACAATTCCCAAGGGCCTGGAGTGCCAGGACAAGGGGAAATAGCTTCCCACTGCCATGGGTTAGATGGGATATTGAGAAAAATCCTTCCCTGGGAGGATGGGCAGGCCCTGGCACAGGGTGCCCAGAGCAGCTGTGGCTGCCCCTGGATCCCTGGAAGTGTCCAAGGCCAGGTTGGACAGGGCTTGGAGCAGCCTGGGACAGTGGAAGGTGTCCCTGCCCTTGGCTCTGGGGTTGGAAATAGATGAGCTTTAAGGTCCTTTCCAATGCAGTCCATTCTGGGATGCCATGATCCCAGAGTCAGCCATCCCAGGATTTCTGTTAGAAGCTGCTTTTCCACGTGCTCTGAATTTGGGTCACTGAAACCCACACAGAGAAAACACCAGCTTCGATAAAATGCAGCCATTGCTTCTGTCCCCCTGCATCAGGTGCTTCTCTTTGCAGATGTGGTACTTGAATTTGTGGTCAAAGTGACCTAGAATTTTTAAACGTTGGCGTCTTCTCCGTGTTCTCGTTGTTTGTAGCCACAAGGTGGCATTGCAGATTAAAGGGAAAACAGCTCTTGTTGTTCAGGGACACGGGAGAGAGGTGGGAGACTTGGGGGAAAAAAAAAATCACACAGCCAGGTTGAAATTCCTTCTAGGCCTTGGCGAGATGCAGGGAAGAGTTCTGCTCTCAGCTCCCAGGGCTGCAGTTTTGATGGCAGCGAGTGGGATGTTTGCTGTGTTGTGGTCATGAGGTGTTTGAGCTGATTCTGCATCTGCAAATGCCTCGGAGCTGTTCGGAGCTGTTCGGAGCTGTTCAGGGCTGTTCCTCCCCTGCTTGGGAACTGGTGCAGCTTCAGAGCTGTGAGAGGGGTGATGGTGGCACCTCACAGCCTCTCTTGTTTCAGTTTGCCTGTTCAAATCCTGAAGAAAACTCCTTTCTTTCTTCCCCATCCTCCTGCTCCCCCCTCCTGCAGTCACATTGCCCTTGGTTTCCACGCGTGCACAATTTTGGCTAAAATTGGGCTTCTCTGGAAGGACTGACCCACTGGGAGAGTGGAGTTAAACCCTCTAACAAAAGTCTGGATCTCACCAAAGCTTTAAGGACTATTTATTTGTTTTCTTACAGAGAGGAAGGTGAGCTGAGCTTGCTGTAGCTGGGCCTTGTCTGTACTTTCCAGGTTTTTCTGTGATCCAGGGCTCAGCCTTTTATGTTCAGGGCAAGAGGGCTCAGAGCAGGATATTCAAAGATTTTTGCTTCTCTGAGTCAGGATGAAATAATAAAGCATTTAGTGTGAATCCTTAGGAAGCCTGTTCTACCCCCAAGAAACAATACCAAGTTTCTCACTCTGAAAATACTGGTTACTTACAAGGAGAATGGGCTTCACTGTTTTATTTCCCTGTCTCTTTTTATTACAAACTCCTGTCCCAGGAATTTTCTGATTTTTCCTCCATCCCCTCTATGTTGCTGTAATATAAATGCTGGATTTCTGATAGATCCTTTCTGGTCCCAACTCTTCTTATCTGTGCTTGTTGCCTTTGTCTGCATATACTCTCCATGTAAACCAGGAAAAGGAGCTCTGCTGAAAGATGGATCTTCCCAGCAGTGGAAAAAAGTGCTAAATGGAGTGGGGGAGCACCAGCCAGCAAAGGAAAATCTTACCTGTTTTGGAGAGACAGTGAAAATAATTTTATTTTTACCTCTGCTTTGGAGAAGGAGTGAAAGGCAGAGGAAATAAAAAAAGCTTGTTCAAAACCCACTAGAAGTGTTTGTTAGTAATTTTGCAGATAAATGGAGGGTAATTGACAGTGTTTCACCAGGCAAGAGGAATACCCAGTTCTAACTGTTTTCTGAGGAGGAAAGCAGCAAAAATTTTTCATCAACATTAACATGCACATGACAGCAGAGAAAAACACCATGAAGTTTTGCTTGGACAGTTTTCACCTGGTAGAGAAAGCCAGGGCACATAAATACGTATAGATTCAGATATACACGTGTGTGCATAGGAGTTTCTGGATCTATTTGATGAGTCTGATTCCATTTGTGACCAGCTTTTTTTCAGAACCGTTTCTGAAAAATATTCCTGGTGTCTTAAATCATGTTTGCTTTGCCAAATTGTCCATAATTTTATCCCAGTTTTCCCTGTGTGTCTGCCTCGAGGTTGCTGCACGGGGTGGGAAGGCTCTTGCACACACAGCTGTCCCCAGGCTGGGAAACTGCTCCCAAAGACTGTGCTGAGGTGGCCACAAAAAGTGTGCAAAAATGTTGTTGGTTTAGATGGCGTGGGAAATGCTCTTCTTGACCAGTTTGTTGCTCTGTGAACAGCAAATTCTGCCCAGAATGTTCCTGTGCCTCCTTTCTCGACGGGGGTGATGCTGCTCGGCTGTTCAGGCAGGACAGCTTATTCCTGCCTGAGCAGACACTGTCTCCCACTCTGTGGAAAGCATGGCCAGACTTGGACTGGGAGGCCTGATGGAATATAAACACTGGATGTTTATTAAATAATGTGAATATTCTGCCCCGACATGTAAATAAGTAGTTGGCATTTCGATTTCTAGGACGATTGACCACGACAGAAATGCGTAAGGCTAATGAGAGAACACCCAATTCTTTCAGGATAATTTCGAAAGGTGTATGTGCTCCTTCTGGATGCTGAGGACTTCTGGGTGGAAGCCAACTCGTAAATGATAGGGGTTAGGATGAGGCTAGCAAGAAACCTCCTCTCACCAAGGTTATTTCATAACTGCCTACTGCAGAGTTTCACATTTACCACTGGAGCAGCTGGTGCTGGCTCACCTCATCTGTCAGGCAGGGAGCCGAAGGAGATGTATTGCTGGACTGACCCCAATAGTGAATCTGATGTTCTTGGCTTTTTTTTTAGTCTCCCGACCTGAAGGGAGAAGTGAACCTTTTGAAAAAGAAAAGTTTATGCATAAAAAATTCTGTGCAGTGCACATTTCCGGATGAATGTTCAGGCCAGCATTACTTAATGCTGAAATCAAAGCTTTGGGGATTCGTGGACATTTCCAAGGCTGCTGTGATACTGCAACCCCTGTGTATAACCTCATGCTTAACACAGGGCTTTTATTCACCTTGAAGTTCTCTTTTGTTCTTCAATCAGCTCTGCTCTGGAAGGAGAGGGGGGAAGCACTAATAAGATTTAGCAGGATCTCTGGAGATGAACAGATGCAAACCCAGCTCTCCTGGAACAGAGACCTTTGTTATAATGTTTGTGTTCCAGAGGAGGTGGTCAAGGAAAATTTGGGGCAGGATGAGTGTTTTCTGTGGAGGAGAGATGCTGTTTAAACTACCATCTGTGTGTAACTTACATTGCAGTAGGAAAACAAAATTTGCTGCATCCTGGAGAAAATTATGTGAATGTGCTTGGTAGAAGTTGTCCAGTAATGCTGGGATCTCTTGTGTGCCTGGGAGCACCTCGGGGCAGTCTCAGCCTTGCTGAATTCCCAGGGACTGCCCTCTTAATGGGAAAGTTGTGCCTCTGCTCCAGGGGATCATTGAACAACACATGGTCTAGCTGGGTGTCACAGAGGTTCAGATGTGTTCTGCTGCAGAATGAGATCACAAACCAGATTTCTTTTTTCTTTTCCGTCCTTTTATTTCCAAAGAGGATCTTTGCTCTTTTCCCCCACTCCCCAGCCCAACAAGCTCATGACATTGACATATCATGGTGAACACTTGAATTCAGGTGTTTTCTGCAAAGCTGACAGATCTTCAACCTGCCCAAATTTGAGTATTGTACTTGCTCAGCTACTGTTGCTTAGTGTGAACGCGAGGGCAGGAAGGAACATCTCTCTGCTTCTGCAGAACCTCGGGAAAATAGCTTTGGTTTTGACAAATTGGTATTTTCTTTCAAATATTTCTAGTCAATGTTGCAGAGGTCAAATGTTAAGGCCTTCCTCTGGAATGGAAGTTTGAAAGATTTATGTTGGTCTTCAAATCCATAACCTGCTGACACACTACAAAGGCCTGAGATGGCTGCCAATACCTCAGCACATTTTCAAAGCACAAACAGTGGCTTTAGTCATCATTAAGTTGCATGAATCAGACCATTCTTCCTTGGGCAGTCCTCCTGCAGAGGAATTTTGTTTAAATTTCTATTGTGCATCTGCCGTTCATGCTTTCATATGGGAACAATTTTTTCATGTGCATCAGAGAGGGGTGAGTAAGGGAACAGTGACACATTGACCTCAGAAGCTCTCAGGGAATTTTCTAGAGCCTTGGCCTGCCTGCAGGAGGGGGTTTTGTGGGCTTGCTCCACTCTGTGCTTGTTCCTCTGGTTCTCCTGTGTGCAGCTCCCACTGATCCACCATCCCTGTGGGGGTTTGGGAACACAGACAAGCCTTCCCTGCACAGTAAAAACCCACAGGTATTTTGAAGGTGAGTGATGAGGAGAGGATAGTTAGAACTTCGCACTATTGCTGGTTTTGTCCTCCCTGCTGTGTAGGTGCAGAGGAATAGACTCTCATCCACTCTTAAATTGGCAATTTCTGTTCTTGGTAGATTCACTTCAAGTTTGGAGGCAGAGAAAACTTTGCTTCCTTAGCAAGAAACCAGAAGTCTCCAAGGCCCTGCTGTTGCCCACTTGAGAAGAAAGTTCCATTTCCACGGTGTGAAATGAAGCTGCTGTTGGTGTTTGAGATGTCTCTGCCCATTAGCTCTCCTCTCTCTCTCAGGCACCTGTTCAGCTGCTGTTACTGAGCTCCTGCTCGGGCACTTTGGTGAGCAGAACGCATTGTTCATAACTCATCTCTCCTCCTTCCTGTGCCAGCTTCAGCTGACTGAAAAGGCTGTTTATTCCCATTTGTTGTGGTGGAAATCAGGGCAGAACCAGGCCAGAGGAGATGTGTCTGTGCACACCCAGCTGGCTGGGACAACACCTGGGACTGGGCTCGGAGGAGCAGAGAGAACCAGCACTCTTTGTGTAGTGGCAGGCTCAGCTCAGCAATCTCACATGGACAAGAGTTACTCTGAGGTTAATAACTCTTAGGTAGGAAAGCTTTAAGGAGAGAAAAATCTGCATCTACTCTGGACCAAAACTGTAGAAATTTGAAATTTTTAATGGAAAACAATTGCTCCCATTTTACTTCCTCCTCCCCATGTATTTAAATATTGGACTGGAATGGAAACAAGCTGGAAAGCTCCTGACTGGCCCTTAAGAAGCTAAGCAGGAGCTGACAGCGTGGAATTGTTGGGTGACAGCTGAACCAGAGACTAAATCATTTACTCCTGAGCTTAGAAATCTGAGCTGAGACATGGGCTCAGCTGTGCAGGAGCATGAAATCTTTTCTTTGATTTTTCCCTTGGTTTTGACCATATAATTTTAGAATTACTGTTAGGAAACACAACTATTCTTGCACACTTCACTGAATAATTGCCATTAGTTCAATATCACCCATTTCTCCTGCATTTTATACTCCACAACTCTGGAGTGGAGACTTTGGGCTCTCTTCCTCTTTGCTTCCCTTGCTCTTTTCAGCCTTCATGGCTTGTCTGGGGCAGGCAGAACTGTGTTGTTGTTTGTAGTCCCAGAGCCCTGACGGAGGATTTTTTGGGAGCTAGTCATGACCGCAAACCTTGAGGCCTCTGAGTGACCCCGTTTGTAATCCAGGGATGTTCTCAGAACTTCCTAGGCCACAAGACACCCGAATACATCCCTGAGCTGATGACTGCCCAGCCAGTGGCTGCTGTTGGATGGTTGAGTTCACCCTCATAGCTCTGCCTGTAGGAATATGGGATTGTTCATATGGATGACTGCTCTTGTGGTGAGCAGGGCTCTTTTTGGAATGGCCAGTGCATCAGAAGATCTCCTCTCCTGTCTCTCCCCTCCCACTGACCTTCCCCAACGTGTCCTTGACTAAATATGTAGTGCTTGCACACAAAAGGAAGGAATTTAGGAGTGTGTGAAGTACTTGCAATTAAATGTCACGCAAGCCACATGTGGTTTTGCTGCTCCAAATTCAGCTCAAATAAATGGAAAGGATTACAAAATGAGGGAACAACTTGGGTCAACCTGGAGTGTTAAACAAAATATGTTTTCCTTCAGGAGCATCCAGGAGTGTGCGGTGCATTTTGCCAAAGGGAGAAGACAGTGTGGAGTCTAAGTCAGGGGCTCAGGTGAGGTTTAACCTACACAGGCCTAAGTAAGCTGCTTTGTGAGCCTTACTAGTTCTGGTGCTTGAAATTAGTTTCTCCTTGCTTTCTTTGGCCTGTGCTGCTGCAGAGAAGGGAACATTTTCCATGCTTGCTGTGACAGGACAAGGAGGCATGCAGGTAGGGATTGGAAGTGAGGTCATGGCTCAGGCTCACTAATGGGAAATCAGGCAGAGGATTCGTGTTCATCTTGAGCCTTCACTAAGCCAGGCTTAGGGGGCTCTCAGTCTTTTAGATATTTAAGATTATTTTCTCATGCTGGACCATACAGTCAATGAGATGTCCCCATATGTGAAGTTTTATTTCCACCTCTCCCAGGGAGATGAGTGTAATTTCTCACTGAACTCCCACATCTCTGACATTCCTGTGATCAAGAAATCAGTTTAATCTCCTGATGAGGAAATTTTCCACTGGTTTTAATTGGGAATTGCTCTGTCCTGGTAGAACCTATTTTGCTCCACTTATTTTGTGAGCCAAAAAGCTCCAGCAAACCTGACACAGCTCTGTTTTCTTCTCGGAGGGGTTTGGTGGCATTAAGTGATGGAGGAAGGACGTGTGCATTTTCCTGAAAAGCTAAGGAGAATTATTTGCTCTCTCTATCAGCAATGCCAGTGCCTTTCCCAGTCAACTACTGCCAGCTGTGGAAGGCACGTTCCCTCCTGCCAGCCACTCATTGTGCTTTTGCAGTAGGAAGAGGGGGGATGAAAGAAGGGGGGATCTTAATTGAAAAAATAGGCCTGGGGCTTCAGGGACATAACAAAGTCAGTGGGAGTGTGTGAACAGCAATTTATTTTGTCAGTTCAAGTTACAGTCTTTCTGACATGTGAAAATTGCAGATGCCAGTTTCTCAATGTGTCACTGTGACACACAGCATCCCAAATAAATAATGAAACTCTGGACTTGGTTTGCAGAGCTTCGGAAAGCCCGAAGAAATGGGATATAAAAATTGACAGATAAATTGAGAGAGTTTTCTTTGACATACAGGGCATGATCTTAGTTCAGCCTTTCACAAGATGATCTTCATACCTTTCATTGCTTCAGCAGAGTGTTCCTTTCCTCAGTGTGGTCTTCATAGAGTTTATGGCCTTCACAGCCTCTTTGGGCTTTGAAAATGGAGCTGTTTTCATGAAGACTCAAACAAACCTTTTCCCTTGAAACTGCAGAGGATTGGATAACGTGTGGCTGAAGTGCTGATCTGAGACTGAGTAGATCACCAAAGCAACTTGTTAAGGCTGGAGTCCAATTAGGAAATTACCTGTTATCCTGACTGCCTACAAGCCTTTTAAATGTTCCATTGTTCCTCACCTGCTAAATTGGAGTGATGATGATATTTAAATCTCCTGTGTTTTCTGACTTAGTTTAAATCTTTTAGAAGGAGCTCTCCTTTCCATGTATTTCTACAGCACTTAATATAACTCGGTTCAGCCTTTATTATGGCATCCATTTATTACAGCAGTAAAATCTCATTTTGTGCAGATCAAGTAGTTTCTATAAATGTTTGTTCATTGGGCTTACAGAAGTAGACAAATGGCCATTAATGATCAGGGGACCAAGTCAGAAGCATGAAGAGTTTATTAAAAGTTCAATTAGAAAGAAACTGTTCTGCAGAGACCTTTTGCAAGAGCTTGAGTGGCAGCAAAGACATTAGAAATCCTTAATAATATGGCAAAGATATGAATGATTTCCTATCCCATTTCCCCAGTTAATCTGGTTTAGTCAGCAGGGTGGTCAGACAGAACGTGTGATTTCTGAGGAAATCCTGAAAAGTTAGGCTCATTTTATCTAAGGGGAAAAAAAGGAAGAAAGAATATGATGAACCTTGAAATACATAAAAGGTTTGTACATGCAAGAAAAAGTGTGTTATCTTTGGAGAAGAAGAACAGGGCAGGAAGCTTCAAATTTAAATTGCAAGGAAGTCTGTGTCCAGAAGCTGAAGGAGGCATCACCAAGGCCAGAGAGGGTGCGAGCTGGTGCTTTACCTGCAGCACATGGTCCTGGCAGGCTGGCATGGAAGGGAAGGTACTGTCCAGCCAAGCCTTGCTCTAAACCAGCATCTAAAAGAGAAATGCCAGTAATTTTGCACAGTGTTTCAAGAGGCTGAAAGTCAATGCAGGCAGGAAGGTTCATCTGGGTTCATGACTTTGGAGGAACTGTTAAGCTGGCACTTCTCACCCGCAGGTAGATTCTGCACAGGAGTGTTTGCTGCTGAAAGAGGATCCTCCTGCTTGTGGAACAGGACATTACCTTCAGCTGCACTGATCTGTCTTGTCATGTAAACTTAAAAATAGGGAACGGATCCTCAGGAATTCAAAGCCAAACTGCTTTTCTTGTGCAGCAGCCAGGGCCAAAAGTAGAAATGTGAAACAAGCCGGAGAGGGATGAGTGCCTGATGACAGATGGGCGAGCTCAGTCCGTACACTTCCCAGGACATGGTTAAATATGAGTTCTTTTCCATGGAAAGGCATCAGTTGACTTTGCACCAGTGCTCTAAGGGGAAGTGCTGCACTGCGCTCCTCACCGTCTCTGTTTCCTTGGGAGCTATGGAAAGGAGCTGAATTAGGCTGCAAAGACTTTGACTTCATCCACAGCTGCCCTGGTCACACTCTTCTGAGAGCTTCCCTGGCTGTACAGACTTGGAGAGAGCTGATGCAGTTCCTTGAGAGCCCACTTACCCTGATCTTAGCTCAGTGCTTGTCTGTCCTCTCAGAACATGCGTCACTGCACACGGTAATTACGAGGAGAGCTAAACTGCCAGGGAAGGATGATTGCATCATTAAGACACTGGAACAGGAATAACTAATTCTGCTCTTAACTCTTCCTGTAACCCTGGTTATGACACTGAAGATCAGTTTTCTCATCTAAAAGGAATTTTTTTGCCTACCTTATTCATTTTATTTATTGTATGATGTTGCTGTGTCAATTATATTTTGAAGGGACAGAGCTGTAAGGAAGTCGTGTCTGTGGCACCACTGGTGAGGATCACATTCAAACTGGAATTTGTGCTAAAACTAAAAGTGTCCTGCACTAAGATTATTAATGCCAATAATGATGTTTGTAATAAAAAACACCTATAAGGGTTTGGGAGAATAATCACAACAGAAACATCTAAAAGAAAATCTGTAGCATATAATAGAACCTGGTCCATTCTTTGTGTGAATTTGCAATCCTGACATCTCTTATACTGAGTATTCTGGCAAGCTCATAGCACTTTCAAGGAAAGATTTAACAGCCAAGTTAGAGCACACATCTCATGTTGCTTTTAGTTTATTATTATTGCAAAATGCACTATTGAACACTTACGAGTGCATCGCAAAATAAAATGCTGGGGAATTACAAATGAATTTTGCTCTTAAGATGAATGAGTCTGTGATTTAGAAGCTTTGACATCAATAGCACTGATGCTTTCATAGTAAAGAGGACTGCAGTTGTCAGATTTTCCTTCTAGTTTGGAAGTTTTGGCACAATTTTTAGAAAGTAAGTTTTGGAGACATTCTTATTAATCCTTTTCCCAAAAGTTCAGCTAGCTATGAAATAAGAGTAGCTTTGTGCTTTTTCACCCTGGTCAACCTTTTTCTACCTCTGCTCCTTCCTCCCACACCTCACCTCTCATGGGCAAAATTCTACAGACCCCTGGGACTCTGTTACCCATCAATTCTCTTGGCTCCTTTGTCCACAGAAGCTCCATTTTTGTGTGTGTCACATCATTAAAAAAAATTGTGTTATGCAAAACTGTCACAGCTGAGGAGCCAAGTCATTCCTTTCAAATTCACACTGCAAAGTGATAGGGTGGGTTTTTTTCTTAAATATTTCAGGCAATGCTTTTATGAAAATGGGTCATTCTTCTGTTTAATCAGCGTGTGCTCCTGGCCATGACCAGTTCTAGGTGCAAGAACTGCTGCAGTGGGCAGTAATGGATTAAATATGTCCACTGTGAAAGATTCTTCTTTAATTGCATTAGTTTGAGGTTTATTTTATGCTTGAAATGTGGCGCTGAGCCAAAGAGACCACAATCCACCTTCCTTTCCAAGGTCCGAGCACCAAACAGTATCCCTTTACAAGAAGGGTGCTTAAGTGCTTTTCTGAATCAAAGCCTGAGTCAGTGCTTTAATGTACTCTGTTCATGCTTGGAAATGGCTTATATTCCACTGAGCAAATTTCCTTTAAAGAAGCTAAGCCTACTACAGTGTCTGAAGAATTCAATGTCACACTGAAAACGTATCCCCCAGATCTGTGTCCGAAGAGATCCTGCTTAATGGATGCTGCCTATTGCTTACTGCCATGCAGCATTCCTGCTCCAAGCACTGAAACAGTCTCTTCTCTCTCCAGCAGTGTGACAAATTTTTCTCTGGTCACCTATAGTGTTTTACATTTATATTCAAGGTTCTAGGGACAGTCACTCCAGTGGAGCACCAGTAGCACCTCCATACCCGTGATCTCATACATAGATTTGAGGCTGGCTCTAAGGCAGGAGTAGGGTAGGACTCAGACTGTCCAGCAGAAAGTTTAGGCAGCTGTTTCATGGAGGGATCATAGAATATGTGGAGTTGGAAGGACCCATAAGGATCATTCAGTCCAACTCTCTGCTCCTCCTGGGACTGCCTAGGGGAATCATAGAATGGTTTGGGTTGGAAGGAACCTCGAAGACCATCAGGTTCCAGCTTGTGCCATGGGCAGGGACACCTTCCACTATCCCAGGCTCCTCCAACCCTGTCCAACCTGGCCTTGAACATGTCCAGCTACGGAGCAGCCACAGCTTCTCTGGGCACCCTGTGCCAGGGCCTCCCCACCCTCATAGGAAAGAATTTTTTCCTAATCTCCAATCTAACCCTGCCCTCTGTCAGTTTGAAGCCATTCCCCTGTCCTTGTCACTACATGCTCTTATCAATAGTCTTTCTCCATCTTTCTTGTTGGCTTCCTTCAGTAAGAGCATCATCCAAGATGCTCCTTGACCCTTGAGCAGGGTTAGTGCTATGGGGAGCATGTTCCAGGGATCAACCACTCTTTCCCTAACGTCTGCTCTGAACTTCCCCAGGTGCAGCTCCACTCCCTTTTCTCATGTACTCTTGCTGGCTCCCAGAGGGGGATCAGCAGCTCCTGCTCTGCCCTCGAGGGAGGTGTGGGCTGCCCTGAGGGCATCCCTTGCCCTTTGTCACTGCTCCTTTCAGAGCCTGGGCCCTGTTTTCCTTTCACCAAGTCGGAAGCAGGTGCCTGACCTGCCTGTATGCGTTCTTGTGGTTCATTTCCAGCCTTACTGCTGACTGCTGCTTCCTGTCAGAGCTCGAGGAAGATTCATCCCGGGCTGGCTGGGCTATTTTAAGGCCAGGCTTCTATGTGTCTGCACGAGCCCGTGTGCTTCAATTAGCTTTTGTCTGGCCCGAGCTGTTTTTGTTATCACCCTCGTTTTGCTGATAAAGCAAGAACATTTTTAGAGGTGATTTTTTCCCCCTCTGCAGGAGCCCTGGGATGGATGGGAATGAACTTTGTCAGGTTCTCAGAGTAAAAGGAATTGTTAGGATACCTGGCTCCTCTGTCTGTCCTGACAAACCACTCGGGGGCCTTGTGTCTCGGGTTGTTCCCTCTGCAAAGCAAGGCTAATATTTATTTCCATGATATATATTAATAGCACTTAGTAACTTTGAACAAGGTCAGGCCTTCTCTGCATTACACACTGTGCTAAGACATGCATATATTAGTGCCTCTCTCATGCCTCCTTCGAAGGAGTGATGTCAGAATGCAGTGCCTGAGAGGCAAGAAATGATCCATAAAGCCTGATATATTCCAGGGCTCTGTCCTGGCACTCTGGCTCATCCCAAGGAGTGCATTATGGGCAGGAGATAACCTTTCATAACTTGATTATCCTACTTCAGGTTTAATACCCCAGATAAGGATCTATGACTAAAGGGAGGCGATGGCTGAGAAACCTCTGCAAAGTTTTGCTGCTGGAGTCATAAAGAGAGAGCAAAGCAGGACTGCCAAAGCATGGGCACCTCCAGCACAGCTGACACAGGTTTTGTCTAGATTTAGGCCTCTCATTTTCATCACTGCCTTAATCACAGGAATCACTCTCCAGATGATCCCACACTCCTTCAAGTTCAGAGCAGCATCTCCCTGAATTGACAGATTGACAGACAACAACTCTGTGGACTTCCAGTATGAATTCATAAATAGTCTGTCTCCAACCACCATTAATGCATCCCAGATTTAGGGCTGCCTGACAAATCATGCTCTCCCATTGCCACCATGACTTTGTTCTACACTTCAAATTTGAAAACCATGAAAAATAAATAATAGTTTGGAACGTCTGGTTGTTAAATCATCGCAAGCTCCTACTGGGGATGCACAGTGACACCACGATTGCCAATGTCTGTAAAACTGCTTTACAGGGCTCAGTTATTCTGGTGGGACCCAGTTCTGTAAGTGCAGCAGGGATGTGTTGGGGTAGCATTGCTGAGGTTTTGGAGATCGGAGTTTGGATATGATTTTTTTGGCTTTTTCTACAAATGAATGTTATTGAGAAATGGTGCGTTCTGCTACTACCATGCCCATATATTCTGGTTTCATACTTGGAGGCAGGAGTTAAGGGTCAGGGTGAGGACTGCTGGTGATTAGATAACTGTTGATGACAACCAGAGGGCATTTTGTCCAGGGCTAACCTGAATTGGAGTGGGTTGGGTGCTTGTCTCTGAAGTATTAAAGCAGAAATCGCTAGCACTTTGTGAAAAAAGTGATGTCTGAGCAAAACTGTAGCACATTCTCATCCTCTCTAAGGTGTAGAGGTGGAGCTGCAAAACCAGCGCAGCAGCAGATCTAAAGCCTTGTGTCAGCAGGACTCAGGGAGACTGACACCAACGCCAACAGGGTGTTGTATGTGGAAATGAAGTGGTTGCCGTGGGCAAGCTCTAAAACAATGAATTTGAGATTAGCAGCACTGTCTGGAGACTTACATGTTAATCCTATATTAAAAGATATAAAATCATTCATGAAACAAAGGCCAGTTTGTGAGAGGGTAGGCAGTTGCTGAATGGTGATATTCTCAAAGTTTGTTTAATGTAGAATTAGTCAGAAGTCTAAATCTGTAGTCAGAAGTCTAAAATCTGATTAAAATATCCTTCTGGCTTTCCATATCTCTTTTTGTTATAGAACCCCACTTTGAAAGTGAGACAGAAGCTTACTGAAAGCACTGTGTACATTTTGAGAGAGGCTGGCTCATCATGCAGAGGAGAAAAAAAGGAAAATCATCCACAGCCTTCATTCCAAGAAAGTCTAGACATTAAGCCACTGCATAGAAAGCTTTTGGAAATTCAAGGATTTCCTTACAAGTACTTGCATCTTTCTTTCCTGGCTTCTTCTGGAAGCTGCAAAGAGGTCCATTGACTTTTTGGAGATTCATAGTGCCACATAAATTAGGTGGAGAGACTTCATGGGAAGTAGGCCAAAGAGAAAGATAGTTCTAAAATACATTATCTCTTTCACTCTTCTCCTTTATACACTTCTCCTCATGGCAACTGTACTTAGTCAAATATGCTTTGAAGTAAGTTGGATTGCCAAAAAACAAGGATTAACTGCCAGAAAATAGTTAAGTTATATTTTCATTCTCCATTCTGTGTGAAATAATACAGCGAGAATTAGTAAATATGAGCACCATGTTATTTCCAGTGTTGTTGCAGTGGCTTCAAAAATCACCTCAAGTAGTTTTGCCCATCTCTGTAAGTTATGAGGTGACAACGACACCGAAGAAGCAGCGAAGCAGGCAGAAGGTCCCGTCGAGCAGTTTGAATACTGGGTCTATTTTAGAGCTGTTTGGATGCAGGAACTCATGGAAATAAACCCTGACTGTACAGCTGGTACCCATGGAAAGTGCTGTGGAACAGAAATAGGAGAGTCCCAAGTGAGTTGTCCATGGCTGGTGGCGAGCAGGGACTGTCCATGCCTGACAGGAGTGTCACTGCAAAGGTAATTTTCCCTGTCTCCCATTTCAGGGTTTAGGGGTGTCGAGTGTGGCTGTCTGATTGTTCATGTTGGCCAGCTCCCAGCTGCTTTTTGAAGATATTTATTTTTGTAACTGTTGCATTTATCAGGGTGGATTAGCCAAGTCTGTTGACTTCAGTTCTTTGGCACAGGCTGTCAGAAATTATTTTAGCAATGCTCTGCCCTGAACAAAGTGCATTTACTTTTCAACCTCTGCTCTTACTTCCAAGCAATGAGCTACTGAGAGTTTCATTTACAGTCAAACATTCAGTGGAGTTCCTATCCACAGCTCTTTGTTGTACATTGGATTTCTGTTTGTGGAAACCAAAGGGAAGGAGAAAGGAACATCTCCACCTAATGGCTTCTGGCTACCAGTAAATGGTGGCAATTCCACAAGGAGGTATAAAGCACTGGAGGATGTTTTCAGAGAAGTAATAAATTTGCTGGGATAGTCACAAGGAGTGCCAACATCACTTGAGAGAGAGAAACTTGTGGGCGTTTCTTTTGTTCCATCTCGGGCATCATCTTCACAAAGGCTTCAATATACAGACCAAATCTTCTGCCCAGCAGATTTACCATTTTCCAGCACCAAAGGGCTGGGTCCTTCCTCTGCAAACTGTTTAGGGTGACACCATGCTTTATTTTCAGTGGTTTAGGGTATTAAATCTCATACCTTTTCTTGGGTAAGCTGATTGACCTTTGGGAGTAGGTTCAGGGCTGTGAAGAAGTGTTAATGGAACATATTCCTACTTGTGTTGGACAAGGTAAGGAAGAATCAATTCTGAATTAAAGGCTCACTGTTTAACAGACTTTCACTGGAACCTGAATATCCAGCAAAAAGTTCCTTAATTTTCTCTCCCAGAACTCGGACTAACCTTTGTATCCATATGTACCTTTAAAGGAAAGGCAACAACTAACTGCAGAGAGGTTTCTCACTCACCTGAATCGGTTTCTTCATTCCCATAATATTCCACTTGAATGTCACCGCAACCTCTGTGCTGCCACCCCCAAACCTGATCTCGTCACTCACTTCAAAGATGCAATTCCCTGCCAAATGCCTCACCTTCATCCATCTCAATCTAAACTCAGCAAAATGACCTCTCAAAAAGTACTCTACAGAGGCACTCTTTAATCAACATCTGTTTAGAGCTTTCCCCGTTAACTCCACATAGGCAGATTGTTTTCCATAATTAGGCACAGATAGGCTGTGATATAACCAGCTGACATATAGAATACATATTCATTTCTCCCACTGACTCCTTGAAGGATCTGAGTAATGCACAAGAAACACCTAGTGCATTTAATACTAGTCTCAAGAGCTTCAGACTTGTCTAAGAGAGTCGCTGAAGCACTTCAGGTAAAACTCATGTCTTGTAAAATGAGAGGCTTAGGACAGTGTGATGCTCTTGATGAACTAAGAGGCTGTATTTAGATAAGAAGTGGAGAGCAACTGGCAGCTCATGTCTCCTTATTTTCCTTTGCCAAATGGGCTATGAGGGGCAGAAATGTTCTTTGGGGTCAAGAAGATGGTGACATTAATAGAGCTGGCCCTGCAAAGAGTTCATGGGTTTGCAATTAGAGCCCTGAGCAGCTCCTTGGGGCTCTGTGCTGTGGACTTTGCCTGGTCTCTGTTGTCTGAGGCACTCTGCAGAGACTCTGGTTCAGACAAACACTTAACCAAACGCCTAAAGTTCTCCATATGTAAAATACCCGTTAAGCTCTTTCTACTAAACGTGACCTTGATCTCTTGGTGCTGCAGCTCCCCAGTGAAAAATGGAAATCCGATAACAGCTTTATCAGTCTGAAAACTCCCAGCAGTCCCATGCTACTATTTCTCATGTAACATAACAAAACATATCTATAAACGTGATAGTATTTACTGGCTTGATTCTGCCCTTTTCTCTTCAGTGAAATTAAATAACAGCCAGCTCCAGGGGCAGCCTGATTGATTTCAGTGAAACTAATGCTACTACTCAACAAGACTGAGGGCAGAAGGAGCCGAGTCAGGCACCGAGCAGGTTTTGTTATTCTCCTGTTACTACCACAGAGCTCTGGTTATTTTGAGAGACCCTGTTCATATTTTCTCTTTTGCTGTCTCCTCCTGATCTTTTTGCCTTTTCTCAGCTTCACACAATAGCCTCAAATCTTATCAATTGACTGTCAGCTTTAAAAATCTCCTACTTCTGGAATTTTCAGGTTCCCCCCAAGTGAGCATTTAAAGTCACTGTGTCTCCAAACCATCTGCTATTACTGGGGAAAAAACACCACAAAACACTCTAAAACCTGACAGCTGACTTTCAGAAGTCTTTAGTAATTGCAGCCCCAGTTGAAATTATTGAGACTAAACAGCCTGAAATGTTTTAGAAAGTCAGGGCATGAGCTGCATTCTGCTACCTCCAGCCCCATAATTTTCTTCTATTTCAATGTGTTATTGTTGAAGGTATCAGGGTTTGAAGGTGATTAAAACTCAATAGTTCATTTGGTCTTTAGCATATTGTTTTCAAACATTTCCAGCAGAAGTAAATGCTTAAATCCCATTAAATTGGAGGCTAAGTGCTTTAGGTTTTTTTACAAATCCTTCTGGTAGGCATCAGATATCAAACAGACAAAACAAAAAAATTAAGTTGAAGCCAGGGTATTTTTCTTTCCCTATGGGGAAAAGGGCATCTATTATGCAATGAATCTTTTGTAATGGTTTGGTGGCTTTGACAAAATCCATTTTACTTCATTGTCCTTTTATTTTACATAATATCCATAAAATGGTAACACAGAAGAAGTTATTCCTGATCAAAACAATTAGGATAAAGCTCTTGAGTTAGAAAAATGTTACACAAAAAGCAACCTTTTTGGGCCAGAGCAACTTTCTCAGGGACTGTATTCTGCATGAAAGGGTAGGACTTTCTTGCAGCCCTTTAAAGCAGATTTTGTCTGTTGTCTTTATATAAGAAACAAAAAATAATAAAAAAAAAACAGTAGAAAAAAGGAGCTGGCTTAGTTCCCCTCACATTGTAATTAATGCCCAGCATGTTGCAAAATAGCAGAGCAAATGTTACAAGACAGGTAAAACTTAATCTTACCATGATTGTAGGGGATGCTGGAAACTCTGGTAAAATGAAATTTAATGAAATTCCAACAACTGAATAATCTTTTTTGACATTAGGCCAGGGAAGATCTGAAACAGGATCCATTTGGGAGACCCTGTTCTCATATGGATTCCTCTGGGTTTCAGAGAGGGTTTCCAGTCGGGTGCAGGCGTGTACCCAAAAATACCAAGTTACAAGGAGACTTAAAGATTTTCCATAGTGAAGAAAAAACTAATAAACCTGTAGGTCATATAACTGGGTTTTCCTTGTAGTGGACAAGCCTTCCACAGTCAGTCCCTGTGCTGCACAGGGCACATTTGAGGACAGCAAAGCCCATGCCACAGTTCTCATGGATTTTTACTGGGAGCCTGACTCCCATTTGCCTTTGATTGTTGGCCCTTGGTTTCCAGTGACTGTAACTACCCCTTTTCCCTAAAATCCCTGCAGTATCCCCTGTGGGCTGTCCTGTTCCCTGCTGTGTGACCCAGGGACAGAGGTGCTGGCAGGAGCTTTGGCTGCCTCAATGTGCAAAACCACAGCAGCAGGGACGGGAGATGCTGAAATGGTTACAGGAGGCCTTGAGATCAGCACGCAGTTCTGTAGGTGGGCATTTCTTTGGAGGGCAGTCCTTAATTAATGCCAAGCCTCCAGAGCACACTTTCTCATCTTCCTTCCCAGCCCTCCCCTCACATAGGTGTCTCTGCTCATTAATCAAATCACTTTTCTGTTCCGGCCGTGGTTTGAACACTGCGTTTCTTGCCAGCCTGTGCCAGAGTGAAAGCCAAGGTATCTGGTGTGTGAGAGCTGCTGAGCTGCTGCACTGCAGCTCCCTCCTTCTCCCCATCCCTGAGCCCTCACTCCCTCTGATCTCATCACTCCGATTTAAGCACAGGGGCCAGCCTGAAAGGGCAGAGATTTGTTTGGCTCTTGGCCCCGGCGAGCTCGGGCCTGTCTGGACATGTCCACTGACCATTCGAGAAGTGGGAGTTTCTCTCTCAACACGGATTTTTCCTGCCCCCCTTCCCGGCACAAAACTCCTTGGCATGAGTTCACCCTCCAGAAACCTCAGTATTTACACAGGCTCCGTGGCTGGGATTTACTCAGGACCCAGCTGCTGGTGCTTATCTTCAGTTTTCTGAAGGAAAAGGTTGAAATCCAGAAATACAGGAGAGCGCTTCTGCTCGTTGTACAATTGCCCAGCTTGCTCCAAAATGGGCCTCCCTAAACCACCTCCAGCAGCTTGCAATGGGATAAAGTGCCCTGAAGAGGGGAGGAAAGGTGTTTGGAAAGGCCATCTATGTGCAAACAGGACAATTCTGTCCTTAGGAGATCTGGGAACATTACCATTGAAACACCCATCTGAGATTATTTCCCTTAAGGTCATGGGTTCTGGTCAGAGAATGAGAGAGCAATGGAGAAGTTTGTAAGATACAGATGGGCCTGAAAATCATCGAGTGCAGCTCATCAGCACCAAAGGGCTGTATGAAATTAGCAAATAGTTTTCATTAATATTTCTAGTAGAAATAATATCTCCTTTCTAGGCCTGTAATTTTTTAGATAAGTCATTCACTATCACTTTAACCTTGAATATCTCAGATTCTTTTGTGTTTCAGCTTAGGCGGGAGAACAAGAATCCTCCTCATCAGAGGTATGATTTTTAGAAGATTAAATTACTTGAAAATGTAGAGTGTTAACCAAAAATATTGAGTGCTTTTGTTCAGGACCCTTTAATAATGCAAATCTTCCAGACAAATAAGAAATCCTATTTTTAGGTAATAGTCTGGAAAAACCCCACCATATTTTAATTAAATTAAATCACAATGAAATGCAGAAGACTTAAATGGATTGGCTGTCTGGTGTAGCTGCTAATTTGGCTCATGTTCAGTTCACCCTGCATAATCATCATCTATTCTGCGTGTGTTTTTCCAGACCCACTACATCCCAAAATATTTTGCAGAGTTAATCAAATACAACCTGAAATTCAAAGAAGAGGAGCACAGTTAAGATGTTCATTCAGGAGATAAATGCATTGATTTCAGGAAACAGGGAAAACCATCAGATCCATGAGGGAATTTTCTCAGAGCTGCTGCAGCACATCCAGTGACTCCTGTGAGAGCTGCAGCAATCTCAGGGGCTCCTCAGTTTGGTTCCTGACTCTGGGGTCTGTGAGTTAATAAAGAGGAGATAGAAGATGTTCCATCACCCTGCTGCAGGCCAGCAAGGTTCACTTGCCAGATTTCTTTCGTGCCTAGGATACAAGCTGTCTGAAGGAATTAGCAGTGCTGCCTTGGAAGTCAGCAGGGTCTCTTGCCTCTGTTCCAGCAACATTCGTCGGCACCACTTTGGAGGAGTTCAGGGTGAAGACCTCCAAAGTGAGGCACCTCGCTTGTTTTGAGAATCTGGGATTTTTTCCCAGATGTTTTTCAGAGCTTATTTGATTGCCTGACTCTTTTCCATTTCTCAAATTCCACGTTTTCCCCCCTGGCCTCCTCTGACCCAGCCTCATCTTTCTTTCCTTTCTCGGTGCCTCTAACCTGCTTCTTGAACCATTTACCTGTTTTTCTGATCAAAGAATATTTCAGTCTGAGTTTGGGAAGAAATTATTTTTAGTCAGTCTGTATCAGAAACACCTGGCCCTGTGCTACCAGACCACTTCACCAGCATCATTCTTAGCCAGGTTTATTCAAATTTGCACACAAGCCTGTTTAAAGTAGGAAGTCAGGCAGAAACAAACCTTCTGTTTCCAGCCAGACGGAGTGTTCAGAAGTCCTCAGTTCAAATTTCAGCCATTTCTAATTAAGAGCTCATCAAACCTCATAAAACCCTCAAGGTTTCCAAGGATCTCTTGCTAATGGCCACACTTGGAAGAAAAGAAAAGCACTTTAAATTATTTTGCTTTCCAAGTGCACTGTGTACTTTTTTCCTCATCTTCCTTTGCTTTTTGTGACATCTGTGGACAAAATGTGTTTGGAGATGATTTGGTCAGTTAGATGAGAAATTATATATTGAGTACATTAGCGTGTAAATTTGGGTTTCCAAATGCTTTGGGTCATCAGCTCATACAGAGATGCAAACACACACATGGGCTTGTGTACACTGGTTAAAACAGCACGATAAACTTTGTTAAAGAACAGCAAAAACTTTTGCTTTTGTATTTATGTTATTTAGACTTTTGTTAATTTCTAAGGAAATGTTGTCCTTTTTTTTATTTAAGTGGCTTTGAGTTAATTTTGAAGCCAAAAATCGAGCATAAACTCATCTGCTCACAGTATCTGAGTTTCAAGATAATACACATCCTGCTCTCGCATTACATTACCCCCCATAAATCTGTCTCTGAGTCAAAACCCCTTAAAAACATAAGTGCAAATATAAAAACAGTGAGAGTTAAGAAAGTTAGCCCATGACTTAAAAAGGAAGGAGAGGAAATAACAAATGCATAGAATGAAGTATTCAATGCCATTTTTGGTTGCTTCTCCCAAAAATAATAATAAAAAAAGGTTGATTGTGGCTGTGTACTAATACATTAAGTTTTAACAAGGGGGTCATCTGAAATAGCTAAAGACTATGCTGGCTAAAATTTGGGTAATTTAGATGTTCTGCAATTCAGCAGGACCTGATGAAATCGACCCTGGGGTACTCCCGGCTCTAGCTGCAACAATCCCAGAGTGATTAGAGATTATCTTTCAGAGTTCAAGATGACCAAGGTAGAGCCAGAGGCCCAGAGAAGGGTAATCACAAGGTCTATTTTTAAATAGGGGGAAAATGAGAACCAGGGGGATTATGGAACAGTAAAACTGACTTCAATACCCAAAAAGTTTCTAGAATTAGCTGTTACAAGCACTCAGAGAGTTAGAAGTTAATAAGAAACAGCAAATACAGATTTGTCAAGAGCAAATCACGTCAAACCAGTACAATTTCTGTGCAGGGGAGATGAACTGGTAAGTAAAAACCAAGAAGTGGATGTGATGTTTACTGGTATTTTAGTAAGAATTTGAATTCATGGCATCCTCATAGTCTAAATAGAGGGATATACTCTGTTTCAAACTGAGAGCACAACCAGGTGTAAATTAAGGCTCAAAAAGTAGCTGTAGATTGTTTCCTGTCAAGGTGGGAGGGCACAACAAAGGGGGTCCCTCAGGGGTCTGCCCTGGGCTGGGAAGAGCTCAGGAGTTTAGTGGCTGTCTTGTGTGGCATTACAAAGTGCACATTAATGAAACTACCTGAGGTCATGCTGGGTGGCATTTCAGCCTTTTGGAAAAGAGAAGCAGAGCTGTGAATAATTTTTATACCTGCCTATATGAAATTTGCAACCTGAAGTGGGATAAAACCAAATCGTAGTAGTTAGTGAAATAAATGCAAGTGAAGAATAGAATGCAAACCAGAAAATACTTTGCAAGAGAAGCAGTGTTTAACAATGAAGACAGTGCAGAGTGATGGAAAATGCTAAACTGAATATAAAATCATAAAACTGCTTCAGAAATGACAATTAATGCAGCAGAGAGTTTGAGCAGGGCTTGCAGGTAAAAGAAAAGAGGTGGATTTTACTTTTCAGGCAACCTTCATACAGCCTTGGCTATGCTTTCCTTTGGTTGTGCAGTTCCAGAAAAATCTTGACAAATTGGAGAGGGACTAAAGGAGAGCCATAGGAATGATAAGAGGTTTGGAATATGCAACCTATGAGGAAAGATTCAAGGAATTGGATTTGTTTAGTCTAGAGAAGGGAAGACTGACAGGATGTAAGAACATTCCTCCAATATGTAAAACATTGCTAGAAAGAGAATGGTGATGAATTGTGTCTTCAGAGCAGCAATGAGGAGAGAATTCACACAATTATCAGCAGAAAAGATTTAGTTCAGATATTAGAAAAAGCTTCCCAGCTTCGGGGCCATTTCAGCACTAAAATAAGCCGTGTGAGAAGGTTACTGGAGCTGCTTCCTTGGAGGTCTTTAAAAACAAGTTACTCATCTGTCAGGGATGGCCTGGGAGGATTTTGTGTTGCCCTCTGTACGAGGGAACAGGCTGCAGCTTTGGCTATCTGCTGGCTCGTGTATCTTAGTTTGTAAATGCATTTAAAGATCAGGCTGAATATAATATTAGTAACTGACAGGTAGCTGGAGGGTTGATTGGTTGGCCACTCTGCTTTCCAGGGATGTTATGCTGTAGTTGCAGCTGAGTTCATACAGTCATGAAAGGTTTTATTCAACCAGCATCTGTGCAAGGGGAATTCTACTCTTCTCACAGCGGGTGAGGAACAAGGCAGAGTAAGTGGTTTCATCAAGGTTAATCTGTATTATATCATCTCACTGGTTTGTGTAGCCCAGCCACGTGCCTTTTGATCTAAATATCCTCAGGTTTGTGAGAAGAGCTCTGCTCTTCATCTCTGGTTATTTGGACAGTAGATAATTTGGAATAGTTGTTCCCTGTGCTCATAGTCTTCCTTGGCAGTTGCAGTTTCCTTATGCTTCTCTACCTTTGTTTTACTTCTTCATGGTGCTGTGATTGGTAATTAACATGCTTACGTTTTTAAATAGCTTAATTTGTTATTTAAAGTTGACTGTGAGATAACCACGGAGAGTGGAAGGGGTGCAGTGATACATAAACAGAGAGCTACAGCTTCCTGAGATGGATGAACAGCTCATTGCTGAAAGGAGGATAATTTAGGATGTAGCTGTGTTTTAGAACTGTAGGGCTGTGACTAGAATATATATGTTATGGAATGGGATTTGTTGCTCATGCCCCAAAGTCTAAAACAGGCACAAAGGTAATGTGAGCAGTTGCTGCTTGTGGTTTTGAGTCAAACCATGGGAGCAGCCTCTAGAAAGGTCAGCTACCTAAAACCATCGGCATTTGAAATTCCACGATGCTGTTGAGAAAACAAACAAGAAAACACAGTTGTGACCTTTCAGCACAACATTTTCCTGTGATGTTTCCTGTGCTGCTGTGGTGGGGAGGATCTCCAGGTGAGATGGAGTCGAGCAGGGCTGGCAGGCTGGTGCTGTTATCCCACTCCAAACTGCATTTCCCCAGGGGTCTCATGGCTCTCTGAAGCAGAACCTGTGCAGTTATGGGAAACTGAGACACAGCAAGGCTTCAATGCCCACGAAATGCCTGGCACAGCACTGGGAGGATGCTGGATGCCTGGATGTTGGAGATAATTTTTTCGTTAAGAGATCACCAAGCAGCTCCTCTGCTTGCACAGCACCCTGTCTCCCCTCCGTGGTGTTATTTGTGTCTCTGAGCAGCAGGAAGCATTTGTCCGAGGAGCAAGAGCCGAGTGCTCAGCCCTGATGTGTGTGTTTAACCTTGGCATTGCTGGTTTTGTGCCTGGGGAGCTGGGATGCAGCGTTAGGTGGCCTGCTGGTGGCTTGGAGGGAGGTGGTGCAGCATTTCTGGCTGCCCCAGCACGACCCTCGCTAGGGCTGGACCAGCACAGTCCGGGCAGGACCTTTCCCAGCTGTGCTGACCAGCTCCCAAATTCCAGCTCTAAACCTGGGACCAGCCATATCCAGCAGGCTCCTAGCTTGGAAGGGTAGCAGTGAGTGTTCAGGGGTGTTTTGCTGCACAGCTGCATCATCCCAGGATTAACTACTCTAACTAGAGACAGGCACTGTGGGCAGAGGAGATCTCTGGATCCCTGCATTGGTGCTCCCAAGCTGCAAGACTCTCTAAAATAATTCAAGCTTTGCCTGGGGAACACAAGAGGTTAAAAGCTAAAGCTGTGTGGTACTTTCCTGAGGTGATTTACTGCTTTTCGGGTAAAGATAACAGGCGAGATGTTCCCCCTCCCCACATACACCTTTTTATTTTTTATTTTTTTTTTTTCATTCCTCCCCTGCTGATCCCTCCTCTCACCCCGCTGCTGCACGCATCACTTCTGCTGCACTTCACATTGCAAGTGGGGGAGATTTCTTGAACCAGGGGCCTCCTGCTTAATGCACTGAGGATTCAGCCAGGCCAAAAACGCCTATAGCACATGGGGAAGGGAAGGGCCAGCAGTGAGCAAGCTTGGACAGATGTGCTAGAGAGGGAGCGTGGTGCTAGTGGGGGTGGAGAGAGCTCTGCCCCCCTCCCAGCCGGTTCAGGGGGTGGCCAATCGGGACACACGGACCCTTTTTAGGACCCCAGCAGTTAGGGAGAGCCCCTGAGGCATTTTTGGCCGGGAGGTTGTGTGCACACACACACTCACACACGGAACAGTTCAGCAGCAGCCCAATCCCCAGTGACATGGAGCTTTTTCTTAATTCAGAGCATATTTCAGGCTTCAGTTTAAAGGGGGGGGGGGGGGCAACACCAAAAAACAACCCATAAACCATAAAGAATCTATTGAAACAATTGTAAGGGGAAAAAATAGAATGTGGCTGCAGCCAAGGTTGTTAGGGAGGAGATGTATGGGAGAGATGAAAAATAAAAGCAACAATTACCATGTTCCTCACTGCCATCAGATCAGCCTGGCAAAGTAAGGACCTGGGAATGCACTTTCCAAAAAACCAGAGAGGTGGAGATGTCCCCCCAGCAACATCACTGCTCTCAGGTGAGCTGCTGGTTGAACGGGGCTTGGTGGTGGATGTGTCTCTGCTCGTTCCCTCTCACTCACATGGCAGCATCCCTTTTTTACCTCAGGGCTGGTTTACGAGCAGAAAGTTAAAGCTGGTGATCAGTAATTTATCCTCTTGTTTGTTTGTGCACTCTGAGCACCTTTATTTGGGGATCTCAAAGCACATTGGGAGCAAAAATCTCCCAAGATTTCCAGTGAAGTGAGGCCATCTGATGAGACTGCACGAAAACGTCCTGTTCAGAGTGTCCAAGTGATTTTTAAAGGGTGCCTGGCAGGACTGGGAATGGCACCTCCAAAACCCCAACCCTCCTTCACAGAATGTCTCTACAATGAGATTTTTACTGACACAAATTTATTTGTTTGCAATTAGGAATTAATGCCTGGACATCAGCATCCTTATACAAAGAGCAATTGAGTCAGTCCCTGCCCCAAATATCTTCCAGTCTTCACTCTCAGGGATAATTTTCCTCTAAAGGCAATTTAGATGCACAAGACTCTTAGCACAGCTTGTTCATTACTGCCAAGGACCTGCAGTGCAGGATGCGTCTCCTCAGTTAACATCTGTTTTTTTGACCAAATTGCCTTAGTTGCTGCATGGGCCCACAGCTGATATAAAATGCTGAGAAATTATGACTATTTTTGTTGTTTGGGTGTTTTGATTTTATTTATTTATATATTTTCCTAAAGCTGCAGTTCATTTTGGCATACCAAGCTGGATTTACTCGCAGTTGTACCCAGGCAATTATGATGTTTAAAAAAATTACTCCCAGCTTACCCCAGTGCAGGGAGGTGAAAAGCAGGGAAGGGGGGTGTGTGTGTGTCTCCTGAGGGGTTTTTTTGGCATCAGACCAACAGGAACAACCAGTATTTGGAGGGAAAAGATGCATGTGCACATTAGGAGGCTACATCTGGTCCTAGGGCCACATCTTCCTGCCACAGAAGAGAAATGCTGCCTCTGCACTGTCCTCCTGCACATGGGGTTGGGTCTCTATGGGCAAAGAGGGGTCTCTGGGGAGGTTTAGGTACCCTGACTCAGATTTTAGTTGTTATTCTCTGTCAAATAAGTCGAGAAGAAAGAAGGCAGGCAAACAAAATGCAATTTAGGCAGGGAACTGGGCACCTGAGATTTTTCTGTCCCCATGTTCTAAACGTTCATTATGCACTTGAAGCTTAAGGGACTCTTTGACTGCTCCCTGAGCTCTGATTCCAATTCAGATCAGTGAGAAATCAATAGGGGTGAGATGCCTGGAAATTGCTCTCCTACTGAGGGCTTGAAGTGGCTCGTGTGCCATTGACAATGCAGAAGCACTTTGTCACTCAGCATTAATTGTCCACCAGCCCTACAGCTGGGAGCTCCTGGTATGGTTGTTTCTGACCACATTTTACTGCTTTGCTGTTCTGGGTCTCTTTCTAGTCCTGACAAGGTTTGTCCAAGGCAGACAGGAAGACTTTGAACTAAAAGCAGTAGCAGTAATTTCCTTTACTTTAGCAGCAGCCTTTGGGGGATCTAGCATGGGTTGTTTCGTCTGCAATTAAACTTTGGATCTGATGGCCCTGATTTAGGAATCTAGACTCGGCTTTGTGTCACCTAAGGCAATAAAAAGCCTGGAAGACTAATTTTTGAGATTAAAAGGAGACAATGTGGCTTGCTGCCTTTTCCAGGGGATGCAAGACATGCAACCTCAAACCAAAACACCATTTATTGTCAGAGTCTCTCTCTAGTGAACTTGGAAAACTTGAAGGCAGGACAGAAAGAGAGCAAAGTGCAAGAACAGGGGATCTCTTTTCCTTGCCCCTTATTTGATACTATAGAAAGAGTTGTTAATTTTTATACTCTGCATTTCCTCACACCTTTGGGCATATTATACTGCTTTGTGTAGCTCCCCTTGGAGCAAATCTGAATTACCTGCCAGACCTCCTCAGTTTAGATTTAACTCTGTGTGGTGTTTGAGCATTAAGCTGAATTCTAACTTTTGTTTTGCTTCGGTCCTGGCTATTTTTTCACTGTTAAGCATCGAGACAGTCTGCCCAGGGAGGTTTGGAGTCCCCATCCCTGGAGGTGTCCAAGGAACTCCTGGATGTGGCACTCAGTGCTCTGGGCTGGTGACAGGGTGGGGATCAGCCACAGGTTGGACTCGATGGTCTGGGAGGGCTTTTCCAGCCTCAGTGATTCTGGGATTCTGTGACTCCACCCATACACAGAAGTGCAGACCACGAGGTGAGCAGGGCTGGCTCCTCCTGGGCCAAGGTGCTGGATGGGAAGGTTGGATGTGCACTGCAGGTGGAGGGAAGGCAACACAGCGGGGAAAACCAAATGGGAAGACGCCAACATCTTCTAGACCTGTGCCATGAGCAGTCCAGCCACCTTCCCACCACCTGACCATGGTAGAGACATGTTGGGCAGGAAATGGTGCCCTCCTTGAGCACCAAAATCCATGCCTTGAGCTGCCATGTCCTTTGGCAAGAGAAGAGCTGAGCCCACGGTGCTGCTGGCCCCGCACTGCGGTCACGCTGCTCTTCACAAGAGAATCTCCATTTTCTTGGCCAAATATATACATGTGGGGAACTCCATACTTCCTTGCTGAATTCTTCTTGGAGTTTTGTTTTGATTTGTGTCTGCTCCTCGTGTGATATAAAGTTTTACTTAGTCTTAAACAGCACTTGCTGAAAATTCATTTTTTTCCCTCACTGTTGTAAAAGCCTGAGTTTGGAAAGTGAGAGGTTTTGGGAAAGTGTTGCAGAATATTTCCTTGTTCCCAATGTGTTTAATTTTCATCCACTGTCAGGGAAGGGGTTGGGGAGCGGACTAAAGGGGCCCAGTGGAGTTTAGAAAATGTAAAAGAAGTTAAAAAAGCATTCCTTTTCCAAGTTAAGGGGTGAATTTGGGTAGCCACGTATCTGGATATGCTGGTGAAATCAAAGAGCTGTAAGTTCAAGTGAGTGTTTACAGCTCCCAAATTCAGTTAATTTATGACATGTTTAATATGTTTTCACAAATGTTTGTTGTACTCATGTAGTGACGATGCTGTATTTGGTCAGTAAAATTCCATCCTGCCTGCAGTACGCAAAGACCTGAATGTCACAAGGATGTTCTGTGTCTGAGGAAAAATATTCACTTTCATTTTAAACAGTCCAAATTCTTCTGCTTTTTTTTTTTATTTTTTTTTAGTAGAAACTTAAACCTGTCACTGAAACCACCAACAGGACTTTCCAATTCTCACTAACATTATGGGATATTTCTGGTTTTTCTGGTTTGCATTCTTACTCTTTACCTTTTTTCCTTTTTTTTTTCCCTTCACCCTCTTTCTTCAGCATAACAAGATTGGAAATTAGTGCTGGCTTGAGGCCATGGCTGCATCTATGAGGCCATTTAAAGTTATTGCTCTCTAGTCCCCCTGAGCCAGTAGGAAGTTCAGCTGCAATCACAGAGAAAGAAACCACCCCAAAATTCTACAAATAATAATTTAAAAAGAAAGAAAACAGAAGAATATGGAATTGCTTTTATGTGTTTCAAGTTTAGGATGAAAAGACTTGTGAAAACAGGTAGAAATACTGAAAGGCAGCTTTTTGTGCTGAGGTGATGGGATTGATCTGGAGAGATTTGTGGGCAGAGCCAGAAGGGAAAGTCTGTTTTACTTTGGTCTGAGTTTAGGCTTCTGGTCTTGGACTTTTACCCAGGTAGAATCAGGATCTGTCCCCACTGAAGCTGGCAGGGTTCAGCTGCTGTGTAGTTGGAGGGAGGAAAGCTCTGAGCATCCCAGCAGGTGGGGAAGGATTTGCAGCTTCGTTCCCATTCTAGCTCTGAATTTTGCAAATCATCTTATGCAGGAACCTGGTCTGAAACAAGACTTTTAATGCAGCAGCATGGCCTCGGCTGGGATTTGGGAAGGTGGATGTAGAATAGGTTCACTTGGGTTAGAATTTTGGTGAAAGCCCCTGCCTTCTTAGAAAATATGCTCTTATATGTGGAAGGCTTTTTGCCTGCTAACAGGGGCTAAAGATGAAGAAATAACAGCACAAATAACATTTTTCATGTGCAAGTTGGTGGCTTTTCAAACACTTTGTGCACACCTCTCAAAGCATCTGGGATGATCTAGACCCTGGCTTATATGAGTGACAAACTCTCACCCTCTTTTTTCTTGTTTTTTCCTGAAGTTGAGTGAGCTGGTCTGGTGAAATCTGTCCAAACAAACTTTCTTTACACTTTTGTACAGCAGAAGCTGCTGAGCAATATTTGGACTAGTTCCGCTTGGGATACAAAGGAGAATTTTTTGTCTTTACAGACAGACATTTTCTAGGTGGGAATGAAAGGAAACCTCAAGCACATTCACTTTTCAGTGAAATGGTGAAGAGATTTTTGGATACTGTGGGTTAAGAGGGAGAGATGTTTTTTAATGGATTTAAGCTTTATCCAAGCACCAAATATACAAATTATGGCCCAGATCCATGAAACAGGTTGTGTGGCATGGAAATGATGAAAGTCTTAAAGAAATGAGCCACTAGAATACTTTGGGTCCTCCTGATTCTTTACTTGAAGTAGCTCTGGATTTCTATTCCTTTAAAAATTTCAACTTTCCATTCAATTCTGAAATGATTAAACATTGATGGAGCTACTGGAGGATCTGTGTGATATTGCCCATGCAAAAGGCTCCACAGCTGAAAAGCAGATCAGGACAGTAAGTGGTGATTTGCTATTATTTTGCTGTTATTTACTTCACAGAACCCCCACAGACTTTACCTTGATGGCAGTCTCATTCTTGATGCTGTGCACATGAAGTTGATGTTCCTCCTTGCTCCACAAACTTACAGTCAATACAGGTAAGGCAAATTTATTACATGTCCTTGGTTAATAGAAAATTCCAGCTGTTCTGCTTTAAGGCCGTTTATCCTCAGCTCAAACCATTGCCACATCCTACAGCTCAGCTTGGTGCCATGTCCATTTCCCAGAGTGTTTTAAATGAATGCAGGTCCTTCCCTTCATCAAACACAGACATTAAATGTAATTGTTAACATTTAGGAGAATTCCTTGACTTTCCACCCTAGGGTTTCCCATTTCTCCCGTGGTCATTCCCTTGGCAGATCCTGCATAAGAAACTCCCTGCTTCCCTGTTTTTCATGAAGGGTTAAAGCACAAACAGCAGCGTTATGTCCTGGGGTGCCAAACTTTTTCTTTTGCTCCGTCTCCTTTTGATTTAAAAGCTTTGTTTATCTCTCTGTAAAGTCACTGGCAGGCCATAAAGAGATATATTGCCTTGGTGCAGACAGCACAGACTCTGCTCCTGGGAAAGCAACGGGCTGTGAAGTTGAGTGTGTGTGTGTGTGTGTGGGCCCTCATAATTCAGGAAGGTTCTCTTTTGGGAAGCTCCCAGTGGACACTGCCTGCAGCCGCCTGTGGCTCCTTGTAGGAGAAGCGTGTGTGTATCCAGGAGGCTTGGTCAGGCTCAGTGCTTTTGATGTCCTCATAAAGCCATCACTCCAGAGCTTGGAATCACAGAGCTATTGAACTCGGCCATAATAGAGTGGGTAAAGTGCTCCCAGTGGTTTTGATTTTATTATATTTTTATTTTTTGATAGACAATATAATGTCATGTCAGATCCCAGCTTGCTCGGGCATTCTCTGTCACTGTAGTGTGAGATACAACATCAGAATTATTGCTTGGTTTCTAAGTCACTGCCAGGGGCTGAACCTCCAAGTGAGCATTCCTTGATAGAAGCTGTATTTTGTGGAGTGTTTGCAAACTCTATATCCCCCTGCACATCCCGTGGCTGCTCCCAGGAGTGCAGGGAGCAGTGCTTCTGGCTGGGATGAAAGGTAAGATGTTCTAGTGGAAGAGATGGAATGGGGGAATTATTTCTGGCTGGCATTTAGGCTGCAGAAACTGCTGATTTAGCTGAGCTGAGGGTGATCGGGTTTAATCTGCGATGGAATTGACTTGTAATGTCCTTTTTACTTATCACCAGAGGAGGAATCTACTGAAAAAGAGGGCAGAGCACCAAACTGAGCTGAACAACTGCCAGCAGAAAGGTTATTGATTCCCTGCAGGAGGAGGGAGGAAGCTGCCTCTTTCACAGAATCACAGACTGGTTTGGGTTGGAAGGGATCTTAAATCCCATCCCACCCCCTGCCATGGCAGGGACACCTTCCACCATCCCAGGGTGCTCCAAGCCCCATCCAACCTGGCCTGCCAGGGATCCAGGGGCAGCCACAGCTGCTCTGGGCAACCCCTTTGAACAGCAAGTCATGCTTTATGGGAATCCCTGACCTGGAGTCACAGAATTCCAGAGATCTGAGTCCAAACCTTGAGAAATGGAGCTGGGAAGCAGCAGAACCCTCTTTTGGAGAATTTTCTCACATGGAGGATTGGCATGAGAACAGCAGATCATTGCAATCTGCTCCTCTCAGTGCATTAAGGGACACACAGCCTAGAGCAGGCCCCTGGAAATGAATGCTTTCCACAGATTCAGTTTATTTTGGGAATCTCTACCAACACGACGTGGCCCCTCAGCCTTCCACCTCCTCATCCCTGGCAGGCTGTACCCACCCTGAGGGGATCCAGAGCCCCATGTCCTGTGCAGGGCTGGGTGGCTGCACTGCAAAGGCTGTTAACTACAGCCTCTGTGTGAGCTCCTTTGCCTGGGGAGAAACCATTGATACCTTCTTACAGCGAGGATAAATCTGAGAATGGCTTGAAAATCTGCAGGAAATTACTTTTCAAGTGACCGATGATATGACCTCTAATTTCCTAATGATCTAGGAAGAGTTCAAGCCCAAGTGCTTGTATATGCGGAATGCCAAATTTATATATACAAAACATCATAATTACTGTCATGGAGATTTACAGTGCTTTACAACTCATTAATAACCATAATAATAATATTTACCATAACTCTTTCTGGCAGATTAATTGCAATTCTCTTTGACCATTCTCAAACTACTCTTCTCACAACGTCTTTCCCATTGGCATGAGAATGAAGTACACAAAACGTAATTTATTGACATTAAGGGTGCCTTTATTTCCATGTGTTTATTTGAGACAAAAGGAGATATTTGCTATTGAAGGGAAAGCATAAGCATTAATGAATAAGCACATCTTTTAATACAGTGCTGTGTATTGCTCCACTTCAATCTGGAATTAGCAGGTGATGTGTTGGTGACAGACAGGTGGGATTCTTGCTGCTCAGTTAAGGTACGATTTCCAAAATTAAGTGTATAAAAGAAAGACGGAGCCATTTGCATGAGAATCTTTTAGGTCCCTCACATCTATTTTAGGAGGGAGAATCATCCACAGATGAAAAATGTCAAGTTTAGGCTACACTGACTGTTGTTTAGCTGACGAGCTGAGGTGATAGAAATTTCTCATTCTTCTAAATACCATCAAAATGATGAGATCTAGAGAAAAGAAAAAAGTAAGAAAATATTTTCCCATTTTCTCTGCTTTCCTACTCCTCAGCGTACAAAATTTGTGACCATTGTCAGATGGGATAGAAAATGTTGGCGTGCAAAGGCATTTTTTAGCTTTAACTTTCGTATGCTGTTGTAATTTCTTATATTTCCTTGTATTTTTATAAGATAACAGCCTTTATAAGCTATGTTATTGCAGCAGTTTTATACATTTTTCTGCCTTTTTCAATAGCCTGTACTATTCTTGGCAATGCCATGGGTTTCTCTTTAATGAATTGCTCTGTCTAGGTCTGATTTTATCCAGCACTAGAAATTTGGGGTTAATAGACCTTTGTTCCATGGCAGATTCATAGAAACATAGAATCCTAGAGTGGTTTGGGTTGGAGGGGGCATTAAAGCTTGTCTCATCCTCTTCTCTGCCATGGGCAGGGACACCTTCCACTATCCCAGATTCCCATCCAGCCTGGCCTTGGGCACTGCCAGGGATCCAGGTGCAGCCACAGCTGCTCTGAGCACCCTGTGCCAGAGCCTCACCATCCTCACAGGGAATATTCTTTTCCTATTACCTAATCTAAACCTACTCTTTTTGATTAATTCATTAATTTGAAATGGCAGTTAAATTAGGGTTTATGCTTTTTGACATTGTTCTGTTGTCTGTTAAAAAAAAAAAAAAAGTCGGGCAATATTAACATTTTGTATCTTAGTTTCATGCTCCTCTTTGTTTACTCCTCCAAAGCACATTTTGAGTATAAAATGACCATTCCATTTATTGTGTTGGCATGACTGGGGGGTAGAAGAAATGATCTGCTGTTGTTCATAAGAATAGCACCCACTGAGTGATGGTTTAAAAAAAGTCTGGCTGCAAGACACACCAACCACTCACATCTCTGGCTGAACTCATCGTGAGCTGGGAGCACCATGTGTGAGTCAAAGTCCCAAAAACACGTAACCTCATGTCGAAATCCTGCTTCAAATGTATTATACAATAATTGAATAATTTGTCAGACCAACACAACCTTTAACTGCATCCAGTGTTGCGGAATCAGACTCCCCACTGAGATACAACAACCTGGATATTAAGAAAACTTCCACAGGATGACAGGCAGAAACCTCAAACACCCCCAGCCTGGGCTCTGTCTCATCAGACTTTCATCTCTGGGAGACAATTACAAAAGCTCATGTGTTATAATATAAAACACTGAACTATTAGTGCCTGCTGACATGGAGAAAAATGGTAATAGTATTTCTCTCCCACCTGCCTGTCCTTCAATTTAATTTTATAGAGGTTGTCTCATAATTTTTCGAAGTTTCCAAAAAAAGGACTTAATGAACCTTTTCTAAAAGAAAGTGCCAAGCAAGCTAAATGGAGAAGTTGCTGCCAATTCTGCCTTTTTAATACTTTTAAAACAAATACAGATTTAGAGGCACACTCATAGCAAAGCTGTGTGCCAAAGGCCATCGGAACTGAAGACATGTTTTAGAATATATACATATAAAGTGGGTCTGATGAGTCACATAATTTGTTGCCTGGAGACAGAATACATTTACACGATGTTCTTTAATCTATTTCTAATTTATATGATGTTCCTTGGTCTAATGGGTTGGTTCCCTGTGCCGAGTGTCCAGCAATAGACTCCTAACAAGGACCAGTCTATGTTTATTCATATATTCTCCATTACGTTCTCCATAATTCCAGAGAGATAATTACCCATGAATGTATTCCCCTTTCTCAAGTAAATTAAAGGGTTTCCCATGCAGGGTGACCTCCTGGGACCACAAGGAGTTTTCTGAGGGTCCGTGATGGTTCAGGTACAAGGAGACTCCCAGCTTAGCTGTAACTTTTGAGGTCCTTCCTATTTTCATACCCACACCTATGTCATCACTCCCATTACAGAAAAATTCCTCTAATCTGAAAAACCTCGCTGGTGGAAAACCTGCCCTCATCCCATGAAAAGCAAGAGGTACCATGGGGATGTTTTTGTTGTCAGTGAATCATATCTGGTAGGAGTTGTTTCTTTTCCTTGTGCCACAGCTCCAGCCCCCTCTGAGCCTCCCAGCCAATTGCTTTGGCTGCAGAAGCCCTTGGAAGCCCAGAGTACAGTAATTGCTTCATTGTGTTGCTTTAAGAGGAAAGGAAAATAGTTATTACTGTGAGCAAGTGCTTCTGTTTTTTTTCCCCTATTGCAGTTGTGTGTTTTGGTTACGAAACGTACCCTACTCTGAAACGGGTGTGTTGAGACTTTCTCTTGTTGAGGTGGAAGGGTGAGGATGGGCATCTGATTGTAATGCAGCTGCTGGTAATGACAGAAAGCATTGGCTTGGAGAAATGTTTTTCACTTATAAAATGGGAGAGAAACTATTGCTGATTAATTTTTGTCCTGATTTGTTTATGGAAGGTAACAAAAAGCAGCACAGTTGTGTTCCTGGAAAGCGTGCCGAGATTTGATGCCGATGTTCTTCCATCTCATCTTCAGATACAGAAAACTTAATGGAGATTTGACTTTTCAAGTGTCTGCACTTACTTGTTTACCCATCTGGCTTTAGGTGTAAATATGGAATTTATGGTTGGTCAGTGGCTGAGATAAAGCTCCCCTAAATTCTTGGTGCTGCCTGTAAAGAAGTTGTTTTTCCATAAGACTGTTCTGAGAAAAGCTAGCAGACAAAAGCCCAGCTCCAGTAAACTGAGATATCCCATTATTAGAGATATCTAGAAATTTATGACTGGAAAAGGTATTAGGTTGTGACCTGATGGTCTCCTGCTGCTGAGGCTCCAGTGGTGATTAGGAAGAAGTGATTTCATCTCCATGGGAAGGCTACTGCCCTCATCCCTGTTTTATTTCTCATTGAGGAGCTGAACATGGCATTAAGGACTAAGAGGAAAAAATGCCTCCCCACACATCCACACGGAGTGTTATCACTGCCAGCTCCTCTCTTCAAAGACCCCTGACTGAAGCTCTGTATGACTAAGTCCACATAATTCCCCCCCTAAGAGAAAAAAAGTAGAGTTCAGAAGTTCAAGGAGCTCTCCTGGAAACCACACGCTTGTGGTTGTCTGGGCTGCAGGAGGAAGAGCTCGGCTGAATTGCTCAGTGTTTGGGACGTGGTCACACTCATGTGATGTCTCCATTCCAGGCAAGGAATGGCCAAAAAGGTGGAAAGTGTCACACACTGCTGGTGGGACCTGACCGGTCTTGGAAACGCAGCCTTAGATGTCACCTTGGGAGCTGTTTGAGATGAAGTATCTGGAAGCCTCATCCCAAGTTCTGGGAACGTTTAGCATAAGATTGTACATTCATGGCCTTGACAGGCTCGTATATAACCCTGAATAGCATCTCCCTTTCCTCCCAGCCTGTGGAACTGTTAATAGTAGTAGTCTCCTGTAAAGCTTAAAGTACATAGAGCATTTAAAACCTGTAACATTTATAGATTGCTACAGCAGCAGGAGAATCAAGCTAATGAAAGGATTGGGTGGGTGCCCTGAATTAATATGACCATAATCTAATTCATTTTAACTTCTTTCTGCTGCTATAAAACCTTCCTCTCTCCTCCAGCAGCACAATTAGGACCCAATTCACAGGCTCGTGGCAGATAATGGGAGGGTTCCTGCACAATGAGGCTGAGAGGGTTTGAGCAGCAGGCCCTGGGCAAGGGTAGAGGGGTGGTGGTAGAGGTGACAGAGGTCCTGTGTGGAAGATAGCAGGACATCTAGCAAAGAGGGACTCAAAGTTTGAGGAGTCAGTAGGAGAATCAGAGCCAGGAGGTAAAGAAAAAATGCTGGGTTTTGAAAGGGGTGCACTGCTGTCATTTGAATTAGAGATTTTATTTTCTGTTCCTTAAAAATGTCCATAGAATAGAGCCTACCTGCACCCTGATAGAGGCTGCTCCTTTCCATATGGCATTTTACCCTCCCTTCACTGCCCTTGCTATTCCCTGGAGAAATGTATTTGGTGAATACTTCTTGCAGTTTTTAAGTGAGTGAAACACATTTGACTGCACTGTCTCCTTTTGTTCTTTGTTTCATCTCCATCTCCCATCTGTTTTGCTTTGTTTCAGCCCAAAAGGGAAGGGTTATTGCTTGCTTTGTAGCTCATCCCTGGGAAGCTCAGAGGGTGGGGAGGGATCTGAGGACCTGCAAGCAGTCAGGTGGAGATGCTGGAGGGGAAAGCAGGATTTGGAGAGCAAACAACGCATTGTGGATTGTTCTGACAGAGTTTGTTGAACTGTGTTACTGGATCACTGAGGCCAAGAAAATATTACAACACATGTCAGTGTAACAGCCAGTTCATACTTCTGACCTTTTCATTTGCTTCTCAGAAGAGGAGTGTGACACTGGTTTCTATGTATGTGCTCTGACAGCCTTCCTTGTCTACTGGAGAGTTATGGAAAATAATACAATAACGTAATAAAGGACTATCAAATCCTTTTCCTTAACCCTGAACCCATGCATTTCATGCTAGGGTTTCAGAAGCTTCTGAGTGCTCATAAGTTAAGGGATGGGCCTGTTCTAAGATGTGGAAAATTCAGTGAAAAACAAGGCGTTAAAGAAGGCAATAGCTGGACACGATTGAATGGGGAGCACTGTTCTTCATGGACCTGTCCTGAACCCGTGCACCAGCACAGTTTGAGGACTGGTGTTGTGCTTGGAGAAAACCTAAAACCAAAGCTGAAGCCACTTGCGCTCATTAAAGAACTCGTGGCTGCTTTCACTGTGCTGGATGAGCAAACCTTGCCCTGGTCAGACACATATTCAAGCGACTTTCTCCTATGTGTTGATGGCAGCTATTTATAACACCTCATTTAGGAAGCTCTCTCCATCACTTTCTTTCTCCATTGAGTCTATGAAGGGAGAGTACATCTAAATTAAGCTTCTTTTCTTACTTCTCTCCCGGAAGTTTGGGGGGTTTTTTTTGTTGTTTTTGTTTTTTGTTTGTTTGTTTGTTTGTTTTTTTTCTGATCACTAAGTGTACAAGAGTCTCACAATGGAGGCTAAGGCAGGTATCTAAATGTAAGTGGCGTTTACACCCAGGTCTCTAATTGCGTCCTGCATCCTCATTCAGATAAGATACATCTTGTCCCTCCTCCTCAATTGTTGTGTCTTGTTAAAGTGTTTCCAAGGTGGCTGCACATCCATCCTGATTCCCTGTGCTTCTGTGAATGCCTGGGTGTGCATGGGGCTGATAAAATCTGTTTTATCTGAAGGAGCAGGAAAATACTGCCTCAAATAGAGAAATGCTTGCAGGGATTTGTGTGTATAAGAGGTGAAGAAATAGATGCAGTTGAGAAAAAATGTGTATTCCCCCCAGGTAATACAAGGAACAAGCAGTACCTGTAGATTTAGGGCTGAATTAAAGTTTAGGTGGATGAATGCAGTTGTGCTACCCAGAGCTCCTGCTTCCATCAAGCCAAGATCTGGATGATGGGCTCTGCAGGGGCAGAAGGGTTTCCCTGCAAACAAGGGCACTACACACAAACAGCTCACAGAATCACTGAATCATTTAGGTTGAAAAAAATTTTCAAGCTCAAGTCCAACCTCTCTCTGCAGCTTCTCCATTTCCGGGCTCCAGCTGCTCCATCCTTGATCCCACAGTGAGGTGCCCATGTCAGGTTATGCCATCATCTCCTGGAGGGCTCTGTGTGCTGCCTCGGGGGCTGGTGCTGCTCTCAGCCAACCTGCAGAGCAGAGGTGCTCCTGTGCATGTCTGCCTGCCCCATCTGGTTGGAAGGGATGTGGTTTAGGATGCCAGCAGTGCATCCCACAATTAACATCTGCTTTGTCAGCCCCTGGTGTAATCCTCCAGATAATGCAGAGACCTCACTTGGCGCCTGCAGGGGAAAGGAAACCACAGTGCTGAAAAGGACAGTGTCAGGATACATGGAAGTGTCCCCACAAAACTCAGTGTGCTGAAATACACCCATAGTGGGCTGAAACCTGCTCACATTCCTTGTGGAAGAGCCGTATTTCAGAGCCTTCCCTTAAACAAAATATCTGCAGGCAAAGCTGGTGACATCCCATCCCTGAGGAGCACCTGCAGGGCCAGGCTTGTGCTCTCCAAACCACTTTGGGATGAATGGCAGAGCGAAGCTGGGCAGCCTGTAAATACAATTATTTGTTTATTTATACAGACACTCCCTCCTGTTCCTTGCAGGGCCCTGAAGCCCTAGCTTCACTGGGGTCTGTGTGTGCTGGTTTTGGGCAGGAAGCATGGCATGGGGGGCACCTGACCTGGTTGAAAGACAGCTCCTCTGACTCATCAGTTGAAAGCAAAATGAGCTGTATATATTTAAAGCTAAGCTCTATTTTAAAAATTAATTATGTGCAAGGGAGAGAGGAGAAACTGCTTCTCTGTAATGCAGAAAAAGGCCCTGATGACCACAGCCTGGGTCCCTTTCCAGATGATGTCATCATCAGTCTAAATAATAAATTTTTAATGATGTGGAAAAAAAAAAAAGGAGGAAGAAATAAAAAAAGAGGGGGACTCTGTTTCAATGAGGAGTAAAAGTAGCTGGTGGCAACAGGGTCTAAGGAAAATATATGGTTGTGTGAGGTTTCTGCCCTGTGTAATTAGATTATCCCAAGTGTAGGAGTGTGCTGCAAAAGGCACATTGAAATGCCACTAATTGAGTGCTCTGTATCTTCCCCTGCCACGTGCCCATGGAAAACTGGGGTACTTGGGATATATGAGGCAAAGGGGTATTCTATAAATGGGGTTGCTAATAATAGGCAGTCAAGATTAGAAGGGAAAGCAGAGGCTCTCATCAGCCCAGAGAATGGGGGAGACTTTCCCCTCATCAATAAAAGGCCACAAGAAATCCCCTGGAATGGATTTGTGTTGGGCTGCCAAGTGTGAGCAGTGTGTTACCAGTGGAGTGCTCTCTAATGCAGTTTACATTGCTAGCACCACATTTATCTGGAGTGTGCTGGGTTGTCTCCTTGGGCCCCCTGGAAAGGTGCTGCCCGTGGCTCTGGGTGTGCTGTGCAGGTGAGAGGGCTCAGGGAGGCCCCAGCACGGTGGCTTTGGAGGGGCTGAGGCACCAGTGTGGGCTCAGTGATGATGTTTTTTCACTTCACTCTGGCTCCTCATTGTGGGGAGCCCTCAGGCATTTTCCGTGAGACTCCAGCCAGAATTTTCACCAAAAAAACCCCTGATCCAAACCTTAGCTAACACTGGAATTCTGTGGGATATCAGAATGTGTCTGAGGTCATTTCGAGCTGTATTTTAAGTGACCTGACTCCCAGATCCTCTCGTTCAGGACTTGAGCTCTGGTGCCTGTGTATTCCTGTAGGGATGAACCTCTCCATGAAGAACTTAGGAGCTAAGGAGACAAGACAGCAGCTATTCCAACCTAGCAGGCAAGGGGGCTCACTTGGCCAAAAGCAACACAAGATTCATGCCAAAACTGTGGACCAAAGCTGCATTTCTTGAGTCTCAGTCTTGTATTTTCCAAATGCATTAACTCAAGTTTTGCGTGGACCTCAGCGATCTGAGAGTCAGGCCCTGAGAGGAGCAGATGTGTTTCATGAGGCTTGGGGGTCTCTAATGGGAGATTTCAATGGTTTTAATACCCAAATCCACACCTTCTCCTCAGACTGTAAGGGACAGATTTATGCCACGTTTTGTAGTGGGCTGATCCTAATACCCTTGTCGTGAGACAGATTTACTGGAGTTGTCAGGGCTGATTTGCTGTAGAAGTCAATACCTCAGCCCGCCAGTGCCTGAAGGAAAAAAGGCCTGGGCGTTTAACACCATAAATATTTTATTCTTGCTCTGCCATACAAACCTTGCATGGCTTTTCAAAAAAACAACTCACTTCTATTACGCCCCAGTTTCTCACGAGTTAAGTGGGGATAACAACATTTCTGAGAGTGGAGTGAGTAAGGCCGATGAAATAAGGAGACTTCTGCCCAGGAAGATGGAAAAAAATTGTATTTTCTCTCCTAGGCCCTGTTATTTTGTTTAAATGAATTTGTTCCTTTTTGCTGTTTTCATTGCTCCTGAAATAGTGACTGAATTTCCTTTCAGTTGTGTTCTGGTATTCAAGGGCACACACCTAGTAGACAACCTCCAGCTTTGTGGGTTGTTTAGTGGCTCTCTGTGTTGATGCTACTATTCCCACAGTGAAGGAAAAAGTCACCTGGGACAGTGTTTGTTGGGGCTTGAGGGTGACATTTCTAGGGCCAAGAGGAGATGCTGAATTTAACAAGTATGATATGGGTCTTTCTGCATTACCTGGTGGTGATGCAGAGGAAGACAACAAATATTCAGTCTTTACTCCCAAGGGTTTTTGTCTGCTCTGGGCCCTCATGAGAAGAGCAGACACTGCTGGGGTTTTTCTTTTCTGCTGGCCAGGCAGGACAGGATCAAACAGAATCTGAATCCTCAGGTCACTGATACATCCTGTGTATTCCCACTTTCTTTCCACCACTGGGAACAGGCATTGAGTGTACTACAATCCAAACAAAACTCACATTTTACTGCTCTAATATAGGTATTTAAGGGCTCTTTTTTGTTATTAGCTCGCCCAGAGTCTGCCATGGATGGACAGCTTGTTAAACTTTGGCTCAGCTTGTGTGTGCTGAGCCTTTTGTCTGGTTTTGTCCCCATCACAGGGTACACGTGTCTCCCTCTGCACAGGGTGACAGAGTGGGCTGATGATAAAGATGAGCAATTTGGATAGAAAAAAGACACCAATCTGGCACTGAAAGCTGACACTCCAAGCTTCCCCTGCTTGATGGAAACAAATAATGCTGCTGGGAGGACTGGAGTCACCTCAGCATTGCTTGTGTGCATGGCACTGGCTGCAGTGGAGATTTCTTGGCAGCACACTGGATGCAGAGCTGGGAGAAAAAGGGAAGGAGCTGCCAGGGGCTGTGTGGAGGGCCTGAGTCCTCAGAGGAAGTGTGAGCCATCACACACGTCTGTAGGAACCAGGCCTGCTCCAAAATGTGAGTTACACCATTTCTCAAATGCTGGATATAGCAAGAAATGACTGGGAGGCCAGTGATTCATTCTGGGTTAATGTAAAGGTACCAGAGGGGCTAATAGAGAGGAAGAAAATTGATACTGGCTTTGCAGTGTTTGTGGTGCAGAAATGTCTACAAATGCTTCCCAGGGAAAGAGTGAAACAATCTGATGCAATATTAAAGCCAAAAGAATACCCACCCAACAACAAACAAACAGCCATGGGGACGCAGGGGCTGGTAACAGTTGTTTGCAGGGCTGTAAATCAGAGCAGACTGCACAGGTATTTGTGCTTAGTGCTACATTTCACTACAGCTGAGAGGAAAGGGCCCTTGTGAGATGGTAGGAATTGTATGGGAAAATTTTGTTTGAATTGTAGCAACATGATTATTGTGTCAAATACACTTTGGTGCTCATCCGTTGAGTCACGGAGGGACAGATTTGACCCTTTGGGATGAATACTCTGGGCAAATTAAAACTGGCTATTAAAGCTATATATAGTTGAAAAGGCAATGGTAACATTTTATACACTATGAGCATGTTCTCTTTGTTACAGAAACCCATATCTGTAAAAAGCAATTAGAAGTGCTTCCCTTAAAAAGAAGTCAATTGAACACAGTGAATGAACTGCAGGAATTGTACAGTTTCCAGAAAATGGTGGTAGTGAAGCATTTGTGGGATCCATAAAGTCACCATAAATTCCTAACTGAATATGGATTCACTCTCCAACTCTAAAACCACAAGATTTATTTCCTGCTGGCAGGGGAGGTGAAGTTCTCGGAGCTGGATCTGCCTGGAGCATGCCAGCAGGTGGGGGAAGCACCAGTCTGCTCCCAAAAGTTCAGAGTTCCCAACACCACCTTGACTGGCCACGTCCTTTCAAGATGAGAAGACAGGACTGGGGTTTAGTTTTGTTTGAAGACCTATCAGTGCTCTCAGTACTTACATGGAATGTTTGTTAATGCACAACACATGCTATTGAGAAAGAGGATGAGGTAGTGGGACACCACTGGTTTCACTCAGGAAGATCAAGTTTTGGCACAAGAGCTGACTTTGAAGCCACAAAAGCTCAGTCTGCACTCTGCACTCAGAGGTGCTTTCCATGTTGTGAGGTACAAACCTGAGCAGTGTCCCATTCACAAGGACATGGAGTGACAGGACAAGGGGGAATGGCCTCCAGCTGACAGAGTGCAGGGTTAGATGGGCTATTGGGAAGAAATAGGAGTGGTGAGGCCCTGGCACAGGTTGCCCAGAGCAACCTGGTCTGGTGGAAGGTTTCCTTGCCCATGGCAGGGGTTGGAACCAGATGATCTTTAAGGTCCCTTCCAACCCAAACCCGTCTGTGATTCTATGAGCATTGCTTTGCTCCCTTTCCATGTAATCCCTTTGTTCCCAAGACTGGAAGTTTCATGGACACGTGCTCTCAGGAGGGGATATTGCTCTGGAAGGTGGAGGCTTTCCTTGGGATTTTTCCCCTCTCTGCACATTCCCACTGGGTCTTGGTTCCAGTTCATTTCCGACTCCTCTTCCAACTGTGCTGTGCTTGGACTACAGAAGGTAAGAAGGACACCAGCTGTGGCAGACAGAGCTTTGAGTCTCTGACTGCATGCAATAGTGATGAAAATATGCATATTCCTGTGGACTGGGGATGGGGAAACTGGAGAATAAGTCACACTTCATGTTGGATGAAGTAAGACAGGGAGATACGGACTAAGAGTTTCTAGATTGCAGCGGAGAATTCTGGGGCTGCAGAAATGTGTAATTATTTGCTCCCTGTCAGAGATGAATGGCTGTGTCTCTCTCTGAAGTCATTTGCATAGTTGGGTGAATGAGATTGCACTGATTTAATGTGTCTTCATGAGTCTTTTTACAACCACAGGAGCCAGAAATGGCTTTTGTTGTTGTTGCTTTTTTTAATGAAAGCTGACATTCTGGAGCACAAGTCAGCAGGAAGTAGGGGTAAGTTTATTGGCTGTTTTGGTGGGGCCTGGAGAATAATTTTGCTTTTCTCCTGCCTTTTGTCTATTCAGACTGTAAATTCATTGAAGCAAGGACTGCTTTCTACTGTGTCTTTATAACACTTGCTGCAATGGATCTGTGCTCTCAGCTAAATCCCCTAAGGCTTAACAAAATATAAATTAGGATAATGGTATAATAAGTTAAATGTTAAATGGTCATGAGGGGTGGTTTATTTACATGAATTATCATGTTAAAAAAAACAAACAATGTTCTTCTGAAATCCTGGTAGGAGTTCAGCTTTGTGGCAAAAACTGTTCATTATTCTACAGTATTGAGAAGACAGCATGATCTTATAGATCTGTTTTAGAGAAGAGGTTACAGGCTGCTTTCTTATACCTTGAAGCACTTTTCAATACTTAAAAGGGCTACAGGAGAGCCTGAAAGGGATGTTTAACAAGGACATGGGGTGATGGGACAAGGAGAAATGGCTTCAAATTGACAGAGGGCAGGTTTAGATAGGATATTAGGAATAAATCCTTCCCTGTGAGGGTGGGGAGGCCCTGGCACAGGGTGCCCAGAGCAGCTGTGGCTGCCCCTGGATCCCTGGCAGTGTCCAAGGCCAGATGGACAGGGCTTGGAGCAGCCTGGGATGGTGGAAGGTGTCCCTGTCATGGCAGGGGGTTGGAATGAGATGACCTCTAATGTCCTTTCCGACCTAAACCAGTCTGTGATTCCTTTACTCCCAACTTCTCTATGCTGAGTTTGCTGTTAGCAATGGGAAATTACTCCTTGCAATTCTTTTCTACAGACTTGAGTGATTGCTTTGTGTTCAACAGTGCCTTGGGCAGAGCTTTGACACCCAGGAAGATATCCTGGAAACATAAAATAAATTCTCTGTCTTTCAGGCTCCTATGCAGAGTAATCTTCCATCTGTTTTATTAAGAGAGAATGCAATGCTCCGCTGGGCAGATGTGACAGAGATGTGCAAGAGAGCTGCAGCAAGTCCCCAAAGATCTAGAGCAGATTTTCTCGTTTATGTTGTGTGAAAAATGATAATCCTAATCCTGTTCCACAATCTGCCCAATCTGAGCCCCCATCAGCAGCTCGTTCTCCTGCAGACAAACCCAGAATCTGTCAGGTGCAGCCCTCAGGTGCTTTGCTTGAGGCAGTGCTGACACCTGTGGGCCTGTCCATAGTTCAAGGAAAACTGGTCTCCAGCTCTTGTTTTTAGTGTAGTTAAAGTCTTAAAGGAGATGATCAAGAAGAGATGACTGAGAGGGGACCTCGTCAATGTCTGTCAGTGTCTGCAGGGAGGGCTCAGAGCAGGGACCTGGCTCTGCTCTGTGGGGACAAGAGGAACCGGCAGGAAATTATACCCAGGAGGTTCTACCTGAACAAGAGGCAGAAATTCCCTGTGCAGTGCCCGAGCCCTGAACAGGCTGCCCAGACAGGGTGTGGAGTCTCCCCCACTGGAGATGTTCCAGAACAGCCTGGACTCAACCCTGTACCATGTGCTCTTGGGATGACCCTGCCTGCATGGGGTGTTTGGGCCAGATGACCCATTAGGGTCCGTTCCAGACTGACCCATCCTGGGATTCTGTCACCACCAGCAAACCTTTCTCCTATACCCAGATATTCTGAGTCCTTGTATGAATCAGTGGCCTGTCTGTCTGTCAGTGCTGCTGTCACTGGCAGCACTGGCTGCTTTGAGGTGACCTGCCAGCTGGGCTGTCAGTGTGAAGCAGCCCTAAAGCTGGTGAATTTTCCTACCATGAACCAGCCCTATTTGCAGGTTTCTCAGTGATGGAGTGCACATCCCGCATCTTCCCTGCTCCTTGATGGTTCCTGGAGGCCAGAATACCCCTGCTGCTTTCTAGCACTCTTTGATTCCAACATTTGTGTACCTGCCCCTCTGAAGCACCCGTTTCTGTGATAGATCACCCTTGTTTTTCCATTTCCAGAGCAGACAGCACAGTTCAGACATGCCAGAGAGCCTCACTCCAAATATAGACCAGTGTAAGAGAGCCAGACTGAGGCCAGGGGTCTGTCAACAGATTGTCCAGCTTGGGAGGAGGCAGGAATAGGATTTGCTGTCAGCTCTATGCCAGTGACAGCACCACGACGTTGCTCGTTGCAGATTAATGTGGGAGAAGGTCTTTGCCGACAACCCCTGCAAAACAGCTCAGCTTCAAGTGGAATTACAGTGGTCCTTTTAGATCAGTGTACTTTTGCCAGCTGATCCCCAACAGCACTCCCAGCGGTGGGGAAAGCTGAGACTATTACTGTAAATACAAAAGGAAGACATACTTGGCATCCCTTTACATTAGAGCTGGCTCAGAAGAACGTCTGCGTAGCTGCTCCACTGCCAAGATGGATTGTAGTCAGATAGTACACATTGCAAAGGAACCAGAGCACACACTGAGATCTGTTGGGGTTTTTTAACAATAGTTTATTTGTGTTTCAAAGGGATAGTTACAGGAATCCAGATCAATATGCTTGTCCAGAACTGTGCCTTCCTATTTTAGGGCCTGGATGAATAGGGGGTTACTTGAGTTCACATGCATATTGAGGGACCCGTGCCTGCGGTAATGCAGCTTCCCAGGCTTGTTACTTTTCCTTTTTGAAAGGTAACGTGAAAGAGCTGCAAGGCTGAAGTTGGCATTGTTCTGGTTCCTGAAGTTTTATTTTTTTTCCAACAAAGTCCGTGTGGCATTGCATGTTTGAGGCTCTTTGTGAACGAGAGGTCGTGTCTCAACGGGAGGTGGTAGGAGCTGAGCCGGCCGATTTGGACCCCATCAAACACTTCTGAAAGGGAAGGAAGATGGAGGGTTTCAGTCTAAAGTTCTGATTATTTCTTTTTTTTAAAGGGAAAATTATAAAAGTTCAACTGCTTTGATGAAAGTAAGTTGGGCATTTCCCGACCCTATGTTCTGAAACCATCTGTGTGTTTTCATGGTTTCAGCACTCTACACCATTTGCTGGGACAAGAAAAATGGTTGACTAATGGAGTTGGTTGCATGGGACCAAAAAACAATTACGTCTAGTTGTTTCTGTTTCCGAGATCTTTTGAAAAAACAAACAATGAGTTATAACTTCTTGAAATGAGATCTGGAAGAGCTTTGAAAATCTTGGTTTGTGCCCTGTTTTTTCTCATCTGATCTTGGTATATTTTTGAGGGACACAGGCAAAACAGGAGTTTTAATAGACAGAGGTTCTTAGATGCTCAGTATAAGAGTGGGATATTTTTCTATCTAGAATTCCAAGCTCTGATTTATAGCAGGTAGTACATTTCTGACAGTTTAAAGCAAGCGTGTGCCACTGCTGCACCTGGGTTTGTGGGGCCAAAATCACCTCCTTTACTTGAGCATGTGCTAATGATGGATTATTCTGCTCGTGCTTTGAATGGTGCCACTGCATATTTTGTGAAGTGTAGACTCAACAAAGGATATCAGCAGACGGAGCCAGTTTCTTCTGAATTTCAACCTATGACAACTTTCTCCACACACACTGAGCTACATTGATCCAAAGGACTGTCTTGATGGGTGCATGCCAGTGCTTCAGAGGTCAAATTCTGGTGTCATCTGGCACATTTTTGATGTGTCTGGCCTTACTGATGACATCCTGTTACATGAAAAATTTTGGCCGGTGCATGGTGTTCTCCTTTCAGCTGTTTTGCATAGCTGAGGAGGACACCATCCTAAGTGCAGTTGGCAGCAGCGTGTCTGGTCTTTGTGTGAGAAGGGTTTCTTGGCTCCTGGCTTATTTTTCTGCATTTTTTTTCCTCCTTCCCCCATGTGTTTGTGCATTGCTGATGGATGATGGGGCAGTCACTGGTGGTGGCACTCTTGGAGGAGCAAGAAGCACCGTGGCAGCCCCAGGGGAAAGCAAGAGAAAGGAGTTGTGGTTCAACAGCCCTCACTGTTAATAGCATTAAAAGCTGAATGGTTGAGGAAGTTATAAAAAGGATGTGGATTGCTTTCTTCAGTTTGGCACTGATTTTATTGGTCCGTTTTCACCTGAGCTGGTGGGATGAGGGCAGTGTGGAAGCCTTCTTAGTCACCCCAGCACTGTGAGGGAAAGCAATGTCATTACAGGCATTAAAGAAGCAAGAGAGGATTTCCAGATATGCAGGAATTAGGAACCAGGCATAATTGTGGAGGATATCATGACAGCAGAGCTCTTCCCAGATCCAGGTCGCTTTCAAAAGAAACTCTTATCATATTTCTGACCCCAAAGAAATAAGGGGCTGTTCCACCAGTGCTGTGATGAGAGAGACAAAGTGAGCACGGTCCAGGGGACTCTTGCACAATCCTTCCTGGCCCTGGCTTAGGACTTGAAGTCCCTTGCTGTCCTGAGCACAGTAGAAAACTTTGTGCACTGACATTGCCTCTCAGATAACTGGCTGGGAAAGGATTTCTTTAGGGCTTATTCTCCACCTCCACCCACACTTGCAGTCCCAGAGTCACCAAAGAAAGTTTTAAAATATTCTGCCAAATGTTTTCTTAGTTAATTTCTTTAGGCCTTTTGTTATTTAACCCTTGTTTTGATTATTGATTTGCTTTGTCCGTTAAGAAAATTTCCCTTCTGGGGGATGATCCTTAGACATTGGATGTGTGGGAGACTTGTACAGAGACTGCCTTAGCAGTTGTCACCTTGCAAGTACTCACAAGCAGTGCTTTTCTCTGTGCACATTTGTGATCTGGGAGTTCTATTTAGCACTACTTGATGGGAATCAAATCAGGTTGGATTTCAACACCTCTCAAAGAGAGGGAAGGCACGGCACTGACTGCATTGCAGGGAAAAATCCCAGCATGTCATGTACCTACTCACTCCTTGTTCCTCACTTTGTTTTTACTGCTCCTTGAGTCAAAGGTCCAACCTCCATCTGCCCCTGTAACATCACTGAACCAGAGCAGTGACTAAAAGTCAGAGGAGTTCTTGCTTTGGAGTAACAAGAAGTCTTTTGCTTCTGCATTCTTGTGCTTTGCACAGCTTTTGGAATAAACTGTACCTCGAGATTTGTGTGTCCAGTCCACCTGTGCTCTTTGGTTGAAGAATGGAAGAGAGGACATTGTGCCACTTCAGGCTAAGCCCAAGTCACTTAATCAGCCCTTCACCCTCAGAGAAACCTGCCTGAGGCATACTTCCAGCCCCTTCTGGCTTTTGGAAGTAGAAGATCAGGGTCTGTGCCAACAGCAGCTCCCCCACCCTGGGGTGATGGAAGTACAGCAACTTTGACATACAGGCAGCAGTTCTTGCAGGAAGTTTACAACAACATGTTCATTTATCAAGATTTCCTATATGTATGTGGCTGGAGAGGGATAAATCCAACACATTTATTCCTTTAGGATGTGGGTTAATCTTGCCTCAGCAGTTCCTGGGCTGGGGGAAAGCAGGAGAGCTGTTCCTGCACACCCAGGGCAGCTGGCTGTGAGGTGCATTCTGATGAGCTTCACCTCAGCACTGCAAAGCCTTGGCTTCCTGAGCAGCTCTGCTCTTCAGCATCCCAGGAGAACCCCCAAATAAATTACCAATTACATTTTGTGCCTTAATTAAACAGAAAGGTGGGCACACGCTCCAGCTTCACTGGGAGCCACAGCATTAACTAATCTGAATGATGTCAGAGTCAGCAAACTGGGCCACTGCTCTCTGCTTTTCTTCACACAGCAGTGATTTGCCTCACAGATCCTCCTGTGACTGGGGAGTTCTGTGTCCTCCTAACCTGCCCAAGAGAATATTTGAGGCTTGGGGATGGTATGAAGAGCCTTGAGCACCTGGTGAAGCCACAGGGTACCCCGTGCCATTAAGGGCTGGCTTGAAGATGCTCAGAGTACCATGACATCTGAGCCCTGAGTGTAAGACCTGATATTAAAGCAAGGAGTGTATCCAAAATTTGCACCACAGAGAGAAGCATTGGCAACATGACAGGAGCCCAAAGGTTGTGTTTCATTTGCATGTGTATTTGCATAATTGCAAATGCATGAGATGCACGTTAATAATCACTCCTACATCTTTATCATTCTCAATAAGTATGGAGAAAATTTCTTGCTCTTGGAGTGCATCAGCAATAAAAGCCTGCAGTGTCCTCATTCTGTGATCACAGGGAATTAGGGACACCTTGGGAGGGACATGTTTTTTCATTCTGTTGATGTGTTTGCCCTTAAACCTCTAGTCCATAAAATTTAACTATGGACTCGTTTTGGAAAAGAGAAATTAACCGTGAAGGAAAAAGTGCATTGACTTTTTTATACTTACTTAGAGGGGGTATTTTGAGTAGCCTAAAGAAGTTGGGACCTGGATCTTATTGAATTTTAGAGGAAGTTCCACTGTCTCTGTTCAAAGCCTCAGCAAAACCTCATGGGGCATGACCAAGGATGTGTGTATATCTTTTGGGACAGACTTGGAGTGTTGAGTTGGGTGGAACTGTTTGCTCCAGAATATGGTCTGATACTGCCCCTGCCACAAAGACTTTATTTCTCAAGGAGGCAGATTAGAAGAGAAAATGCAAAAGTCAGAAGATTGGAAAAGGGAATGCAAAGTCAGAGGGTTTTGCATATTGGAAAAAGCTCTTCTTTACCAGCTTGCCTTTTTTTTTTAACCTTATCAACTAAATTTCTCTAATTCTTGAGCTTTGCAGTCATTCCTTCTGACACCTCTGCTCTGCATTTCACTGTGATGGCATCACTTAGGTGCTGAAAATCACAGTGGCTGTTGTTTGGAGAAGGATAGATTTCTGCAGGTGCTAAATGATGCAGGTGTTGCAGGAGAGACTGGACTCTGATGGCCTGGATTTGATGGACCAGTGCTGTGTTCCAGCCTGAAAACTCTGGGCTTTGCTCATGTACTTCTACAATGTTTTTGTTACAGTTGGCCCGAAAATGAGAACTCAGTTCAACAGAAAACATTTTTTGACTTTCTAATGTTTGTTTTCATTTTTTCTCAGATTTAAATCTTTCGGCATTTTTCAGGTTGGGGGAGGTGGAAGGATCCAATTACATCCATCTGAAACCATCACTGTCCAGTGGCTTGGACTGAGATGACTCAAATTCAGAGTCTTCCTTTTTTTATCTGGGCCTTGAGTCAAATCTAGGTGGGTGCCTTAATCATGTCAGAGGGCATTCTGGAACAGATTTATGAATTCCATCTTGATCTTCTTTTAAAACAATAGAGTAGCTGAAACTTATTGCTACAGTGTTTGTTTCAAGAAATCAAGATTTTCTCTGAAAAACAAGTAAATATTAACAGGAATCATTGATATTCTTCCTTTATCTTCTCTGCTGTAGATGTTGTAATTATGGAATATCAGCTTAATTGGTAGAGACAGGATAGGTTATGAATTCACTGCTGCAGCATCTCAGTCTAATTTCTCTCTTGGGATATTGGCTCCAGAGTTTTCTCAGTGAAAAAGGAAATCTTCATTAATTTGTCCAAGGAAGCAGCAGTCTGTGCAGAAGGGGACAAGCCACTCTCAAGCCTTGTTTTGCATGAGAGGAGTCCCATGATTTTTCAACAAGCAAAGCCAAGTTTCAGGCACCTGCTTTTCCTCAGGATGATGAATTCGTTGCTGTTGATTGACTGCTCCACTGCACAGTCTCTCAGGGATCTGGGAAATTGCTGAGCTTGGGCAGAATTGTCTTTGCACTTCCATTTCAGATGTCTTCAAATGTTTCTAAACTTAACACATAGGAGACTGAGAAGGCATTGATTGGTTTCTGTGAGGCAGTGATCTCTCATTTTCCTTCAACGGGATTTCACTTTACCCTTCAAATAATGTTTGTGCCCTCAGAGTCATTGTGGCTTCTGTGCTTACTTTGAAACTGTATTGATCATGTAATTAAAGTGTCTTCTGCCCACCTCAGGAATCCAGCAAGATTGAGACCTAGGCTTCCTTGTCTGGTTTCAGAAACCTCAATCTGTCCTTCATTTTAATCTTAACTCCCAACACGATTCCTGCAGTCACCTGCAGGTCTTGCAGCCTCCTCAGAGCCTACAACCACGCAGAATTTAGTCAGATTTAGATGGAGCTCAGTCTGCTCTGTGTTAATTCCAGTCTTGCATTGCAACTGCCTCATGTTAGTGGTAGTAGCCTGCTGTCCAAGGGAGATTTGAAGAATCATTGTGCCAAATACATTCCCTTGGCTTTCACTCACTTCCAGCAATGCAATGGGAATGATTCTAGTAGTTTTTATTTAAAATTATACATCTGATGGAAAGATGAATGCAATAATCATCATTCCCTGTTCAAACCCATCATTGGGTCACTTTATATTGTCTGTGGATGATGCCAAAGGTGTTTGGACAAAAACCCGTGTGGAAAGATGTCTGCTTGATTCACTAAATTAAGTACAAAGTGGGCTAATAAAAAAAAAAAAGAAAAAAAAAAGGCAAGACAGTCAATCATACAATCTCTTTTCATCTCTGCAATATCTTTCACAGCTGCTACTTCAAAGCCCTTCACCAAGTTATCAATATTTCTGAGAGCTGTTAGGGATAGATAGCACAAATCCAGATGCAACTAAATTATTTTGGGAAAGAAAGGGTTTAAAAAAGATGTTTTAAGGAATAAAGTACACACTAGTAACTAGAGGAGGCAAGTCCAGAGTGAATGTGAGTACACTCTGGCAGAGAGCTGAGGAATATAATGCAAAAAGCCTATTGGCCAGAAGTTTTTTGTCCAAGACTTCCAAAGTCCAGCATTACCTATAATCATGTCCAATCTCTTGCTGATCCAAAAGTCAATTTTTCAACTCAATTCTGAGTGAAATTAGAAACCCATGTAGAGATCCCAGATTGGTGAAAAAAGCCTGTTACCATGCATGCCAGAGATCATTCCTGCTGCCACATTCTGGACCAAGTGCAATTTCTTCTAATAAAAACATTTCTGGCAAAGCTGTGCGTTAAGAGTTAGTGTAATCGAATCTGGATGTGAGGAAAGCATGCAAACTTGCTTCCAAGTCAGCAAGAGTTAGGCAGGATTTAATACTCCATGTATTTTTATTATGATATAAAAAGCTGTTATATTGGTATTTTTAATACATTTATCAAAAGGAAACTGCAAATCCAAAGTCACTTCCAAATTTCCCACTGATACAGGAATGAGTAGCTGAGACAATTCTGAAGTGAACTGAGGCAATGGGATTTTGTAATCCATGTTCAGCTGCCAGGAGAGCAGTACTTGGGTTTGACTTTTAACCAGTTCTCATTAGACCTGTGCAAACATTTTCACTGAGCATTTGCTGTAGCATGAAGCTGATTTTTCCCCCCCGTCTGCTCCATCCCTGCACATTTTTGTTGAGTTTTTTTTCATGAGCGTTTTAGCAACCCAGGAGAACTCCTGGGATGACAAAGCCAGTCACCAGTCATGCACCAGCAGCTCCCACCACAGCCAGCACCACTTACTTAGGGGCCTAAGAATAGGAGGCGGCAGACATTTCTATTAAACCCTCTTTTTTAAAAAGAGCTTGGCTCTCATTTACTCGTCTAAATAAGGTCCAGATTTTCAGAAGAGCTCCACAGATTGCGTGCTGAACACTTGTGAAAATAGAGTCTACATTTCACGTCTACTCTGGGGCTCAAGACTCGCAGAAAACTGGCCTCAAATTTCTTGTTCTTGGACAAACAGGAATGTTTGGGGATACCTCGGGGTTGGTTCTGCCTGCCTGTGTTGAGGGGTTTCCACCGGTGTGACGCCATCCAGGGCGAGTGGTGGGGCTGGCGTGGCATCCCATGGGATGCTGTGGGAGGAAGTGGTGAGGGGGCTCCGACACGGGAGACGGGCATTTCCTTCCCTGCTCTGCCCCAACAGCCTTCGGGGTCTTGGGCTGGGAGTTTCAGGCTTCTCAAGAGATGTTTGAGGGTCAAAAGGAAGAGATGCAGCTTTTGAGTCCTAAAAGTAAGATGCTCTGAAAGGACATGGTTTTGAATCCTACTTCTGCTCTTTGATGTCTCTCCCAAACACGGTGGGGAGAGTGAAGGCACGCGGGCATTTCTCAGTTGGTTTGTTCTGACTTGTTGAGTTGTTTTTTTGCCTTCTAAAATCCTTGCCTCCAATGGATTTGTGAGGGTAAATGCATTAATGCTATAAATGGTGTTTGGGAGCTAAGCTAATAGAGAGTGTAAATCCCATGCATCCACTTTAGAGCAGCCATGGGTATCTCCAGATTTTTATTCCTCCTCAGTGCCAGCTAATTTTGGGTACTAAACTACCTGTCCAAAAAGGCTGACTGTACAACAGTAACTTTCCTCCTGAAAACCCTAAAACTACACAGCAAATATATTACATAAACCATAGAGGGATCGTTTTACCCATCTTTAGAAAGCAGCCTTTGTGGGTTTGGAAACTGTGAGCTGAGAACAGCAGTGTTATGCAGGAAGCATCATTTTTAATCAGGATGTTTCATCTACAAAGTGAAAGTCCCTTGCCAAAAGCACTCTCATCTCTGACCCCTTATGCAGTGATATAATGTAGTTCCTCCAGGGGTATGAGAGATGCTGAGGTCAGTCTTGCCATGTAGTCTGAATTACTGATATTAAAGAGGATTAAATGGTATTTCTACCACCTGGTACAGTTAATAAGACAGCATCCAGATCAACTGTCTTGAGCCCTGTAAAATAATCATAAGGAGTACACAGTTCTTTAATGGCAATGAAAGTATAATAAGGTCTTCTAAATAGAGCAACAAAAGTTGAACAAACACAGTATTAAAACCTACATATTATTAGATTTTTTTTAGAAGTCCATAACAAGGAGATCCTTTGGCACACAAGTACAAAATCAAATTTAACAAGCAAGTTAAATAAGCAATTAGGAGTAGGGATTTCAAACTCCTTTCCAGTCTCAGTTGCTCTAATTCAGCACAAGTGGAAATCTGCCTTGTGTTTTTCAAACTGTCACTGGTGATGGCTGTACCTGAACAGTTACCAGAGATTGGTGATTTTAGATAAAAAAAGAGAAGACCTGATTCTCAAGGTGGGTCAGATTCCCCAAAGTGATCCTTCCTTCCAAACCACCCTTGTGTCTGAGTGCTTACCCAGGATGTTGGAGACCACCATTCAGCTTTCTTTTCTGCCTGGGAGAATTCAGACCTAGATCTCCTCCTTTCTAGAAAGATCTTTGACCAGAGAGCTGGTTCCTCTGCGCTGGATGAGTTTTCCAGTATGGCAGTGGGTTTTACTGGTCTCTGAATCAGAATGCAGGAGTCATTGGATAAGGAGGAGGGGAAAAAACCAAAACCTGATGCCTTGTAAAAGTGTCTTTGCCAATGACAGGAGACCTGAGTTCCAGTTGTAACTCCAAGGTTGTTAAAGCATTTCCCATGGGACAGCTGAGCAAGTAAAGAAGCAAAATCAAGAGGAACTTGGGGAGTTCAAAGGAACTGAGTAAGGTGCCCTTAGGGCTGGCAGAAATGTTCTGTGCCAATTTCTGATCCAAATTCAGAATCTAAATCTGAAAATCCAAGTAGTATTTTGGACTCGTCCTGATGCACTCAAAAAAATTGCCATGGTCTTAAAAACTGCGCATACAGTGAAATATATTTTCTGTTGGATGAACTCTCCCAGGAAGCCATAGTATCTTCCTAGCTCAGCCACTGGGATTTTACTGGCAAATTTGACTCAATGTGTGAGGTCCTCAGATGCTGCACGTTGGAGGAGCTCCACGACTGATACTGCTGGTATTTGTATTTGCACCACTGCCATCTGAAGAATTTGGTCACTTATAGCCATAAAGAAGATGAGCCATCTTCCCAGCTTTTCTAGCTGCTGAATCTGATGTGGACGTCCTTAAAATAAGGTGAGAGTTTTAAACCATTCTCTTCAAATGTTGTTACAAGAGGGATTTTAGAGAGATTTTGCAAAGCTGGACTGGTGTGCTGCCATCCCTGGCAATTCTTTGTTGATAATGGACTCCGCCACCTCTAAAGTCTCTGTTTCTGCAGTTATTGGAAATGTCATGGATGGCAACTGACAGACAAAGTAAAGACAACCAACTGTTTTGGAGGAGTGTGGTGCTTCAGCCACATTTTTGCTTTGCCATTTTTATACAGCATCTGTCTTGCTCAGGAGCAAGTCCTTGTTTAACTCTCTGCTCAACAGCAGCATAGCAGCAAGGCTGGCCCTGCACTCAGCACTAGACGTGTCCCTTTTCATTCTCCTTTGTATGACCGAATATTTCCCTTCAGTTATTTTATTTTTCCCAAAGAAACTTTTATCTGTAGCCACATGTGCAAAACTCTCAAATGGACTGTTTCAAATCTACTCAAGGTCACTGAAAAAAGATATTTTTAAAGTGGCTAGGGCTCTTAAAAGTCCTTTTGGATTCCCCAGAAGCAAAAAAGCAGCATTTACCCTGTAAGCCTTATAGATCAAGGACTTGAGTATCTTTCAACATCCTAAGGCCCGTGCAGACTTTAAACTGGTATTCCCAGCTCATTTGCCAAAAGAAGAAGAGGAAAATGAAATGAACTGAAAGCTTTTGCCTTGAGGTCTGCTGCAATGGGCCTTCTGAAGTCTGGAGTCGGAATTGTTTCAATCTATGTAAATATCGGGAAATTAAATTCCATATGTCCCATGCCAGATGCTCCCAGCTGCTGCTGCTGTGTGGGGAACGGTAAGTAGACAGTTTAGCCTCGTCAAGGAAGGGGGGAATGAAAAATAAAAGGGGGGGAATTGTTATTTTGGGGTCGGGAGGGTAATGTGCACAAGTGGCTATGCCAGTGAGCTGACAAGCCAAATCACTGCACAGTTGTAATGCTGTGTGAGCCTTAAAACTGGGAGATCCCAGTGAGAACGTTGCAGTTCTTGGCGTGAGAGCTTTGGCCTAATGTACATTGTTTATTTCAAAGTGCACAGAAATCGTGTGCATATGGGAAACAGTCAGGTTTGGACCATGAGTGGCTTGAGTGGGTAAATCTGACTTTGTTATGGCCTGTAAAAAACAGGCCAGAGCAGGGAAAGGTCCATCACTGAACCAACCAGCCATGGCCAGGGACTGCACATGCCACTCATTATCAGCCACTGCCACCCTGTCCTTGTGTCAGGCCACACCCCACTGTCACCCTCATTCTTCACTCTGGTTTCAGCCTTTAGGCCAGGCCTTATTCCTGCTCTATGCAGGGCTCACACATTGATTTCATCAGTTTGTTATTTTTATTCCGAGCCTTGCGCCGTGGAAGGAAAAGAAGTAGAACGGCGCAACCACAACTTTAAACGACCTGTTCTTAAAAAAGCCCCACACAGCCTAATGAAACTAGAGATTTAGGAATCCTCGTGGAAACTCCAGCTGCCTAAAAATAGGCAGTGCCCCTCTTGTATCCACAGGGATCCTTTGCCACGCTCCTGGCTGGCAGTGCCGCTGTGCCCCATCGCAGCTGAAGGCGTGTGAAAGGGCTGAGCTCTGGCTGGCTGCTCCTGCCTCCCTCCCCCTTTTTGTGTTTTTTCTAAGGTGGTGACAAAGTGGAATGGGCTCCAAGAGAGAGCAGCCTTGTGGCTTTGCCCCGCCATCGCTGCAGACGTTCAGTAAACACGAGGGAAGTCAGAGCCCCACGGCCGGGGCGCGGGAGGGAGCAGGCGAGGAGGGCTGAGTGGTTACTCAGCATTTGCTGTCTGAGGTGAGAGTTACTGTGGAAAAACCCAGCCATTTTATTGTTCTAACCTTTATTTAAACATAGAATCTCTAACCTGTTTTTCCGCAGAATTTAAAGTAGTGGGTTTTTTCTGCCTTGCGATCTCCCCATCTAAATTCTGAGGTATCACATACTCATGTATTACTTTGTGGAGGTGATGGAGGGGGAGTCTGGGGGAAAAAAATAGCCAAAATAGCCAACAGCAGCATGTGGAATAAACCCATATGTGTGTAGGTCTCACGAGGAAGGTCGGCTGCCACGAGCCTGCCAAAGCCTGCACTGACTTCTCCCTCCATCCTCCTCGCAGCATGAGGGGCTCAGACCTTGGGGCTGCCAACAAAAACCGCTGTTTGCCCACACAGTGCCTGTGAGAAGAGCTTGGGGTGGCCACTGTCCCACCTGAAAGAATGATTTGTAACCTTCTGTAGCAGAGCAGTATCGTTTGAAGTGATGTTTTGAAGTGGTGTGCCTGGAAAAAGAAATATGTGTGTGGAAGGGCAGAGGATTTTGAGGGGTTTGAGGGGGTTTCCTCAGTGCTGCTGGAGCAGCTGGGCCAGGCACGGCTGTGCTGTTCTGTGGTGGGGTTTGCTGTGTTCAGGGATGCAGAACCTCCCCACCACTGCCCTACCCGAGACAGGCAGCAGAGCTTTGGCTTCTGGCACATCAATGGGAACTGATGTCTTGGTGTAAAATACCAAGGGAAAGTAAAATCAAGGTAAAATTGCTAATCCTTTGGCAGTCTGTTTGATGGATGAAGTTGAGGCAGAGGGTTGTTCATGTTTATTATTCACTGACCTCTTGTATTGTGTAGTAAGAAAACAAAATTTCTTCAATGATCCCAGAGCAAACTTGCAAGCTGTTTCAAATAGAGACCAAGGCAGCAGGTTAATCAATATGTTCTGGTACAGTTTCTTAGATCAATCATGATTTATGATGGGAATATATGGAAGGGTTAAGAGAGTACTGTGTGCTTTCTGAGGGACAACAACCAGGCAGTGAATCAAAGGAGATTGCTAAGATCTAAACTGAACAGAAATAGAGAGATGGGAATGATATTTGAAGATCTCTCCCTCTGTGTTTCCTCTGCTACTGCCCAATATGGCATCTAAGGTATTTACAGGAAAAAGTGACTTTTTTTTAGGTGTCCTTGTGTGAACATAAGTTTCTCCAAATGTGAATGTCGTTCTGACCAAGGTCTCTAAACTTGTGGGACGTTAACTGAGCTTTTTTCAACCTCTGTAATCACACGGTATTTAGGTTTCCTTTGAAGTCCTCAGTGAAAGTTCAGGTTGTTTTTTATTTACCATAATTTATTTACCTACTTTTAACTGTGAAAAAAGGGCACTTCTACCATGATGTCAGGGGCCCAGCCTTCCTCTCTGCTCCCCTCCCACAATGTGACCATTATATCAACATATGGCAAACATTTCTTCTATTCTGTGTTTACTCCCAGCAGTAAAAATTCAGTAAAAAGCCAAGGGCCTTCCATAGAGAGAGGAAAACTCAGCTACAACCTTCAGGACAGGAAAGGCAAATACACTTTTAACAAGAAAGTTATTGGGACGTTGCTAAATATTTCCAAGAAATAAAATAACAAAGGAGCTTGTATCCAAGAGGAGTCACATATCTTCAGAAAGTATAAGCATCATGGAAAAAAAGTCCTGAAGGATTATTATTGAAAGGTTAGCTGAAATTAAAAGCACGTTTATGCAGCCAAAGGAGTTTTTGGGCTTTAATTCATTAGCTCAGGTTTCATCTACCAGGATTCCGCCCCCGGCACGTGTAATAAGATTAGTTCATTAATCGTTGAGTCCTTGGGAATTAACATACTAGAGGTGCTTTTCTCCTCCTCTGAAAAGTCCCCCTGGATATATAAACACAGCAGAGATTTTGTTGAACGTGGGATCAGAGTTAGTCGTGCCAGGTTTGGCTCAATGAGAATGACTGAATCCTATAAACAAGTGAACAGTGGGAGAAATGAATTAAGAAAAAAAAAACCCTTGTTTTGTCTTTAGAGTTGTACTGCAATGTTTGGCTGACGGCAGATGGAAATCCAGTGAATTAACTCTTTAAAAAGGGAGGAGGTGGGGGAAAAAGGAAGGATAGAGTGGTTTGTTTTACTGAATAATTACCCTGGGAACTCAGCTCCCCACCTGCCATCCCAGGAGAAAAGTGAGGATGAAAGGTGGGTAGGGACCCGAGCAGCAGTGGGACCTGTGTGTGGTGTGGGTGTGTGTGGATCCCTGGGGCTGAAGTCAACAGAGGGATACAGAAGCATTTCTGCCTCCCAAATGTGTTGTGGACACTGGTGGAAGGGACAGAGCCCTGGGACAGCACTGGCCTTTTTCCAGGGGCAGGACAGAGCCAGATCCTACAGCAAATCCCAGGGTAGGTGGAGGCAGCACATGGTCAGCAACATGAACAAAGGATTTGGGGACTTTACTTTCCTTCCCTCATTCAGACCCTAAACAAGGTTGAGGCAAGATGTGGCCCAATCCATCTCACTGACCCAGAGGGAAAGAACCACTTTTGTAATAAGGCCTTTAAAAAATCCCCTGGGCCGGGCGCCCATTCACACCGTGCCATGTTTTCATGCAATTTAAGCAGATTAAAAACACATTTAACAAAGTGCAAGGAAGGAAGTGCCCTGATCTCAAGTGGCAAGGGTCAGAAGTGACATGAATGATTAGGTGCCTTATTGGGTATTTTGAGATGCCGGTGCTTAGTTCTGAGGTTCTTTAAGGATTTTGAAGCAGGGAACATAAGGCATGAGGCTCTGGGCTCCTGAGAATTTTACCTGCCAGAGGATATTCGGCCTTCCTTTTCTTGTAATTTCTGAATTGATTTTTTCTTCTTGCTGCAATCAGATATAAGCTGTTTTGTAACAGGGGCATATTTCTCTCCTGGAGCTGTAGGGAAACATTCCTGACATTGGCAAAGGAGACCAGGGAGGGATGATTTATGAGTAGGAGATTAAAAAGAGTTAAATATTGTTAAATTTGGTTTAAAATGACTAAGTAGGTATATGATAACTATCTTCAAACACATAAATACTAGAGAGAAACAGAAATGTCTCATTTGAGCCAACAGAAGCAAATCTGTAGGCAGCGGAAGGAAAATAAGTGAAACTCAGGCCAAGTATCAAGAGAAAATTCCTTGCAGTGAGACCTCTCTAAAAAAATCTCAAGGTACAACAATGCTCCAGTTGTAATAATGTCGTAAAAGCGTCCCAGTGCTACAAATATTGTAAAGAGAGCTGGGGATTTCCCATTTATTATGCCCAGGTGGGATTAAGTAACCTAGGCAAAGCAAGGCTTGATTCAGTCGTTAGCCCCCACAAGGATCTGGAAGCAGTGCAGGAGAAAACCGGGTAAAAACTCTCAGTGCCAATAAGTGGAGGGAGATGATGACCAAAGGAAAGGTGAATGTGAAATTATCCTATTTGGCTCCAAGTGCGACGTGAATGGTGAATGCTCTTAATGAAAGCGTGGCTGCTTTAGTAACCTGATCCCTCCATTACTATTTTAGGCTGTAATTGTAGCTAATAGGAGGAAATGGATTTATATTTTGCTGGAATGCATTATTTATCAGTCAGAGTTTGAGGATTCATACAGCCTTGTGGTGAGAACTGCTTGATAAAGTGCCTGAGGAAGCTGCACTGTGTGCGCTGGCCTTTTGGGTGTGAACTCAAAATCCAGAGTAAAATAAATCAATTTTAAAAAATGAATATTTTGGGAACGACATGGCCCAAGGAGGCTTTGTAAAGTTAAGGCAGCAAGAAGTACAAGGTGAGACTGCAATGTCCCTGTGGGATATGGATATATAGGGAAGAGAGGGAAAAGCTCTCAACCATTCTTAAGATCAAGCGGACAAGTTGTTGAGTAGGACTGAAAAAAGCAATTGCAGCAACCTTTTCCAGAGCTGTTGAGCTGATGACCAAGCTCTCCTAAGATCACAAAGGTTCAGGGGACATCTCCTTTCCTGGAGCAAAATCCTGTACATATTTCCTTAAAAGAGAAACTTTGTCGCCACGGGATAAAATGCTGCCATCCCAACCAGGTGACTCCTGAAGGATTTTCATTCTGTGCCATGCCCTTACCAGAAAGGGAAGTCAATAAAGGAGCAAAGTTGGGGAGAAACACAATTTTGGTTATTGGGAAACGTTTAGAAGTGAAGGGTGCTGGGCTATGAAGCCGTCACTGCAGCGTGCTGGTGGAATCCCATTGTTTAGGAGTTCTTTAGAGCAGCTGGACAAAATCCTAGAAAACGTCCTTAAAGACAAACCTGCGTTGGCAGGGAAGCGAGCTGGATGCTTGAACAGCTTCGGGAGGGGAGCTGAGGCCCCGCTCGCTGCAGACCCACTCCAGGCTGGGGCAGACCCAGAGCTCCCCACACTCCTGGCGGTGTCCCCAGCGCTGCCGCGGGGACACGGCTGTGCTGGGAATTGTCCCATGGGTAAGGAATCATTGCACAACCCAGCCCTCCCCTTCGGAAGTGAGCCACCCTCGTGAACAATCAGCCCAGCACACACTGGATGTGATTTCTACACCGTCACCGCGGGTTTATCATCCCTACCTACGTGTTTGTGGCTGCTGCTTCTTTCAGAAACCGAAGGAAACAAAGCGAGCTATTCTGTATTTTGTTTTTCCTAGTAATTTGTGATTAATGGGGTAAATCTTGGAATCCCTGCTCAGGGGTTTTCACATTGCATTACCCAGGCCTTCTGTTTATACATGTTTTGTAACAGAAATAAAAAGTATTTCCTTTTAGCCTGAGGCACCTAATCAGGATTAGGCCTGGAGCAGAATATTTGGCATTCTTGCGTTCCAGAAGTACCTTGATGTGGAGTTATCTTTTGTTAACTGTAGATTGAATATTCAATTACACTACTCCTTTTTTTAAAAGGTATTTTAGGGCCTATCTGATCAACTGATACTGAATACAGTTATTCTCTGTTCTGCATTTTGTGGATTTGGGTCATCCTATGGGTTCTCTAGCTGAAAGCTGATAATTGTAGGATAATTTGGTTTATGAAGCTGCCTTGCTAAAGGACCAAGGGATTTGGTGTGTATATACTACAAGCTGTGCAGCATTCTGCTCATGTCTGGCACTTAAATTCTGAGTCTCAGTCCTGCCCTGAGCTCAGACTAACAAGTCAAGCTTACAGTCCCTGGTTTACCCAGTATCTGCAGCACAACAGAGTCCTTATCCCCTCCTACCTGTTTCACTGACTCTTTCTCTGCAGACCAAAGGGCACTAAAATATTCACAAGGAAATGTGATTTATGTCCAATACCAAAGCTCTTTTGCAACAGTGTCTAATTTGCTGTTGCTTGAAATAGCAGTCTTGTTCTGATTCTGAAGGGGCTAGAAGGAAGCTCGAGAGGAATTCTGCATCAGGAATTATTACAATGACAGGACAAGGAGTAATGGGCTCAAACTGGAGGAGGGGAAATTGATGTTAGATATTAGGAAGGAATTGCCCCTTGTGAGGGTGGGCAGGCCCTGGCATAGGGTGCCCTGAGAAGCTGTGGCTGCCTCTGGATCCCTGGAAGTGTCCAAGGCCTGGACAGGGCTTGGAGCAACTTGGGTTAGTGGAAGGTGTCCCTGCCCATGGCAGGAGTGGCACTGGATGGGCTTTAAGATCCCTTCCAACCCAAACCATTTTATGATTCTGTTCTCCAGTGAGTGAAGATGAGTGACTGGGAGCAAGACAGATGTCAAATCATGGCACTGTGCCCTGGATGCTTCTCAGGCAGAGCCTCTTTATCAAAGCCAAGCTGCATTGTAGAGCTTTTCTGCAATTACAATAATAAGCAGCTTTATTTAAATGTAATTGCCTTAACTGAAAATATCTTAATGTGGGGTTCTTTGTTCCGTCTGGTGTTTGGAAAATTCTCCATAGCTTTGAGTCACCTATTTTGAATTTTTAAAAGGTTTATGTCTACTTAAAGTACAGACATATTATTACACATCAGAGTCTTAGTCATTTTGTTCTGCTCTTGCATCCTGGTGTGCTTATTCACTTTGGTTTATCTGAATAGGGAGGGAGGGAACCTGGAGGGAGTGGGAAGGGTGCACAGATTGAAGGGAAGGACCTGCTTATGTTTAGAAACAGTTGGACTTTACCTTTTTAAATTCTTACTTCATGGACTTGTTTTAAATAGTGATACAATTGTGAATTGATGAAAAGTCCAGAAAAACCCTGTTTTTCCTTAGAAGTTTTTTGAGTTCTGCACTGAGCTGGAGGATCCTGCTGAGTTACAACATCAGATCTCACCTCACCAAATAGCTTCTACAGTGCATTATTTGCTGTTATTTTTATATGAAGGGATTCCTTGTTTCTGTTTTATTAATCTTGGTTTCCCTTTTGCGTTGCCGTGCCTGCAACATCCTCAGAAAGCAGCGTTGTTACAGCAGTGCTTGGCAGACCTCAGCAGGAGCCGAGCAAAACTTCCAATCCCCTGACCTTTGGGTTTCCAAAATTAAAATTTTCAGCAGAAGTGTGTACCTTGGGCTTATCGCCTAAAAACCCAGGCTGGTGCTGCTGGGTCTGGGCTGCAGTGAAACTCCTTCTTTTCTGCTCCCCACCCTTCCTGTTTGAGCTGTGGTCTGGTCAGCCACACAAGAGATCTTGAATCAAGGCTCCTGAACCTCCCTTTGACCCTGTGCAGGACTCTCTGTACAATGTGAGTCACTTCACCATCAGCAAAGTTTGGCCCCATTTTGTCTGAATATTGGGCAAATTACATCAGATGACATCACCGGGCTCTTGATGGGATTGCTGCTGTCTCTGGGTCTTCCTGGCCTGGTGAGAGGACACAGAGGTGACACTGCTCAGCACAGCAGTAGCCCTAAGGCAGCCTGTGTACCTGTGTGCTCCTTGTCTTGTCATCTGTAGGCAGAAGCAAAATTACAAAGTGCAGAAAAAAAGATTATTAAACAAATCTCATGTGTCAGGACAACAACGTTAGTGCACTGTATGGAGGAAAAGCATTGGCCAGGTACAAGGATAGGGCATAGGAAAATGGAAAAGGACACACTGCAAATTAATATGAAAAAAGGAAGCTGGAATTCCTTTTAGCCTGTTCTGAACACAGCTCTCTGTTTGCTTGTTGTTGCTTTTACCAACAGAGAAGTCAGCCTTTTAAATCTCTCTGCTGTGCAGGTGGCAGTGTAAGTAGAATAAACCAGAACTTGTCAAATCCAGGAATCTGACTTGTGGAGAGCAGATCCCAGAAAGAGTGAAAAAAACTCAAACCCCTCAACCCGAAAACAAAACAAAAACACGATACCTAAACCAGACTTCCACTTCTGGGATCAGATCAAAACAACAAAAAGCCCAGAAAGATTACACTAAGCTCAACTCAAATTAGTTTATTGTGTTGCATGTTTCTCGAGGCAAAAGAGTTTACTTTGGAATTAAAGCACACCCAGAGAACACAGCCCTCGACTGGACATTCAGAGCTAATAGCTTGCAGAGGAGTTCAGGCCAGTTGACTCTAAAAAACAGATGGGTGTCGAGAGGCACCGTCGAGGTCTCCGCATTCCTCCCCGCGCATTGACTTGGGGTTGTTATGCTGAGATGGTCAGAAACTCTGCAGCTGTTTGATTCCTCTGCCTGAGCAGCTCTGACACCCCCAAGGGCCCTACAGACCGTGCAAGGCAGCCTCTGCCAGGGCCCAGCCTGCTGCAAATGGGGGGACAGGAAGGGAGGGCACCCCACGGGCTGGGGACCTGCTTTGGAGAGGTGCCCAAGGAGTGGTCTGGGTGGCTCTTTCAAAGTGTCTCTGTCTCCAGTGTTCCTTGTGGCTGTGGGGCTGTTGTGTGAGAATTCCCCACGAAGATTTCTCTCGTAGCATCGGTTGGTAGCATTTTGTAACGTCTTGGCAGGCAGGATCCTGGCCACAAGTAATTAGTGGAGAGGTGGCATGAAATTGAAAAATGAATTCTGAAAATATTTGCTTTTAAACTTTCAGTGGGAGCTTTGGTGTCATGTTTGGGAATAGTTCCTGGTTTATCCCAGCTGGGCTGAAGTTTTTGTGCTTTTCTGGATCATTCCTATTTTGAGGTGAGAGAAGGGCATTTCTTTGTGCTTGGGGTGTCCCCAGAAGTCCAGCCCCCTCTGTCCTTTGTGAACAGGAAATGAGATGCCATGACAAGAAAGGATCACTGTGAACTCCCTGTGCACTGGTTCCAGGGGAGGTTGGTGTGTTCTCAGCAGATCTGGCACAATGGGTGCTCATAAATCTGGGACAAGTTCACATGAAACGATGCTTCCAGGTGGAAGTGAAGCCAATGGCAAAACATCTGGAAACTGCTGCCCCAGTGACCCTCTTCTACAGTGTGGGACCTTCCCTGTTACTCTGAGGACTGGCCAAGGAATGGAGATATGGCCAGTCTCAGGTTTCTGTTTTATTTACTTATTGGTCAGGCTGCAGCCCTGGTGATAGGAAAATGCCAGCGGCTGTTTGTGCAGGAGCTGCTGAGCTCCCTTCCAGAGCATCTCTAGGCTGTCTGCCCTGGGAAGAGCATTCCTTTCAAGGCCATCTCCCAAGGACCAAGGATTGCTGTGCTCAGATGAGGACAGTCTCTTCTCTTTCCTCCTCCAAGGCTGCTTGGCTGGAGGCAGTGCACTGAGAGCTTCCCAGTTTGGCTTACTGATGGAGCTGGGACGTGGTGGATGTAAACTCAAGGACACTTTGAGGAGCTGGAAGAGTGGCTGAGATGGAGAACCAGCTGCTCTGTCCTACTACTTCTACTCCAAGCTCCTCCTTTACCCCATAACATCACACAGGACACAGCTGCAATCCCTTTGGAGAAGGCACAGGAAGGATTACAGGGCTCTCTGGGAGCAATTAGAGGCAGCCCTGAGGTCTCTGACACCCTTCCCAGTTGCCTGCAGCAGCAAATCTCCTTGCTGCTCCAGCTTCTCCAGGTCTGAGAGTGCCTGGGCAGCTGTCTGTGCTGGCTGGCAGCTGGAAGGAAGGTAAGAACCAGGGGGTGAGCAGAGGGTTGATGGGAGAAGAGCTGCTGAAAAAAAAAGAGCAGTTTAGAGTCCAAGAAGAAGGTGTCAGAGCAGTGGGATGCTTGAGGAAAGGACAGCCTGGTTTTCCTTAGTTTATTTTCACATTTGACCTTTTGCTTAAGGAATCCAGTCAGTCCAACTTGTTCCAGCATAAAGAAAAGAGGCTGAATTTAATTGATGACTGGCAGTGGAAAGTCGCATTTTTGGGCTGGGGCTGTACACTGAGGGAACCTATTCATTAGCTCTCCTAATATTCTGACTATTAGCTGCTGCTGCTGCTGCTCTCTGATTCTGCTTTCGTGTGAGCAGTGTTTGTGTGAGCTCTCTGCTTTGATGGCATTGGATGTATTCCCCAGGAGCAGCCCCTGAGGTGCAGTGAAACAAGGTGGAACAAGCACATGATAAACACAACCACCTGACTCTGCTCTGGCCTGACATGCCCTCGCCTCTCTTTGCAGTCAGATGAGGTGTGAGGTGGGGTTTCCCTTGCACTAAATCTTTGTGTCTTTATGCAGAGTTTGAGGTAAGAAGGGGGAAACTGCTTGGTTGGGTTTGTTTGTGGTTTTTTGGTTTTTCTTTCTAAAGGTCTCTCTTGAAATAACACCTAAGAGTCAATAAAGCTGTTAGTAGCTGCAGTGGGGATTATTAATCCCACTTTTGCAGGGCAGTGGCAACTGTTAAGGATGGGTGCATGGCTGGATCCTCTCTAAATGCAGCTGGGATAATCAAAACCATAAATTCTCACCAGGGGTTCGCAGTGTTTTTGGTGTTTTCTCCAGGGTTTTGTTCCTAGCTAGGACTTGACCACACAAAGGGCTGTACTTACCAATTATTGAGTCCAGTCCCAATGGAAACAGCAAATATTGAGGAATCACAAGAAATCCATCCAAATCTCCATTAAATGAGCATCAAGACAGTGAGGAACAAACCTACTAATTCTTCCTAATATCACCTGGCTGCTGGAGAGATGGTCCCTGAAATCAGGCAGAAGTTGATAGAAACTGATGGACTTGAAGCTGGAAAGGGACTTTAGTGGGGCTCCAGGGAGCAAGACTGAAATGTGTCTTTCTCCTTTACATTTCTCTTCACTGTATATTCAAAATCTCTCCATGTGCCATAACGTGGCATCAGGGTTTTTCTAATTCCTCATTGATTTGAGGTAGGATTTCTGTTTGAAAACCTCTGGTACAGTGTGGCTTGTGAGGAACAGAGAAGGAAAACCCGTTTTGTGTTTGTGTAACATTTGCTAGAATTGGTTAAACAGACACACATCAAAATAAATGCTGTAACCTTTCAATAATGTTTAGTCTCCCAGAGAATGAGCATACTGTAAGTATGTGTGTTAAGTACACACCATTAATAGTCTCAGTGACATTTGGGCTGGCTCCGCAGGGGAGATGAAGGGCATGCACTGAAAATGGTATCAAAAGGGAAAAATAATCACCTCAAGACACAGAAATAAAATTTACCAGAGGTTGCAGGAATAAAAATAGGGGTTTTTTTGGGTTTCCTTAATTGGGTTTGATCTCTGTGATGTCGCCATCAGAGGACACAGCTTTGGTCCTTTCATAGCCTGGGTTTCTTCTCCGAAGTTGTTAGAGGAATGAGTCCAGAAATTCCTGGAGGAGCATCACAGGTGGTGGATAATTTTGGTTTAAGTTACTGCCATTACTTAAAGACACTTATTTATTTATTATTTTTCATTCTGGCTCTTTCTGTTGGTCTTTTCTGTTTCTGTTTGGAATGATATGACTGCAAACAGAAATACCCTTGCAGAAATAAGGGCAAATTCCCACCCACCTGGTGGTCTTCATCCTCAGCTCATTCCCCATGTCAAAGCAACCCAGTGGTCTGCCAGTGGAAAGAATCTTCTGCCCTAGCATGAACAACAGCAGGAGGTGAGGCTGGCCTGGGTGCCAATTAGGTAATTCCATGAAGGAAAAGCAATTTTGCAGGAAAGGATGATAAAGCCAGTGAAGATTCTATTAACATTGATGGACTTGAATGCAGTCTTTAAGGAGCATAAACAGGATTTTTTTTCTTTTTTGTTGCTTTTTCTTTAAGAATCAGGCTTTACTGTTCTCTGCAAAACATCCTCTGCTCTGAAGGTTTTGGTTTTTATTAACTCAGTGGCACTCAGGTTTATTTTCACTTAAACTAAAGCAGAAAAAAACATGACTTAACTGAAACTCTGAGTGGTATCAAGCTTTGCTTAGGCTCCAGAAACCCTGGTTATCCTCTTATTATCTTTTCTTGTCTCCCTTTATCTCTCAGTGATAAGAATGGTTATTATTCCTGGACTCTTGAGCTAAGAATATTTCAATTGTTTATTGGTCTATGAGAGCTGCTGTGATTTTCATGGTGGATCACATCATCCTACAATAAACAGATAAAGAGAGATGGGAGCCCTAGCGTGGTGGGTTACTGGTGAGTTTTAACAGAACAAGAAATCCACGTGATGTTTTTGGACAGTCTCTAGATATTAAGACCATGAAGGTTTCTCCTCAGAGTGGACACACATTTAATTTGGAGAAAAACTGTTCTCATGGTGCACTGCCCAGCCCTGGGGTGTAGTTGGGTGAATGTAGTTGTTCATCACTTTATATAACTCTCTCACATCTACATCTTGCATCAGCCACATGGTTTGATTTGATTTTTTTTTTTCCCTGTGGCTCTTAACATAAACTGAACTGACAGAGAGGTGCTGCAGGTGAAATCTTAGGGCCTTTCTGGAACACCCCTGGTGACAGCAGGACTGGGGAGTCCAATGCAGATCTATTAATTTTGTATCACCTTTGCATCAGCCACAACCCTGGGGAATGTTCCAGGGTGGACTGGAATAGGCTGAGATGGGAGCAAACGGGGGCATGGCTCAGACAGAACTCATTTGGCTGTGGCTGTGCCTACAGACAAAAGTGGTTTTCTAGAAGATTTTATCATTGGTGTGACTCAGCATCATTAAACTTGAAAGCAATGGCCAAACAGGTGATCAGAAAGAACTTGAGGACCATCTCTCAAAGTCTGATGGTCTATAATAAGTCAGAGTGACATCCAGATGACTCATGTTCTTGCAAGTTTTCAAGCCAATGTTTTTCAAACACAGAAGGCGTTTGGATAAGCTTCTGAATTGGACCCAACCTTCCAATGGTTTGAGGTTCACCTCTTACTATTTTCTAACTTAGGCAAATGCTTAAATTTAGGAGAAAAAAAAATTAGTGTGTAAACATTGAGCACTTTGTTTAAATATTAAGCATTAAAGTTACGTGTTGGTTTTTTCACTTGAGCATGGAAATACGTAACTTAATTTGCAAAAGTGTGGAGGCCAAATCAATTTTGGGACTGGATTGAGCTCAGCTCTTATGCTGTGTGTGCTCTTTAGAGTTATAACTCCAATGTTTGCAATTTCACTCTGTGGCTTGAAATAGTCAATATTTGGGATGAAAGAGAAATTATTTGCAATTGTAATGCTCCAGTGGTAGGAAATGAAACTGATAATGTCTGATTGCATTTGAATAAGTGCAGAAGAACACAAACCCCCAATTCTGTGAAGGCTTTTGTGTGTAAACAAAGCTCTGCACCCTGGGAATAGCTGTAAGAAGCAGCAATCATTAAGGTACATATTAAGAATGTACATACACCTTTACAAGGCTGGGGGTGTAGATATTCCCCCTCTGAGAACCAAAAGAGTGTGAAATGAAAGTATAGACTTTGCCACTTTGCGATGTTTGTTTGGGGGAATGTTGGAAAACAAGGAACTATTGCATAAACCCTTTCTCCTTGTTGAGGCTTGTGGTTTATCCTCCTCCCTCCTCCAACAATTACAGTTTCTCAAGAGCAACCTAAGAATTGTTGAGTAAAGGTCATTTATCTAGCATGGCTTTCCCTAGGATTGCTTTTCACCCTGGCTGTCACAAGGATTTGTGCCGGAAACTGCCATAATTCATTACAGAAATGACTTGCTAACACTGAGCTTGGATGTGGATGTTTGGAGGCAGCTGGCTGGAGAGAGAAAAGGCCTTGTCCTCTGTGAAGAAGGCATAGCTTGGTTCAGTTCATCACCTCTTGGCTTGTCATGACAGTATCCAAAGAGAGAAAACATTTCTACAAATGAGAACAGGAATAACAGCAAAATGAAAAATCTCTCTCATTTAGTTGGCATGTCATCCAGATCTACCCAATTTGCTTAGATGTGCTGCTTTCTTAGCCTGTTTGCTGCATGTTCTGCATGGATTCAACCTAACTGATTGTCTGCCAAAGCAGACCTTCCAGTGCTGCCAGCAGGAGAAAAAGTGCCGGTGCAATTTGTAGAGAGGATTTTTCTAGCTCAATGCATTCCCCAGAGATGCCTTTTCTACCTTTCACCCTTAACCAAGTGCTTTCTCACAAGCTGTCGTGTCTCCTGTAGGGTGATATTGTTCTCATGAATGCATCCATCTTTCAGTATGTGGGAATGCCCAGGAATGAGAGCTGAATGGGGAGTGAGGTTGTGAGTCAGGGACTTGGACAGCTTTAGCAGCACATGCCATTAGGTTTCCTGTAACCAGTTTGTCATTCAAAGGCATCTTGGGTTGTTGGTGTCTGAACGTTGTTGCCAGCAGATAATTGTCCAGGCACCCAGGTGGTTTCAGCTCTGGATGTGTCAGAAGCAAACAAATCCCCTGTCATTTGTCTGGCTGCGGTTGTTGCACTTTTAGGCAGCTTTAACCAAAGACTCTTTTCCAACTTTTAGGCAGTTTTGATCAAAGACTGTTTTCCATGCCTTAGCCCATTCTCAACTGCAGGTGTTTCCCAAGGCCTGGGCTTCAAGACTGGTTTGAGGCTGTGGCTGTTTGCTTGCAAGTGGTGAAAGGCACAAAAGCTGTCAGTCCCCAGATGGTCAGTGAGCCACAGAGACTCCCTGAACATCTGAGTGAGTCACGTACATGGCTTCAGCTTTGTGAGCCTGAAGTACCAAGGCTCCCTCAGTGGTCAAAAGGAGATGGATGAGACAAAGTTAGGCTCCTGCTGGCTTTTCTGGAAGGTGAATCATTATATAAATAAATAAACATACATATATAAATAACTGTCTGTAAAGGAAACCCAAGAAGATTAACCTGACAAAACCCTGGATGCCCTGTGTGAACACCCTTCACCATCAGCCATCCAACCATGCCTTGAAGCCACTCTCAAGTGTTCAAGATGACTCTGCAAGGTGCAGGAACCAGAGCCTGTGGCTGGGAGGGAGCCATGCGTGCACTGCAGCTGTCTGGACCATACCTATTATGTGGATAAGCAATCAGCTCCTGTCTCCAGGGCTGTCAATCTGGAACCTTTCACCAGCACTAAATTCACTTTAGAAAAATAAAATAGAGAGACAGCGAGATTAGTCAGACTTCTAAAATGCTTCGAGAAACTTTAATGTTATTATCTAAGCAGAAAGTTATCCAGCAATTCCTCAGCTATTTAACATAATAGGCAGTTGCTGACAAACGACGTTATCGAGAATACGCTCCTGAGTGAGGAAGAATGATACGATCTTGCCTAAATTGTATTTTAACAAACATGCCTATCTAACAATTAAGCTGGAGCAATTTTACTCTAATAGATGCTTTTGCTGCTTAATATAGAAATTTACATGTTCATTTGTAGCCCCCAGAGATCACACAGCTGCCAGACTCCCAGCTGCCACCACCCCATTCCTCCCCCTCTGACTTCTCTCGGCTTTGGCTACGAGCACTTGATCTAGCAGAACACTTTAAAATACAAATCCCACTGTTTTCTTGGCCGTGGAGCTGAGCTCACTGGGCTGTATTTGAAGTAGGCTGCCTGCCAGCCAGACACCCTTACTCACCTAAGCTAATTTTATTCCATCTGATGGCAAAATAGCCATTCCCCCTCCCTCCTTATCAGAATCCTGGTGCGTTACACATAAAGGTACAACAGCCCAGACAGGGCAATCCTCCTCCACAGAGCTGTCCCTTCACCCTAACCCTCCTCCCCCGGGGTTGTGGGGTCATGATGGTCTGCCTGGGGTCACCTCTGATGCTGTGGGGGGCAGTTTTGGGCAGGATAGGCACAAGAAGGGGCAGTGGCTCGTCAGTTGAAAATCTGCCACGCGATTCACGAGGCATTTCCCAGATAAGGAGCTGACAGTGGGAGGTGGCAACAGGCAACTTGGGCGCTGGCAGCATTTTTCCATTCTCCAGTTGCTCCGTAGTTCAGCCTGGGACAGGCGCAAGCCTGATGTAATACGCTGTGTGCTATTTCAAGGAGACGGAGCCCATGGCCTTCAGGCCAGGCCTCGGAATGTTTGGGAGATAAGAAATCCCACTCTGAGTGTTCCTTACAGTCTCAGATGAGAGAAGTAGGTAATGCTTTCTTTTAACTCTGCCAGTGAAATATGGTTGTTCCGTCTAAGCTCCCAGAAGTGAGGGCCCGTGGCATTCCATGGGCACACACACAGACTTTTTGGGCGTGGATCTAGCAGGAGGTGACAGGTAGGAATGGATGCAATGGTGAGGGAAAGTTGGTGAGGAAACATGGAATCCAGTCCCTGGAACTGTGTTGCAGGGCTTGTTTTTCCTTTGGATAAAAAGCAGAGGGCTTTGGTTTGCCTTTGGTCTCACCTGTTATTCTGTCATGTGGATGAACCTTGTGGTCCTTGTGCTGGGTACGAGGTGGAGACTGGCTCTGATCATGAGAGCCAGTTCCTCTTATGCAGGAACCAGAAAAACTATCCCAAAGCAACTTGTCCAGCAACGTGAAAAAAAAGCCCAAACTTCTCCATGGAATGATTTGGCATGAATAACTCTGTGAGCTACAGACAAAGGGGCATTTTCTCCAGTATAAATCAATTTATGTTTTCTAGGGATTTGGCCTAGAGCTCTTTTCTGACTTGCATACCATTGTGTCACTTTTGTAAAACATTGTCAGAAATAATTCATTGTGGATTACCTTGTAGCATGATCAGCTGTCCATAGCATAACAAGGGGCATCCAAAAAAGTTATTTCCTCCCCCTCACCCTTGCTGAGTGATAAACTTCCTACCAAAGGTGCCTGAGAGGGTTGGAAGACCATGGAATCTATTCCATTTGTTTTTTATTTGAAACAAAAACACTTTTATATCACCATAATCAAGGAGGGAGGCAACACCACTCCACTTGGCAAACAAAGTTATAATAAGTGCGCTTGCTGGAAAAATTTATAGCTTGTCCTGAAAAAGAGACTGGATGCATTGATAGTGGAGCACAATCTGACCAGTGCTTCCTGCATGGCAAAGGGAAGAAGCATCCTCCCTCAGTCTGGAGCTGAGCTCTCTCCTGCAAGGTGACAGATGCCTTTGTTAATAAATAGCTCAAATTAGAATCAGGATGGTAGAGCTATTCAATGAATTTGGGAAATTTCTACCCACCCAGAGAGAAAAAAATGAAATAACTTTTGATGTAGCTTTTGGAAGACAAGAGGCTACCCCTGAAAGAAAAGATTCTGAGCTGCTCCAAGGACAGGCCAAACACCACACTGACATGTTTTCAATGAACATCTTTCCCCAGTTTCCTGGAAGCTTCCCAGAAATGAACCAAAATGCCCTTGCAGAGAACAGTCAGTGCTGCAAGCCATGGAATGGTTTGGGTTGGAAGGGACCCTAAAGATCATCTCATTCCAGCCCCTGCCATGGGCAGAGACACCTTCCCCTGTGGAAGCCAGGAGTGGAAAACTAACTTCCAGAAAGTACCTTGGACCAGCAATTCAGCCAAATATGGAGGTGCTAAAGCAGACAGCAGTGCCTGCAGGATTGAGGAGGATGCCTCTGGAAAGCATCTTCCAAACCACACCCAAAGAGGGAAAGCAGAGCCTCAGATAACCAGAGTCTTGGAAATATTTCTCTCTCCCTAAGATGTGTGCAAAAACTCCTGGAAAGAGGCTCCTGCAGATCTTGAAAAGATTTCAGCTTGCAGAAGAGTTCTGCTGGTATTTGATGCAATGGTCTCTTGTCTTTGCCACCTTGTGAAGTCCCTCTCTGGCATCTGGTTAGACAACAATTTTTGTGTAGCTCCAAATAAAGCATTGAATGCAGGTGTTCAGTGCTATAAACATAAATGGAGGTAAATTTGGTCTCCAAACTTCATACGGAGTGAAAAACTGATTCCCATCACTGTGAAAAGTTGGAACTGAAATATTTGGACTCTTTCAAAAGCTTTTGTGTTCTCTTAATCTTCATCTCTTTTGGCCAGAACTATTAGTTTAATATTATATAGCTTCAAGAGGAATTGTGAATGGTCCAGAATTCCACTTGCAGCTTAAAACTCCCAACAAAACCACAGCAAAACCCCAAACCTACATTAAAACAAATGCATTCAGGTGTAGCTGCTTCTGAGCATGGGCCAGGTGCAGGACAATGGCCAAGGTTATGATTTTCTAGGGCTGTCAATATAAAACTATGACTTTTTTCAGTTACTCATGCAGGCTGAGATTTTTCCTTCTGGTTCATCTCTTAAAACATTTGAGCCAAAGTCATCTTCTCTTTCCAGGAACAAATTGGGAGGAAATTATTTTGTATTACCCATTAAAAAAAAAAAAAAAAAAAGCCCAAACAAGCTCACAGCTGTTTGAATGTGAAACTCTCAAACATCCACACAAAAATACTTGACATTTGTTAATAGGATGTGGGGGCCTCACTCTTGTGACGTGCGTTTCTCGCATCCTAAATCTACAGCTAATCCTCCAACTGTGCATTGCTGCCTGGTTTTGGAGCCCCTGCTCCTGAGTTATCAGTGCAAGGCAGAGGAAGAGCCTCCTGTCCATGTTCATGTGCCAAGACCAGCTTCATATGCTCTGCAGTGCACTCCTGGGTCAGAGATCTGTGCAGGGAGTGGGGCAGCCCTGAGGATGATGTGATAACAGAGCACATGGTTGTTGGTGATGTTGCTGTAGTGTGGGGAACAAATTCCGGTCGAGCACAATTCAGAGATTTCCTAATCACTGAAATCTTGACTCTGCAGCCTTATGAATTTTCTCCCATCTGTGGTGGTGTAATTCAGTGCTGTAATTGCAACAGATGGCTGGGATTTTAAACCATGATGAGGCAAAAAAGCTGAAAGAGGAAAAAATGGAGAGTCTTGGAGACTGTAAGGTTATGCACTGTGGGAAGTGTCAGGCTCTGATATAAACATACTTTTGGCATTACCTGGCTGTAAAATGCAATCTTAATCACTATTGTAAAAATCTCTGCTGATATTTGTAGACAGCTCACAGTTCACTAGTTTCTCTTAGGCAGTGGCCACTCATTACTGCAATAACTCTTACAGCTCTGCCATGGCAGCTTCGTGTGGATCACCATCATCCTCAACCTACACTGAGCTGAGACAGAGCACAGGAGGAAGGTCTAAACTCGTCTTTCTTGCAGGTTGCCAGCTAAGGATAGGTGGTGCAAGTTTGGAGAAAGGAAGTTTATCTTTTCCCCCAAATCTTTGCTTTAATTTACTTTGTGTTTTAGAGGAGATTGACGTTACCTTTGCAGAAAGCTTCAGCTTCCATAAACCAGTGCAATTCCTGGCTTCTCAGCACCAGCAATGTCAAAATGTCAGGGGCTGTTGGGATGATGTCAGGGTTAGCCAGGGGCAATGCATGAATCCTAGGAAAATTTTCCTGCCCTCCTTTGAATTTTGAAGAATTGTGGAAAGCCTATAGCAGAGGCAGCAAAACATCTGAATTTTGGAGATGGTCCTTCAAACAAAACTCTGAACTTCTGAGGGGTTGTAAATGATCTAAGGAAAATGTCCTTATTCTCATATAAGGATAAGCAAACTAGAGAACAAAGGTGGGGAGCAACCCTTCACTCCCAAGTGTTGGGAAGAAATGTTCCTGCCCCAAATGGTGTCTGCCCATCATAATTATCATTAAAATACACTTTGCAGAAAGGGGCTGCATTTTACCTTTGCAGAGCAATTGCTGAGAAGTGACAAATTGATTAAAAATTTCACTTTTTCTTACCATTAATCAAGCTTCTCTCAGGCAACTAGTAATAGGACAAGGGGAAATGGCCTCAGTTGCACCAGGGAGGTTCAGGTTGGATATTAGGAAATTTTTCTTCACTGAAAGAATGGTTAAACATTGGAAAAGGCTGTCCAGGATAGTGGTGGAGTCACAATCTTTGGAACTGTTAAAAAAATGAGTGGATGTGGCACTTTGTGATATGGTTTAGTGGACAAGGGAGTGTTTGGTCAAAGGTTGGAGGTTGATCTTGGAGGTTTTTTCCAACCTTAATGATTCTGTGATTCTAAGAGAAACTTCGAGCTGACGTTACCCATCTTCTGATATGGGTCTGTCATCCTCCTGCTCTCTGCCACAACTGCGGAGAATAATGTTATAAAGCCAACATCATTATTTTAAAGAGGTTGTTTGGTTTTTTTTCAGTTAATACAATCACTTGAATTTATCATCGAAGCTGCCTGTGACATCCTTTTAATCTAGTAATGGTATAACTCTCTAACAGTGTATTTGGAACGTCAGCATCAGGGAAGGAGAGAGAGCTGGACAGCTGGAAAATGTGCTCATCCCTAATGCAATTATTAGTACTTCTAAATAACTCGTTCAAAAAGAGGGAGGGTCAGTTGCTGACTACATGTTCAAAGTCTTTTCCCACCTTGGGATCCATTTTCATCCCTGGTGGAGGTGTGGAAGAAAGGAAGTCAAAGCAATGACATAACTTCTGCCTTTATCCCTTTCTGGGAAAACATCCTGTTACACCTAATACCCTTCACAGCCATCCCTTCGCTGGCCACAGCCCAGAAAACTCCTGCTCAGGCCAGAGCCTTGTGCACAGCAGTCAGAGAGGTTGGGGACAGCCTCTTGTGAGGTGTGGCCCTGACTCACCCTTGGTATTTGTGTCACTTCCCCCTGCTTACCCATCCCAAAACACATCCATGGAGTGCTGCCTTTGGCCCCAGCTCCTGAAGGCGAGCCTGGCGCCTGCTCCAGCCTTGTCCTCTGTGCCTGAAGCTGCTCCTGGGCCTGCTTGCTCTCTCAGCTTCTTGAGTCCCTTCCCCTCCACGATCTCTGGCCAAAACTGGGGTGGTGCCACTCCAAGGTGTGCTGGTGGGAGGCAGAGGTTTGGCTGGACATCTCTGTGGTGCAGGACAAGGGGAGTGGTTGGGAGTGTTTTATCTGCTCCCTGTTTTGGGTAAGGATTGGTCACCATCATGACGGATCCAGGAATTGCCCTGGAGGCTCTGCTCTCCCTTCCCCTGTCCCCTTTGGACACTGCTCTGAAATTTGGGGACAGAGTGCTTCTTATATGTTGATTTTTTTTTTTTTAAACCAGTTAAGAGGCACAGGAGGAAATCAGTAATGGGACACAGTTTGGATTATTTTTGAACCATGTTTTATTCCCTCAGTCAACTATAATGGGACTGCAGGAGGCTTTATGAGGAGCTGTAAAAACTCACTGCTGAGTGTGGTGGTTTAATGGTCACAGGGACTTTCAAAAAAGGAGATAGTTTATTTTTATGGAGCATCCTTAAAAAAAAAAGGAAGGAAGAAAAGGTAGGAAAAATTTTACAGGGAGAAGGTAAAATAGGCAGGGACTGCTTCCAGGGGCTGGATGCTGATTTGGAAGGAGAAAGGGCAAAGTGGTGTCTAAAGAAGGACAGATACCATTTCCAAGTGGGAAGGATGAGGGGGGTAGAATGGAAAGTGAGAGTAATGGAAGGAGGAAAATGAATGTAGAGGAGTTGGACAATACAAGACTTGAAGGATGCAATTAGAGAACGGGAAAGAAGAGGAGAGGTGAATGTTAGATTTGGGGTTGGACGTGGGAGAACAATTTTTGGCAGGAGTGGAGAAGGATGGGGTTAGTGGGGTTGGCTGCTGAGAGGGGAGAGAGAGGGGCAGAGCTGTGAGAGAAGGGAGGGTGGCTGGGAGAGGGATTTTCCTGACAGAACTGGTGGGTTTCTCTGCTTCTTCTGAGGCGATGGCTGTACCCTGGTATGTGATTCATGGGAATTTAAGAATACACAATTCCAATATTAAGTTTATTGGTCATACTGCTAGTTTCTGTACCAGGAACGCAGTTTCCAAAGATGATCTCTGTATGGGATTTACATGGAAAGAAAAATTGATAAGCAGAAGAACCCTCAGGCGGACCAAGCTTCCAGACTCTTCTCTCACAGATAAGAATACCACAAGTTAGCACTCTCAAAGATAGTCCTTTGTGGGTTTAATCCTAAATGATGAAATGGCTTCTGCAACATGCCTTGTGATGACAAACCTCAGAGAAAGGCAAGAACACTTCTGAGCAAACAAATTTTCTTGTATCTAGAATAAATGAGGAAGTGGCTCTTGTAACCTCACTGAGCACTCGGGCCAGGAATATCCAGACACAAAGTCTTGGCATGTAGCAGGATTAGAAGGACACAGAGATGTGGTACCTCCATCTTGGCAACTCCTGCTCTTTTAATTGGATAAGAAATTTTTTCTTCCCTGTCAGGGTGGGCAGGCCCTGGCACAGGGTGCCCAGAGAAGCTGTGACTGCCTCTGCATCCCTGGAAGTGCCCAAGGCCAGATGGACAGGGCTTGGAGCCACCTGGGATAGTGGAAGGTGTCCCTGCCCATGGCAGAGGGGTTGGAATTAGATGGTCTTTTATGTCCTTTCCAACCCAAACCACTTTAGGATTCTGTGAATCTCCCATCATTTTAAAGTCAGCAACCAACAACTAATCTGAAATCCAGCACCAGAGTATTTCAGTTGCAACCTGTGTCCACTCCTGTTAGAAGTTGGTGTTGAGCCTTGATAGTGCTGTCCCTGTCTTGGTGACCCCACAGGCCTTGAAACGATGTAGAGAGAGGGAAGTCTGGAGCCACTGGCCAGCTGAGACAGGAAATAATTCTTCCCTTCCCCTGAAGAAAGCACATGAATGAATTTGATGTAGATTTTATATACTCAGTTTAAAAGAGCAACAAAACCCCCTCAACCAACCAACCAACCCAAATCCCCAAACAAACCCCAGGATGTCTCATGAGCGGGGAAGCAAAGAGCCAGAGAAAACACCAAGGAGACTAAAGGCTGAAGAGCTTTTCTTCCTTGCTCTGAAGAAGAGCAGCGTAGGTTTAATGGTCTCAGGAGGAGGGATGAGGAAGCTCCAGGCAGCAGAAGTAATTATAGTGACCTGTTGTGGTTTAACCCCAGGCAGCAGCTCAGCCCCACACAGCCGCTCCCTCCCAGCCCCATGTGGGGGTGAGGGGGAGAATGGGAAGAGGAAAAGTCAGAGTGATGCCTTGTTCAGGCTACCTAAAAACAGAGGCCAGACAAAATTGAGATAATAAAAAGCAGTTCTATTTATTGAAGGGCCTTCAGGTACATTTCAGGCAGACAAAGCCCCCCAGGGGCTACATCCAAAATGGATCACGGGTCACGGGTTTTCACACTTCTATAAGTTTGCTCCATTTGCATATTGGGGGTTAAAATTCCAATTACAGCTCCAGGTAATGAAGTCATTTACCCCAAGTTTGCTCACCCCAAAACTCACTTTTGTTTCCATCTCTCAGGCCTGAGGCAGTGAGGTGTCCTTGATTGCCAGGCCTGGAGAGGGGCTCACGGGTAGATACAGGCAGTTAATAGATAAAGCAAAAGCCATGCAGACAACCAAAGCAAACTGAGGAATTCATTCCCATCCCAGCAGGAGTTCAGGCATTCTCAGGACAGCAGAGCCCTGGTGTCTGTAAGGTGAAGACAAACTGCATCAATCTGAGTGATCTTCCTCTTTCTGCCCCAGCTTTGTGTGCTGAGCATGATGCCCTGTCCCTTGGGGTGTGTTCCCCGGACTCCCTGGGCACCCCCAGCCTTTCCACTGGTGGGGGGAAAGGCAGAAAAGGTCTCTGTGGAAAAGAGTAAAAGTGTAAAAAGGCCTTGCTGGGTAATTGCTGCTCAGCAATACCAAACAAAAAAGTTTTCCCTGGGTTATTGACACTGTTTCCAGCACAAATCCAAAACACAGCCCAGCACCAGCTACTACGAGGAAAATTAACTCCTCCCCCAGCCCCAACCAGCACAACTGTGCAGAAAATCAGCAGCTCTGAGCGGGGTTTTGATTTGACAAAGTCAGTGAACATTCTTAACCTTTCCTTTGGATCCTCCAAAGCAGAATTATTTCCTATAGAGTGAAACCCTTGACAGCCCCAAGCTTTCCTTGGGGTGCCACAGGTTCCCTCCAGCTTGGTGTCCCTAGGGAGCCTCATGCAGGGACACCCAGCAGCAGCCAGATGGACGAGGGGTGAGCCATGGTACAGTCATGGATGTGCCTCTCTGGGTTTCCATTCAGTTTTGCCTGAGATGAGCCACTGGGAAAGAAAATGAAAGGAAGAAACCAAACCTAAACAAAAAACAACCAACCAAAAACAACACCAAAAAAACCCACAAAAACAAACAAAATAACAACAACAAACACCCCCNAAAAAAAAAAAAAAAAACCCCAAAAAAAAAAAAAAAAAAAAAAAAAAAAAAAAAAAAAAAAAAAAAAAAAAAAAAAAAAAAAAAAAAAAAAAAAAAAAAAAAAAGGGAAGAAGCTATCCAGGAGACCTGCTTCCCACCTGGGTATGTGCCTCCTGCTACCATAGGCATTAAGGCTGTAAAAGCTTATTGTCAAATCAATTCTGCTCCTGCCGAGCCTGGGAAGACCAGGAGTGTGCCTTGAAATGCCTCAAATCTTGCCCCTCCCAGATGATTGGCGAAGGTTAATTTCTGTAATGGGCTCTGGTGACAGAGGCATTCACTGTTTTTCCAACAGGAATTGCTGGATGGATGAATGACTCATTCTGGAGGCGGGAGATATAATGGCAGCCTTCGATATCCTGATCTAGGGGTGGGGAGCTTGTGTGGGAGGGGAGGAATGGGATACTTTAAGTTAAATTATCCACCTTGCTTCCCCTTCATCAGGCAGCCCCTCCTTCTCTCCAAGTCCCTTCCTGGCCCAGGATCAGGATAATGCTGCAAGAAGGAAAGGAAAGGCTGAGGGACCTCCTGTGGGAGATGAAGTTTATAATATATGCATTTGCCTGGAAATGCCATAAGAAATTAATATTACAGAAACAGTGGGTCTGCATTAATATTTTAATATTAAATGAATATTTAATTTGAAAGCTTTGATTTGAAAGTGAATGAGACAGCCATGACATGAACAGTCGTGCTGTTCCTGTTAAGAAATGTTAATGATTTATTGACAATGTCGGTAGCAATAACTTTACACTGTTTCAGTTACATAATGCCTTTGAAATATTGGTAAAGTGATTACTGAGAACAAAAAGCAGGCTGGCTTCTGCAGCCCTTTTGGGAAGGGCTCCTGTTAGAGAAAAGTTGTATTTCCTGTGGAAAGAGGATCCCACCCTGTCCCTCAGAGCTGGCTGGGGCTTTGGGGCATCCCTCCTGTCTGGGGTGCCCCAAACCAGCACGGTGCCCTGGCAGTGCTCCCTGAAGGTTGGGGCTGATCCTGGAGGAGCTGAGAGCTTCCCAGTGCCAGTTTTCTCAGCCAGCTTCCCACAGTCCCTCCTGCCATGGACCTTGGTGCCTCTTACAGCCAGAAATGCCCTGCTCCAGGGTTTCTTCTGGCTGGAGATGACTCAGGGCTATCTGTTAACTTTCATGGACTCAGTGATCTTCAACATCAAAAGCATCTCAATAGCTCGAGCAGGTTTATATTGTACATTTTAAAGGGCTGTTGAAGCTGCACCTGGAGTTTCTGGGAGCTCTCTTAGGGTTTTACTCTGGGAACAGGGGCACAGACAGGTCTGTTGCCTCATGAGCATCCTGAGTTTAGTCTGAAATTGCAGCTGAAATGAGAAGTCCTGGGCTAAAAGGGGCTCCAGTGAACCTGAAGTAGGTGCCTACAGCCTGTAGGTAATTGTTTCAAGGAGTCTCTGCCTATATTTCTTAGATCCCTTGAAAACGCTTACAAAAAAGCTCTCCTCTGCTGAATAAATAGGGATGTGGAATATTTTTGTGATATGGTCTGTTACCCATTAGCTCAGAACAAGGAAAATTCATCTAAAAAATAATTAAAGAGACACTTTGGCATGGTGTCTTGAAAGCAGTACCATGCTGTAGGTTCCCAATTCCAGAAATGTGTTTCTTCTTAAAGCCAATCTTTGCAAAAAATTAAGAGAAAAATGAAACCTAAATTCACAATGTGACCCAATCTAAACAGTCAGAGTGCTTTTTCTTCCTTTTTTCCCCCCTTTTTCCCCTCTCCCTCTCTTAATTTCATGCTGTTGTTACAATCAGCCTTAGTAAAAGTAAGCTGGTGGAATAAGGAAACAAAACCCCAATCTAGGATGCAGTTTAAAGAAATGGTTCTTGAGCCTGTTAATCTTTCTCAGTTTTCAATTGCATTTCTCTGATGGCAGCCTTGGTGAGTTTTGTGTTGGCAGAAGATGCTACACATGGGATGGAGGCTTGAAATTGTGGCATAAATGTCAGCACAGGTTTTTGTCTGCTGCTTCTCTGCCCTGGTCCCTCTGAATTGCAGAATGGTTTGGGTGGGAGGAGACCTTAAAGATTGTCTGCTCCCAACCCCTCTGCCATGGCAGGGACACCTTCCACTATCCCAGATTGCTCCAAGCCCTGTCCAGCCTGGCCTTGGACACTTCCAGGGATCCAGGGGCAGCCACAGCTGCTCTGGGCACCCTGTGCCAGGGATTCATTACTTTCTAAATAAATAATTTCCTCCTGACATCTGATCTAACCCTTTTCTCCTATTCTCTGTCAGTGGGAATCCACTTCCCCTCGTTCTGGCACTCCAGACCCTTGTCAAAAATCTCTCTGTGTTCCTTTTTAGCTCCTTCAGGCTCTGCAAGGGCACACTGAGGTCACCCCAAAGCTTCTCCTCTGCAGGTGAACAATCCCAGCTGTGCCAGCCTTTCCTCCCAGCAGAGCTGCTCCATCCTCTGATCCCCCTGGTGCCTCCTCTGGATCTCTCCAGCAGCTCCAGCTCCTTCTCATGTTCAGGAGGTTTCTAGGTGGTGTTTTGAGGAGTGTAGGCTCTTGATGTTTTCCAGCAGATGGGGTCACATGAGGCAATCAAAAAGGATCAGATCAGCTCCATCCCCTTGTCAAATACAGCCATGGTTAGCAAAGACCAGAAGAAATCAGCACAGAATATGTAAATGTCACCTCCCATTTAAATTCTTCACTTCCACTGACATAACTGGAAAAGTAGGCACCAGCATACCTTGATTTTGGTTGATTTGTCCCAACCTGTGCAGCAGGACTCATCACTCCACTCACCTTTGGAAAGAAAGTTCCCCACATTCCCCATGAAGTCATTGCTGTAAATTCCACAGGCAGCTTTTCCTATTAAAAGCTGGCAATGCACTCCTTGCCACAAAGCTTGTGCTGAATTGGAGCACATGACATTTTAAGGGCTGAAATATTGTGAATACTCCTAACAAAATTGATTTCGTTTGTCAATAAAAAGCCTCACTGTTTTTCATAGGAACTACTCAGTAAACTATTCTGACAACAACTCAAGGCTGATCAAATTAAAATCAGCCCCAGCTTTTTTTAGAGATGAACTGATCTGAAAAGGTTTTGGTATCCTAGAAAGAGTTGCTAACCTTTCTGGGCAGGTCCTACAGCTTTTAATAACAAAGGGTACCTTCTTGTATAAATATTATAAACTATGGAATTTAATGAGATTTGTATTGCACTACAGAAATGTACTTTGGAGTATTAATTTTGAAGTCTGTAGGTTTAAATGTTTTCTAAAAATAGTACTGAATATATACAGGGCTTTGTGCTTCTATGTCTATTTAGTTGGGGAGAATGTTTTCATGTATTATTTGGTGCACTTTTCATTTTCCTCGTCCTTTTTTAAAGCATTGGTGGCAAAAGAATGAAAGGAGGCTATTTTTTGCTCCAGGATAAATTTTGATATTTCAATTCCAGTTTTTTGCCTCCTGAGGAATTTTCTATTTTCTTGAGATTCTTAACCAGGTCATTCACTCACTGATGGGTTTAATTACCTGCCTGAGCAGCAGAGCTGAGCTGCCTTTTCAGCAGCACAGCCCATGCAGAGTGTCCAATTCTGCACACAGATGTGCTCCAGCAATAACCATCAGCTTTAAAAGAAGGATACAGGAGATCTCCTCCAACACAAACAAGGTTGTAGCTCTCTCAGATCCAGTCCTCTGCAGCTTTTATAGCTGTCCATATGATGCTTTCTGGTTTTCTGTGCTCGTGGGCAAACACTCACTGGTGAGCTGTGCTGCATCAGAGACCCGGGCATCACCTCCGAGAGCAAAGGGACTTCCTGACAGTGCTGTGAAATGCATTAACAGTGAGCTGGGGGTGAAGTCAAAACCCTGCTTAGACATCTCGACTGAGAGTTGTCACACAACTGCAGCCAGTGGTGGGTCTTGGCTGAAAATGTATTTATACATTTAGACAGATAGAGATGGGCTCCACTTGTTTAAACTCAGCTTTAGTGCAGACGAAAGCAATAGGGGGTGGCGGGGAAAGCACAGGCTGACACCACCCTCACATATGGCAATTGTTTCCTGTAAGTCTTGCTATATTGTATTTATTTCATCTCCTGACATATCACAGGGCGCCACCAATGCCAAACTTTTAGCCAAAAAACCTCCAACCTGCAGCTTTTACTGAGGGCTGCCCTCCAATTTATTTGTGTTTTGTTGTTGGCTTTCTTTTTCCTTCTGCTTTTCATCTGTCTGGTTTCTATTTCCACTCTTTCTGTTCTTCTCTCCTCCGTTTTGTTTTGTCTTGTTTTGTTTTTTTTACCATGTTTGAGGAATCTCAGTTGCACTGGGAAGCCCGGGAGGTATGAGTGGAATGCTCAGATTTAATACATCATTGCCTGAGCTCTCTTTTGACAAATCAATTAATATCTGTGGGCTCTGGGGGCAGAGCATTGGGGGGCACAGGAAGATGAAGCAGGGCTGGAATGAGGCTGGGGAAGCTTGGCTGGGATCAGCAAGGGAGGACTGGGGAGAGGCTGCTTCAGGTGCAAGGGGATGACACAGAAAGTTATGAGATTTTTTAAATTCTGGAGCTAAGCACATGACTGCAGACTGGCTGTACCTTCCAGGCAGGCAGGCAGGCAACCACCTCTCTCTGCAGAGCCAGATCCTGCCTTGCTCTGAGCTCCAGGCCCCAGGGATGATCCCCAGCTGGCAGAGGTTGGTTCTGATGCCAGGAGTGCTGTTTGGTCTGAGGGAGCCTCCTGTGCCAGCCTGGGGCAGAAGCTGCCCTTTGCTGGTTTAGGGGGGATCTTAGGGTGCCAAGTGGTGCTGGGGATCAGGTGAAGGTCTGGGAAGGTTTGAGAGAAGGACTTGACTTGTGCTCTGGGTGCTGTGAGTTCAGGACAAACTGCTGCCTTCAGATCTGCTGCTGAGGGCTGGGAGGGTTCCCCTTTTGGCTCCATCCCTGGTGTGCATGGGACTCTGCAGCTGTGTTTTTCAAATGCCATTCAAATGAAAGCAGAGAGGGGAAATCCCGTTTCACTGGGAATAGCTCTCAAATGCCGAGCAGCTTTTCCTCTGAATTCTGTCTTTTGGCTTCCTTGCTGCAGACTGACACATGGTGTCTTTCTCTTGATCAATTTGTTTATCGTTTGCTTGATTATCATCTCCAATAGCAAGACATGGCAGGTCTCTTTTATTAATCCTGTTAGTACTGGCTTTGAAGCAGAAATCTGGTTTAGGAAAAACATTTGGGTATGTTAAACTTTCTTGAAGATGCTGCCTGTGAACACCAAATCGTGCATTGCCTGATATATTTAAATTATCTAGATTATTCCTGAGCCTTGCATTTCCATCTGTTTGGGTCCTGCTCCTCATCTCTCCCTGTGTGTACACACCTGCCAGCACCAAACCTCCCTTCTGGCACAAGCAGAACCCTCTCTCCATCCCCATCCCCTGGACCCATCTTTCCCCCAGTGATGCCTCTCTGCCCGAGGGAGCCCCCCCTGTGTGGGGGCTGGAGAGCCACCCCACTGCTTCTCCTGGGTTCCTCCTCCAGGAGAGCTGCTGCTGACCTTGCTCTCATTAATGTTTTTAGTGATGTATGGTTCGAGGAAGACGTGAGAGCAGAGCCCTGCAAGAGTGATGACCTCCCATGTATCTTCTGAGCAGGTACCCAGGCAGCAGAGCTCCCCTGTGCCTCCCCTGTGCCCCTCTCCTCTCTCTGTACCCCTCCAAGCTGTTTGTCTTGTGGGGAAGACATTAGGAGGTCTAGGAGAGGAGTTTAGGCTCCAGGGCTCAGCCAGTCCTTGACCTCTGGGCTGAGGCTTGCTGTGGGGAGGTGGGTGATGAGCAGTGACTGCAGGGGTGTGGGTTGGGTGTGGATACATGGCTGGAACAGCTGCTCATGCACTCTCTGTTTACAAAGCCAGAGCACCCCTGGCTTTTTTTTTTTTTTTTTTTTTGGTAAAAAGCAAACCACGTTTTTTCAGTTGCAGTTCCAGAGTGACTTGACTGTCTGGTGCTGGCAGATACATCTTTGGTTCAGTGAAACAGCCTTTCCTCTGACAAATCCTCACAATTTGGTCTTGGCTGCTGTGGGAGCCTGGCTGCTCCTGTGCATTCCGGAGGTGGATTTGAGGTGGTCCCAGCAGATGTCAGGGTGGGCTTGTGGGTCCTGCCATGGACACAGCTCTCTCAAGGGAGCCCAAACAAGTGACAGTGCTCAGGGACAGCTAAAGCAGTGGCTCTGTCCCTCTCCTGCCAGCCATGAACCAGCTACCAGTGTTTGCAAATCACCAGGAGATGGGAATCACCAGGAGTTTTTTCCTTCCTGGGCAGTTGACTGCTTGTCTTGTTCCCTATTCCTTCCCAACCAGCTCCTGTTCTCTTCCAGCTTTTGATCCAAGCCCAGAAGTATTGGAGGATGTATGGCTTTTAGTGGAGATGGTTTGGGAAGCACATAGCACATCTGGCATTATGGAAAACCAGGGGATCTCCTCATGCACTCCACAGGGTTTTCCCTGTTTTTTCATGGCATCTCCAGAATTCCTCATGGGGCAAACAGTGGAGAAGGGATAAACACAGTGTTCTGCAGTTCTGGTTCTTACCATCATGATTTCATTTGGGAAACTTAAATCTCTAGGTGAGCAGACTTTTAAAAGAGGTGTAATTTCAGGCTTCTTAACTGAGAGGGGAAGCAAAAAGTGTTCTTGTTGGGATTTTGGATTTGTGTGAGAGTGGCAGGTGGCTCCAAGCAGTGCTTTTGATAGAGGGGTGATGTCAGGAAGGCCTGGGGAGGGTGCTGAGAGCTTGTCCCTGCCAAGGGCACACAGGGATGCCCTGGCTGGGAGGTGTGGGGCTGGCTGGGCAGGGTGCTGTGGGCACTTGCTGGGACCCACGAGATCTTTCCTCCTCTCAGCACCTTTTGCTTTAGGCTGTGATTTTGCTGCCCCCAACAGTCTGCTGGTTTTGAACCTGCTTGGTGCTCTCCCACATCAAGATGTGGCCCTGGAGAAGTGGCATGTGAAGGGTCTGGTCCAAAACTCACCCTGTGAGACTGACTGGGGCTGCTCCCATAAACCTGGTGCATCCTCATGTGCATGTTTTGGGTGACAGGGACATGGCCTTGGAGCGACACCATGCAGGTGAGGTCATGGCTGTTCTCTCTTTGTGCCTGAGCAAGGGTTTCAGTCAGGGCAGGATTTCAGTGCCAGGATTCCACCTGGACAGCCCATCCTGAGCACCCAGAGTTAGAGTACTCAGTCCTAATCAAAATGGGTCCACTAATTTAATCAGCATTTACATGGTTTAATTGAAGGTTGTGCTCCTTTGCTTACTTCACCTACCGTGGCTTATCACTCTCACCACACTGTAAAACACAGATTTTTGTCCCACCCCCTAGAATGTATTTCAAGAATGTAGTGAAAAGAGATACAAAGAATATGTAACCTTTTCTGGAAATACAATATTTCATGAGGGAAATTTGAAGGATAAGGTAACCGAATTCCAGGCAAACAGGCATCAGTATTGTTAGGAAATACAGCTCTCTGCAGGGCAAAAAAGAGTGATATGCCAGGTTTAAATAGGAATTTATAGCCACTGACTGCAAATTACCTTATAAAATTACTGAAACCTTCATAAAGTCATCAATTATGTGTTTAGTCTTGATTGTCATTTATTGCACTTCTTAATTGTTCAGTAAACTTTTCTGGATTAAAGGGTGTGTTTCAAACTGACATGGGACTGTTTTATTGATGTAAATTAACAGAGTATTTTACATAAGGGGCAGCTGAGGGACCAGCAGCAGAAGAGTCTCTTATCCACTAATAAAGGCAACACAGAGCTGGTGTTGTGATTTCTAGTGAGTGGAGTTATGTGGAATGATGAGTGTGCAGGCAGTAGTTATAAATCCTTAAAATCAGGATTGTTATCAGTACGGGGTGCAACAGTGGAGGCAGAACACAGACTTTTAATCACTCTGTTTAAAATGAGAGGGGGAATGACAGATAGAGAAAACAATGAAAAATCTGGTGGATTTACACTGAGTCCATGTTAGGTCTTCTGTTAAGTCTTTTCCAAGACAGAACATGCTTCATGTGTTTTCCCTGTTGTTTTTTTTCAGTTATTAGCATTTCGTTCATTAGTGTTTCCTCAGGCTCACAAGGAGCTGTGGCCACACTCCACCCAATGCAATCCCTGTGCCACCACTATGTCACCAAGCAAGTGAATCTATTTCTCCTAAAAGGTGCTGGACTTTATGGGATTCACAAGCCAGGATGCCCAAATCCCCTTTTCTTTGAAGCTATTCTCAGCTCTTTGGGTTTCATTCCGTGCTATTCTGTGGAGGCAGCGTGATTCCAATCATACCATTGCTGATTGCATAAAATATGCCCTGAATCCAACACGTTGTGTTAAAATCTGGTGTCTGGGCCCTGTCTGATTCTGAGCAGAGTAGCTGTTGGATTGTGTTCCAGCCATCCTTAACCCAAGCCAAGTTGGGAGAGACTTGATTGGGATATCGGTGAGGGGTAAAGACTGTGAAACCTCTGCTGTGATTGATGGAGTTGTGCACGGAGAGGACAAATATGCACAAATACTTACCCAGAATAGTAGGGCCTCAATTCAGTTGTATCTGGCAGAGTTTTCAGCTCAACTTTCAAGAAATATTGTTTTTAATTGACCTTCGTGTGAGTAATTTGAAGAGCCAGCGCCGCTTTTTGCAAGGAGAGTTTCAAGCATGGAAACTCCCATCGTATGTAAAATTAGTAATTTTACTGTATCATGAGTGATTAAACCTGACCCCCCAGGGAGCCAAAAATAATGCTGTGTGACTTCCTTGCCCAATTAACACAGAACAAATGTGAAAATGTGTACATTACAGCAAATTGTGTGCTAATTGGCCTCGGAGAAATACTAACGACGAGGAAGAAATGGCCATGTAATTTCAAACATATTTGAGAGGTTTCGCAGTCTGCTTGCAAATAGGAGGGAAAAAAGTCGAAATTTGACAAAACCATTATTTGTTATGATTTATTCACTCAGCTCCAGTCTTGAACCTGGGAGTTATTGGCAGCTTCAGCTAAGATTCCTGCTGAGTATTTCTCCTTATAATGGCTGCATACAGCATTTAGCTCAATGCTATTTTTTGGCATAGTGTCATAAATATCTATTTTAATTCTTCTCTCTCTATGTGTGAGTAGGGTAAGATTTTTTTTTTTTTGCCTTTTTCTCATGAAAATACCTCTAGATGCAAGACAATCTCCCGCTCCCTCTCCTGAGCACTCAAGTGCAGCAGTAGGATTATTCTCCTTGGGCAGGAACCTCTCTGCCAGGTCTGTACATCATTTAAGTACTGGCTTAGGCAGAGAATAAATGTCCATCTGTGCAGGGGAGAATTTCATCTGCTCAAGGAAGTTAGATCTGACCCACAGACTTAAGGAATCCAAGATTTACTCACTATTCCCAAAATCAAATCTCTTCCACTTCGTTTTCTATCACATCTAGAGTTTATATATTACATTTTCTCGATGCTTTCACTATGACTTTGGAATAAAACTGATTGAAGATGTAATTTGTGGGCTAGAGGTAAATCCCATCTTTCCATACTTTCTTCTATCTTCTGTAAGTACAGAAAGCAGAGCTCTGGGCTTTTCCTCTGCAGTGAGAATATCCCAGAATTTGTTCCAGGAGCTGCAGGCTGATGCATTGAAGTGTGATTTGGTCACAGTGAAACCCTTTTGTAAGAGATAGAAGGTCAAGTATGTCCAAAATTAAATGATGCAGTGCTATCAAATTGAAGTGTTTCAGTAATTTTCCTTGATGATTTCAGCCAAATCATGATGTCTGTAAGAAACATCACGATTTCACAGAATTAGCTTTTTTCTTCTGGAAAAAGTGGAACCAGCAGTATTTTAAGAGCCTGCTCTTCCAGCCTCGCCATGTGCAAAATTCCCAGGGACCTCAGAGGAGTTGTCATGTGGAGAAAGCAGTGTCCTGGCAGCAGGCTTCTTCCTGGTTTAGCTCTTGCTGAAGTTGAACAGGTTCACTTTAAACTTTCGGATTTTTTGGTTGATTTGCAGTGTCCTCTACGAGCCAAGTTAGAACAGTGCAGTGCAGCATTTAGCTCTGATCTTAATTTTTTTCTGCCAAGCAGGCACAGAGAGAGAAGTGTCTTTTTCATATCCCTGTAAGTTCTTTGGGACATTTATAGGAGTTTGCACTATTTATTTCCCACTTAAATATTTCCTCTCTGTCGTTGAGAGGCTTAATGGCTTGGAGGTCTTGTATTAAAAACTTTCTAGATGCTCCCAGTATTTTGTCTTTCTTGTAAGAAGAGCTGTGTTGAAGGAATGGGCTGGAAATAGAGAGGGGCTCTAGGCCTGTGGTTCTGGTTGAATTCTGGTGGGACTTTGTGGATCAGCCCAGCACCACTGAAAATGCCAATTGTGTATCATGGAGTGTTCAAATTAGTAAGAAACTTAAAAATAACCTTTTTTGGAAGACTTGTGAGCGTGCAATAGCCCTTTTTCATTGGAAAAAATTGATTTTCACTAGTGTTGTAATGTGTATTTTAAGTGGAAGTTGTCAGAACTGAGCACTGCTAACAGGGGAGTCTGCAAAAACAGAAAGATGCCAGTCCCAGGAAAACTCTGGTGCATGATTCCTGTTGGAAATTTATAGGAAAGTAAGATGTGACAGTCATCAATTTCGAGATGGAAGAAGAGGATGGTGTGAGTGGTTTGTGACCGGGTTTGGTGTGATTTCACTTGGTTTTACTGGATTTCTTCAGAGGGGAGCAGTGGCCCGGATACCCCGTGAGCGCCACTGCCAAGTCGTTTCCACTGATTGAGGACTTAGAAAAATCCTTTTTGTTGCCATCAGGGGGAGCTTTTGAGATCTTTCAAGAGTGAAAAAAA
>VWZV01003803.1:1139611-1297315 GCA_013397155.1 Irena cyanogastra | reverse complement strand
AAAAGGAAAGAGAAAAAAAGAAGAAACGTCCCAGCTCAGAAGCAGAGATCTACAAACCAGCAAGCAGCCAGGAGCTTACCTGTGGCTACAACCAAGCCAAGGAAACCAGGAGAGCTGAATTTCTTAGGCTGAAAATTAGCAATATTGAGAGAGGATTTTTTGATTCAATCCACCAATAAAATTACTAATTGATTTTTTTTAAATTATTATTTCCAAAAAAATAACCCAGGAGTCTTTGGAGCACTCAAAAGCCAAATCCTACTCTGTTGCTACAGCTTCTGGAAGGCAAATGCTCTTCAAAAAGCTTCTCTCCTTTGAGCTCCTGATGATTCGATGGGGACCTTTGATGCAACATTTGGATTAGCTGCACACAACTGCACTGAGGGGGACCACAAAAGGGGGAGCCTGGCTGATTGCATAACTTTGAGAAAATAATAAGAGGAAAAGAAGGAATTAGAAAAAGAGAGAGAGAGAGAGAGAGGAAAAGAGAGAAAGAAAGAAAGCAATTAAAAAAAAATATCTGAGACTCAAGTTTCAAGACTCTTTATGTGCTGCAGAGGAGCATAAGGTTTACCAGCAAAGTGCAACGGGGAGTCTGAGAGGAGAAATAGCTTTCTCTTTTGCCAAGAAAAAAAAAAATAGGAATGTGTGTTTTGGACTGGACTGAGAAAGAAAGCTGGGGAGATTGCAAAAAGGGGGGTGCAGGATTTTTGTCACATTGATCCATTCATCTTGATTGTCTTCTTTAAAAAATAAATAAGGAGGGGGAAGTGATAGGGGGAAAGAGAGGAAGAGAGGAAAAGAAGGGGGGAAAAGGAAAACAGCAAAAGTGTTTGAACCTCTGGAGCTATCTGCTCCTTCAAGCTGATTGATTAGTCATGATCCCTGCAGTTTTAATGGGAATCATTCAATTGGGAAGGTGGAGCACCCTAGAGTAGATTAGCATATTCTTGTTTACTCATCTTCTGAGGGGCTTTTTCTCTTTTCTTTCATTTTGTGGAGAAGAAGGGAGGGGGGGAGGTTGGGGGAAAGGAGGGGGTTGTGGCTTATGTTATAAAGGAGGCCAAAAAAATAAATAGATTAGAGCATCTTTTGGGGGGAGGGAAATCAGTGGGTCTGAGTCTTGGAGAAAGCTGGGGGGTTGTTTTGGTTTTTTGTTTTGTTTTGAGTGTGTGTGAGTGTGTGTGTTTTTTTTAAGAAGAAAAAAAAATAAAGGGAAGAAAAATCAGCAGAGAAAAGAAGAGAGAGAGGAGTTCCAGCTGTGGAGGAATAGAGGAGAAGAAGACAGATAGAGAAGGAAGAACAGAGAAATACATTTCAACCAAGAAGGAGTTTTGATTTGTTTGATTTTTATTTGTTTTAAGGAGAAAAAAAATCTATAAGCAGGAAAAAGAAAGAAAGAAAAAGAAAAAAAGAAAAGAAAAAGCAACTGAGAAGGGTTATAAAAAGAGCAAATACCAAGAAGGGTGAACAAGAGAAGAAAGTCAAGGCAAGGAGGAGCCCAAAGCTGGCAGATCGGGAGGATTTGCAGGGGAGAAGGGGGGGGAAGATTGGAAATGCAGCTCTGGAGTTTGCTGCTGCCTCTTGCGCTTCTCTGTACAGCCCTAGCCAGTGGACCCGAATGTGGGATGGACGAGCGCTCCCGCAGGGCACGAAGGGACACCAGGCACAGCCGCCAGCTCCTCCACACTGCCCCGGGCACCTGTGCCACCAGGTTAGCCCGAGGAAGGCGCTCCACTGCTGGGCTGGAGCCTGGGCATGTCCCCCGCAGGAGGCAACAGCGGGAGGTAAAGGACGAAGAGGAGTCCCTTACCCCGAGCAGGGCGCTCTATTTCAGTGGCCAAGGTGATCAGCTGCGGCTGAAGGCAGACGTTGAGCTGCCCCGAGACGCCTTCACTTTGCAAGTGTGGCTGAAAGCCGAAGGCGGACAGAGATCTCCGGCTGTCATTGCAGGTAGGTCCGGCCGTGCCCGTGCCGGGCTGCAGCATCCCCGCTCCGTGCCGGGAGCGGGGCTGGAGGCGTGCGTGTGTCCGGGAGCGGGCTGTGCGCGGCCGGCCCCGCGGGAGCGCCCCGCGCCACTCGGGGGATGCCAGCGCCTCTGCGGACACGCCGGGCTCGCCTTCGCCCCGCCAGATATTCCGGGAGATCCCGGAGCTCTGCGGACCGGCTGGAAGTGTAGGCTCGCGGGAAAAGTTATGTAAACTTTTGCATAGGGGAAATGGCAGCGCCCTGGGGTGGTTTCTGTCGTTGTGGGTGCGCGGGTTGAGGTGCAGGTAGGAAAGGCAGCTCTTATGGTGGGGTTGTGTCTAATTTTCGGGTTGGAAAAGTGTAAGTAGAGCGTTTGAAAGTGGCTTGTTTGTATGTATGGAAAGAAATGTATGTGACTGGTGTGTGGCTGCAAAGAAACGCGTATCTAAGGTCCCCCTACGAGTTCCTTGGTTTTATTGGCTTTTTAGTGTACTCCACTGTTCGCTCTTTAGATGCAGTGTTAGCGTGTGGTTTCCAAAAAGCTATAAAGGAACTTTTTGGCTATTGTGAAACCTCAAATGAATCAAATGAGTTTATAAAGTTCCCAACCCCTCGACACTCAGCTACGGCTGAGACTCGCACTGCAGCTAGAGGATGTGTGGAGTATTTTTGTCTCCCCTTAGAAATGGCAAGTGTAACATCAATGATTCTAAGGTCAAACAGCCCTATAAAATCATTTAGTACTCAAAGCAGCTACCAGTCTAAGCTGTCTGAGCTGGACAATAACAAGGAGCATTGCACTTTTCTTATTTAAATTTTATGAGCCCATCCTGAATTTGGGTCCCTCTCCCCGCGTTCGCTCCCTCTCCCCCTCCCTCCCTCCACCTCCCGCCCTTTCCCCGCTTTAGTGATAAAGTGCAGCGAAGTTGTCGTGAAATCGGATACTTTTCGGAGGGTTACAAACCCTTATAAATGTCGCCACATCCATCTTTGCTCTGAAGGAAGTAATAGAAAATGGAAATGCCCTTAAAAAAAAAAAAAAAAAAAAAAAGGAAACAAGTCAGAAAGAGAAACGGGTATTGGGGGGCGGGGGGAAGACGTTTTACAGTTCTTTTGGCAAGGAGATTCCCTGAAAGTACAAGGTTTCCATGTCCTAGGATGCCTTAAAGAGACAGGGAGGATTTCCCCTTTGCCTTTAAGTGGAGTCGCTTCCTCGCAGGAGGCAGCGCTGCCTGTGCCGTGCCGCCGGCGCGCCTGCCCCGCCAGCCCCGCTCGCTGTCCCCTGCCACCCTCCCTGCTGCCACATCCCCGGCCCCGCTGCCCCATCCCTGACCGGCGCGGCTGCTGTCTCGCAAGAAAGTTGCTTTGCCCTAAAGACAACAAAAACCGAGATGAACTCAGCCGTGCTTTTCCTTAACTTTCCCTAATCCCGGCTGCTCCGCTCGCTTGCGGGGAGGGAGACGCTGTTTGTGCGGGGTTGCCGGGGTGGGCAGGAGGTGCCGGGCATGGGCTGGTCCCGTGTGCCTTCAGAGCAGTGATTTCATAGGTGAACCACATCATTCCTTGATTTATTCCCCCTGGCTTTCTCACACTCTGCTCTTCTGGTTCCCAACCCTAACTTAAACCCCAGGGCTTAAAGTGCTTCCCTTTCAAGTTAGGAAAGGCAGAATTGGGGTTTACACAGATCCCATCAGCACCAAAACAGGGTCAGGGTATTTTTTAATGTGTTTAATCCAACACCTAGGTCCCCGTGTCTGTCTTTGGCGCAAGTATCTCTAATTCTCACGACAGGGAACCGAGACAAACACACACAAAGATCATTTGTAGTAAAATACTTTAATTGGATGGGGGAGGTTAGGTTGTTGCCTGTATAAAACACTTGACCCATTTTATGCATGGAAATAACATTCCACTGTGAAAAATGAAGAGAAATGCCCCAGTTTTGCACCATAGAGCTTCAGCTCAGCTCAGGAGGACTTGGTGATTTTTATTTTATTTTTAAGCTCCCCCAGCCCCCCTCGCACGCACTCTTGAACAGGAGCCAGGTTTGGCTCTGTGTGTAAACACCTGGAAGAGGTCCAAGAGGAACTCACTTGGAGTATCCTCTGCACACCACAGCCTCCCAGACCTGCAGCAAGCTTAGGGAGAGATTACGCTTCCCTCAATGAGGAAATCAAGGGTTCTGGCTGCCAAAACTCTTGACTTTCACATTTTCACTGTTTTGGGATGTGACAGACTGAGGAGCTCAGTTCTGCTGTTGAATTTGCATCTGTAGGACCCCTCTGAAACCAAGAGCCCATCTGGGTGTTTGGAGGGGAAGAGACTGGGGCACGTTTGCTGGCAATGCCAGAAGTGAGTTTCTCCCCAACTTTTGTCCCAGTTGCAAAGTGGGAAGCTGTGTGGCTGTACACATCTGAGGGAAGGGGTGGGATTGACTGGAATACACCTCTTTTTTCTGAGTTGCTCTAGTGCCTTCACCTACTTTCTGCCCGTGACAACTGCTCCCCTTGCACCACTCACTGCTGGCATATCAGAAATTATTGCGAGTGGTACAGGAGGAGCCCCACGTGTGCCTATAGGGGAAACCTGTTGTGTCTGTTAAAAATCTCATGTAGGACCCGAGTTGTTATCGGCTCCTGCGCCTGAGCCCTGACATAACGGAGTTCTTCTGCTAATCCAGGCTTCAGGAGTTTCTGTCTGGAGCCAACTCTCCTTACGTCACCCTCTGCTGCAGTATTCAATTTGTTTTCATAAATGGCTAATTTTACAGCGCTGTTAAGTGGGTTCGTCATTGTGCCGGGCCATGCCCTGTCTCTGATGAGAGGCAGTCCTGGTGCCAGGCTCTGCCAATTTTCGCGCTGCTTGGCAGCGACGTTATTGCCGCCCTGTTTGACTCCGCTGATATCTGCTCTGGCATTTGTCAGAGGGAAAGCTGTTGGGAAACTGCAAGTCTGACCCATTGATCTGCGTTACGCAAAAGCTCAGGAGCCCTGTCGGGTCTGGGCTCCGCTCCTCCGAGCGGCTCCCGCGGTGCGGCTCCCGGAGCAGCTCCCGGCTCCTGCGCACTCGCCCTCCCTCCCTCCTTCCATCCCTCCCTCCCTTCCTCCCGGGCCGCAGGGTTCTTGGATAATCCCCGCTGGGATGTGCGCACCTAGCCCGCAGCGCAGCGCATCCCTCTTGTAAACACGCACACGGAGCCGCTCAGGGGCTCCGGGCACCTTCCCCCGCGCAGGCTGCGGATGCCGGGGCAGGAAAGGGTTAAGGCGGGGCTGTGCTGGGTTGGGTAATGCACACACACCGTGCGAAATGAGGGGCTTCAAAGCGCTGCTGACCTTGCTGCTGTTGTAATCAAAGATGTTTCAGTTCCACTGCGAAAACTCAGCCCCATCCTAAGAAAGAGGATCCCCCCGAGTCCCTGTCAGGGTGTTTTCTGGGCTGTGGGGTGGCTCTTGCTTTCACAGGAGCGAGACGTTGACTCTTTACTGGCTGGGAGCTGAGAGGAGCGGGATGAATGATCGGCAGCGGGAGCCGGAGTAAGAAGGCGTGTCTGCTCTCAAGAGTGAAAGTTTTTGTTTTGTTTTGTTTTTTTCCCCCCACTTCTTGGTTTCATTCCCCTCTGTCTCTCTATTCCTCAGCCTGCCAACAGGGAGCATGATCCCAACTTAATAAAGCTGCATATAGAAGGGAGTGCCTATGTTTTCCCAACTTTGGTCCTTGATGAACATAAACTGCAGCAGAATCCAAAGGGAAAGAAAAGCCAAAATCAGCATGACGGAGCTCACTTAAAGCCACAGCTTTTGCCTGTAAGGGACTGGGAAACATCCATGTCAGGGTCCAATAATTAGGCAATTATAAAGATGTGTAGTTGACACTGCATAGGTCTAGTCCCTCTACAGAGTTAAAGAATGCATGTTTACTTTGGGGAGTTGTTTCCTTCTGAAATTTTGGAGTCTGATATTGGTTTAATACACTTCAGATAGAATTGGTGAGCTGGGTCCTGTCTCCAGAGCTGATCCTCGTGCTGGGTGTGCTGGGAACTTGGGGATGTTTTCAACAGAGAGTTTACCCAGAGTTTCACTGGTGTTAATAGGCAGGTAGATAACGTGGCATTTTCAGCAGCCTGTTGTCTTTCAATTGTATGAACTTTGTAGTTGTGTTCTGTAATGAAGAGCTACAATGAAGCAGAAGCCAAATATAAAACTTGTAGTTCTGTTGTTTAATTAGTGCTGGCATGTGCAAAGTCCCTGGGTGCTGGTCATGGTGGGCAGAGTGGAGTGGCAGGAGCTGGAACCCCTGCACAGATGTTCCTGCAAGGTGACAAGTGTCTAAAACACCATCCTGGGGGTGGGGGAAGCCATGTGGGTTTGGCTTCCCTATGGATGGGTTCAAATGATTATCCACTTCATGATTATGGATCTGGACATGGCTTGACTCATAGGTCACTGAACAAAATACCTTCACAGCCTGTCGTTTTCTAAATATTTGCATTTGAACATTTCCTTCAGCCTGTGGAAGCTGGGACAAAAATCAGAAACTGATTTTTCGTTCTATAACATTTCCAATTTAATCTGCTGTCATTCTTTTGACCAGCTACACTCTAGAGTCAGAACAGCACAGTTAGAAGAAAGCAGTTTGTTTTTGTTTGTTTTGTTTTTTTCCCTTAAAGCACTTACACGTAGGCTGCTCTAATTAATTAAATGATAATAAAACAGTGAGGGCAATTTGACTCTGTGTGTGAAGGGTGGCAAATTTAGATTCCTAAATGATGTATGGCTCTCTCTTGTAGGCACAGAGTTGTGTCTCAGGCTGAATTTGCCTCTCCAAGCTCCGTTTCAGCCTGATTTATTTCAAGCCAGCCTGTTTCAGTGAGAACAACTCGTGTGAGGCAGAAAGCAAGCGGGGAGGATGGTGTTTGGAGAGAGAGCAGGAGCAGGGCTGTCCTCGGGGACTCGTGGGGATGTCTGGAGGAGAGCAGAGCAGAGCAGTGCAGGCGGGCTCGGTGCTGAGGGCGAGGGGAAGCCCTTGGAGAGCCTTCGCACGCGAAGCCATCGCCACAGCCAGCCTGGGCGGGGTTGGGGCATCCCGGGAATCCGGCTGGAGCTGCTTCCCAGCACCACTCCCACCCCACCTGGTGCCAGCAGGGGGTTGCAGGTGGCCAAGGGGTGCTGAGGCTGTGGCTGCACTGAGCACAGGTGTCAGCCTCAGCCACACGTGGTGTGGGGAGGGATGGGCTTGAATCCCAGATCCCAGAGGGTCTCAGTGATGCTGGCTCCCTGGGAACCCTCACCCAGACCCTGCACACAGGTAGGTGCCACTTTCCAGTGCCAAACAGGACAGGTCTCTGCTTGCACAGCTGACCCAGGTGTTTGCTGAGGCAGCTCCTTGGTCTTTGAGTCCACTCACCTTTGCCAAGGGTGGGAGAGACCCTTGGCTGAGCACATGGACCAGCAAAGATCCGAGTGCCAGTGGGCACCTGGCTGGTCACTGGGGTCTGACTCAGCTTATGGGCAGCCAGGGAGTTTTGGTGGGGAAATGCCTTCCCTGGAGCCTGGGTCTGGCTCTGCCAGGACATGGGTCTGTCATAAGAGAGGCAAAGCCACAGTGCATCCAGGAGCTCCTTTAACTCCAAAGTGTTTTGTGCCCTGGCAGCCCAGACAGCCAGTTGTGTCCTGGGCTGTGTCAGGAGGAGTCTGGGCAGCAGGGCAGGGGGGATTCTGCCCCTGTGCCCTGTGCTCAGGTGAGATCCCACCTGCAGAGCTGCCCCAGCCCTGGGCCCAGCACAGGGAGGAGCTGGAGCTGCTGGAGAGATCCAGAGGAGGCACCAGGGGGATCAGAGGATGGAGCAGCTCTGCTGGGAGGAAAGGCTGGCACAGCTGGGATTGTTCACCTGGAGAGGAGAAGCTTTGGGGTGACCTCAGTGTGCCCTTGCAGAGCCTGAAGAGGCACAACAGAGCTGGACAGGGACTTCTGACAAAGGCCTGGAGTGCCACGACAAGAGGGAATGGCGTCATACTAAAAGGGGATAGGTTTAGATCAGATATTAGGAATAAATTCTTCCCTGTGAGGGTGCTGAGGCCCTGGCACAGGTGCCCAGAGCAGCTGTGGCTGCCCCTGGATTCCCGGCAGTGCCCAAGACCAGGTTGGATGGGGCTTGGAGCAGCCTGGGACAGTGAAAGGTGTCCCTGCCCGTGGCAGGGGTGGAATGAGCTGACTTTTAAAGGTCCCTTCCAATCCAAACCATTTTATGAAAAATATTGCAGGACCAACAGGGTTTAGGTGCTCTCAAGGCCACAGGATTAACCAAGTGCTTTCACATTGAGTTTTCATGCTGGCCTGAGCCAGGAAAAAAAGAGCCAAAATGCAGTGTCTTTTTTCAAAAAGACATATTGAAAAAACAAAAATAAACCCTTCCATGACTGGGGTCAGCTGAAATGCTCCCATATAATAGTTTTGCTTCTAATTTTATCTGTTGCTTTTTCAGCTCCTCTTTTCTTTTCCCCAATAGAAATTACAGGAGCAGAAGCAGAGGAGGGACCACCTGGGTTGCCAAATTCAGTCCCCTGCAGTGTCAGGGATATAACAGCAGATAATTAGTCCAAACATTCACAGAAAATCCACTTTGTAGGTTCTGATGTAGCACAGGCCACAGAAGATTTCCCAGTGCTCTACTATAAACCAAAGCTCTTAGCTAAGACTGAGAGTCACCATTTTAATGTAAGACAGGAAAAGAGAAGGACAGATTGACAATATCTTAAGTACCTAAAATCCAAAACATTCGCTCAGAAAACTGTTAAGTATGAGAAAGAAAAACATTGGCTGGTAGAAGGTATCAGCTTTGTTATTTTCAGAGAGTTAAAATGAATCAGGTGTTTTGACAGTTATGAAACTTCTATTGAAATTTTAAGTTGGAATATTTGCCAAAACTGATCCTTTCCCACAGATAGTCTGTTTTGATTAATTTCTCCTTTTCCTGAGAAAAATATTTTATCAAACATTTCCCACCCTTCTCTGGTCTTAGCCTGTGTGGCAGCTCCTACATCCCGTTGTAGTAGGAGTGAATGCTTGATTGTGTTTTTACTTCTTTGCATCTTATATTCCAGATGATTGGGAAAATGCATCAGAAAATACTTGTTTGATCAAAATCCTCTATGTTTTTTCTCTCAAGTGTATCAGCAAGTCTAATATAATCTTTTTCTTCATTTATCCTCATCTCAATGCTATCAATTTTTTCTAGCACTGTTTACATGGGCAGTATATATTAATCTTCCTATTTCATATATGCAAAATATATTGGATTCTTCTATTTCCTGGGTTCTGGGCATTTGCTTCATGCATTCTTCTGGGCACAGTTGCTGTGCTGTGTGTTTTGTTTCTTTGTTTTCCCAAAAAAGAAGCTTCTGAAGATGAAGATGACCTCACCCTTCAATTGCTCTGTGCCCATTTCCCCACCTGGGGGTTGCTGACATCTGGATATGATTCTTGATTTTATTTCACCTTTCTGTGGAGAAGGAATACTTGATTGTTGTGCTATTTTCTCTGTCTCTCCACATTTCTCTTCATTTTCTCTGCTGTGAGCATGCATGCACACACACACACCATTTCCAAAGCCCCTTTGATTTTCTTCCCAGATCAATAGAGCATTTAAACTCCAATGATCAAGGAGGAGCAGCTTGTTTATTTCCCCACATATTCTGACACAAGTGGCACATCTTGTAAACTGCTTTGATTTGATGTTAGTGCCTATTATAAAGTTTACTCTCCCCAAAGCCATCCATGAAGTTAAAGTACTCTTACTCCGAGCAGGAGCAGAGCAGAACTCAAAAAGGAGAGGTAAAAAGCGAACAGGAGTGAATATCTTACCAGAGAAATTTGCTTTCTGCTGTCCTTGATGACAGTGATCAGAGCAATTTGAGGACTGTTAGCATCCATAAGTTTGGCAGCACCAAGTGAGGGTACATTGTGTATCACAGTTAAAAGTGAACAAATACGAGCACAGGTCAATCAGCCCTTGGCAGGATGGGACTGGATTCATGGTTACACAGGAAGCATGGACTTGATCCTAAACCTGGTCAAGATCATGAAAAATACCATTGAGCTTGGCTGACTCTGGCAAAGGCTGTGATTTCAGAGAGTTTCCACACCCCTTCTCTACAGCCTGGACCTGTCTGTGGTCCTTGCTTCAGTATCCTTTATTTTGCAGACTTTTTTTTGCTTTAGACCTGAGAGAAGAAAAACTGCGAAGCCCTAACATCAGAGGAAGGGGACATGTTTATTTGGTTTTGCTATACTCCAAATCTCAAATTGGCCTCTCTTTCAACCTTTCATCTTTTTTTTGCCCTTTCTTTTTTCCTTTATATTTTTTTCATGTTAAAATCTCCCCTACTCCAAACCCACTCTCCCATTTTCTGTTCTGCAGGGTGATGTAATTGTGTGGCTTTCCCGTCCAATCCCTCCACCCTCTCTTATCACCATCCTAGCCTCAGTTTTTCCCCTACTATCTGGTGTCCTTGATTCCCCTGCTTTCCCTCCTTCCTGCTCTGCACAGTCGCTGCTTTCCTGCTCCTCTCCCATCGTCGTCTGTGCCGCAGGAGGGTGGTGTCCCCTCCGAGGGTGGCCACAGGTTGGTGGCTTTGGCCAGCTGGTGTTGGAAGCGCTGTGGGAACACAGGGTAAGCAGGCGGTGTGCTCGTGTGCTCAGCCAGGCTCATGGGCTCGCCTCTTTTCTGGGAATTATTGGTATTGTTCTGTTTAATATCCATCCTCGCTGTGCGCAAACAAGGAACGAGCGCTCGGTCTCGGGGAGAGGGAGTGAGGGGGAAGTGAAACTGAGAAGCATCTGGAGTTGGCCTGGTGAAGCAGCAGCTGAGAGATATGATACCAGCTCATGAAAGCAAAAGAACTGCTGTGTTAGAGAAACAAACCACTCTGTTCTCTGCTGGGCACCTCCCGGGGCCTGGTGGGCTCTCGAGTCTTCCCTTTGGGTGATATTTAAGGCTTTTTTATCTCTTCTCCTTCCTCCTCTCTGTCAGGTTTTTCCTCCTTTTCCTTATCTAATTTATTGTCTCTCTGTTTGCTTTAAATCACTTTCCCATATGGATTTCTCTCTTCTGACCCATCTTCCCCTCCCTCATCTGATTCCCAGGAGTCTTCTGTCGTCATGGAATTGGGAGAAGAGCAGTCCTGTTCCCGACACCGAGCATCAGCTGCAGGCTCCTTTCCTCCTTCCTTTGCTTCCTTGTCTGTTCTCTGCTGTTAGTGTTGGAAACATATTCACAAAGATCATCCACTGGATTGAGGAAACAGATTTTATCACCATTATTTTGTTTGTTTTATTTAAGACAGGGAACAAAATGAAGAGGAAAAGCTTTTGCTGTTGCCAGTGTTACTTAGTTTTGAATGGAGTTTTTTTCTCCTGTACTGATGTATCCTAATGCTGGTATTTTTCTTTACCTTTGCAGCAAGATTATGGTTTTATAGTCTTGAACTTGCCACAAAACTTCCTGCTGCTGATGGTGATAAATCTCCAGGTGTGAGAGAAATTTTCCTTTAAAATCCGGGAAATTGAGGAATGGAGGGATGCTCTGGTTTGTCTTGGATGTGGCAGTGTGCTGGTGACAAAGTCAGCAGTCAAACCCACCAGCAGCCCTTTGGTTACTTTTTATTATTGTTTTTTAGGGATGATGATGGTTATTCCTCAGCTGAGATTGTTCTCCATGTGGACTCACATCCCCTAATTCCTGTAGGATGTTTCCTTGTAGCTGTTGATGGTTCTTCAGTGGGTAATGGCAGTACTGAGCCAGTGGTGGTGGTGGAGTCTGACACCTGCCAGGTGGCATCCTGCTGGTGACAACACGGGCTGGGGGAGGAAGGCACTTGGCATTTGTGACATGAGCTCTCTGGAGATGACAGGAAATCAGATGGTCTGGAATTCATATCTCTGAGCCAGACACACTGGTAGTGGTTGAATCCACACAAATTATTGTATTTCTCAGATGGAACAGTGTGTGCAGCCCCCAATGGGAGAGAAAAACAAATATCAGCAAAGCCCCTTGGTTCAGAGAACTCCAATTTAAATTGGAATACTTTGATATTTTTTATCTGTCTGCACATTGATTATTGTATTGACTTGCTGAAATGGCTTGTAACACATGGAAGTTGGAACTGCTTATCTTCTTAGGAAATGCTGAAAATCTGCCTCTGTATGTCTCAGGTTATTAAATGAAGGACAAAACCAACTCCATAAAGCTTACCTCGTAGTTAAATCCAGACCACGTGAGAGGTTGCAGAAGGGGACCCAGAGGATTTTTGGGGAGGGATCACCACCCAACACACCCTCATGGCTGAACAACCAGTGTTTCTGTCAGGAGCATCACCAGGGAGGTTGTACATCCAATTCACGGGAGCTTGTTCTGAATGCAGCAGCATCTGTGCTTGTAAAGTCTGAGGTGCTAAAGTTGAAATCTGGAGCTTGCATTACTACTGTCTTACATGTCATCTGTCTTGTGGATAAACAGAGCAGCCTCTTGGAGGTCAAAACAGCACCTTTCACCAGTGATAATTTAATGAGGATTATTTTCAGCGTAAACTAGACAAGAATTGGAAGCCTCTTGTTCTGTAGCTCGTGAATGGAGATGTTCAGGGAGAAAAGGAGTACTGGGAGAAAAAGCAAATGTTAACTAAATGCATTACACACACAGTTTTGAAACATACTTGGCAGAGGGAAGGGCAAGCAATATAAGCCAGATTCTGCTGTTGAACACACCAATGTAAACCTAGAGTAACTCCTTTGGAGAGGAAATCAGGAGGAAGGGCTGCTCCAGGCCTGTCAATGTGTAGAATTTGGGGCAGAGGCAGAGGACATGCAATGGGGAAACTGACCGAGCTGAGAGGTGGATGCTGTGGAGAACAACCTCCAACCACCATCACCGCTGCCGGTGGTTTTATTTGGGTGCGTAATGGTTATGGTGATGCAGTGGGAAACATTTGTACAATGTGGGGTTGTTTTCGCTTTTTGAAGTATTTTCTGCATATACCTATATCGTAATCCCTCCAGACTGTGGAACTGGGCCATGTACCAGTGTTACAGTGAGCCCTTTGTGTTTCCGGCAACAAACACTCCTGAACTCTGCTCTCCAGGCTTGTGGCCTAAACTCCTTCACCCCCGCCCGTACTGTCCCATCTCCAGCAATAATATTCCCTCCTCTGTTTATAAACAAACACCCTCAGAGGAAGTTCACGGGAAGAAAAGTTAGTTAGTGAAAATCAACCACGCACTCGGGCCTGGGCTGTGGGCTGGAGCCAGCAGGGTTGCTGGATGTTTCCTACCCTACATCTGCTTGTAGGAGTTTCTTTGATGAGATGTTTGCCTGTCTAACTCTGTGTCTTCCTCATCTTTTCCCATCGTTGTGGAAAATATAAAAGAAGTAGGGGAAAATTGTGGTCTCAATTTGCTTTGAAATCAGCATGGACAGCATTTAGGAACCTCAAGCAAGAAGGTTGACTTCAGTAACCCTGTAGATTTTCCTCTTGGTAAATCCACTGATTCTGTCTGTTTCGTTGTTGTTGTTGTTGTTGTTTTAGCATGAAAATCTAGATTCTGGCTCTTGGCAAAACTGTTGCTCTTGAGTTGCGCAAAGGCTGTAAAAGGACTAAAATAGCCCAAAGGATAATTGTCCACTATAGTCTGAGCACAGGGCTGATAGTTTATCTGGTGTTGCACACCATTCTCACAGAACCACCCCTTCAGGAGGCAGGAGTGAGCAGGACCCAGGGGAGTGGGTAACACGGGACTGTGGTCATCATGGGCATGAGCAAAGCCTGGTAATGGTGCCAGCAGCTGGAAAACACAGAATGTTTTTTGACTTGTTCCAGAGGTCCCACAAATCTCTGACAGCACAGGGGCAACTGAATAAATAGTCCATTTTCTTGTGGCTGCTCCTGATTTGTGTCTTTAGCACTGCACCTTGGTCTCAGGTACAAGGTGAGTGGATCAATGTTTGTTTCCTTCCAGAAGACAATTGGATCCTCTGATAAGTCTTTCTGGCCACTCAAAATGCACAGGAAGACCATCAGATATGGGAAAGCTCTGACAGTAAGGGAGGCAGCCTGGTCAGGGCTGTGGTTCTTCACTTGGGAGAGGTGGGGTGTCAATGCAGTGCTCATGTCACTGTTACAGGCTCCCTCTCTTCCATAAGGGGTGTGTTTGGAATTTAGGGCTAAGGGAGCTTTTACAGATACAATAGATGTGGAAGTTGTGGTCCCACTTTTAGTTCTAAGAGCCTCGAAGTTTTAGAAGTGTACTGCAAAAGGTGTCCAGTGCTGGCAGAATCTCTATACCTTAAAATGGGATGGTTTAAAACAGTCTTAACTATTGTTTATTTTTTATTTTTTTGAAAGAGTGGTTTCTCTTACTGAACAAATGTTTTCTGCCAAGTCTTATCTGTAAGGCTACCCCAGTGTGGTCTCTCAGAAGTGAGCATTTTGCTTTGCAGCATGGACAGAGTTGATCAATCGTTGCACAATCCCTTTGCCTGCGAGCAGGTTAAATACAGGAGCAGGGTGGAGCAGTGGTGGAAATGGACCTGGTTTATACTGGTGAGCTTCCTCCAAGAATTCCAGCATAACTATCAACAGTTTCTCCTCGCAGGAAAGTTGAGCAATTCATTCTTACCCTTTGAGGAGTTCTGAATTATTGAAGAGCAGAAGATCTTCTGCTGGGAAAGGCTGGAATTCCCCGCAGTCCTCTTGCTAGGGATGGTTTAATCAAACAGACTGTTTACATTCTGTGTCTCAGCAGAGGCAATGCTCAAACAGCAGTGGTCTTCAACTGGATGCTGTAGCATGGGGGGTTTATTTTATTTTGTTTTAAACATTGACATACCACCAGTTGTACTGGGAAATGGCCATCTGCAAACACCTGCAGGCTCCATGGAACAGGCCAGAGAGGGAAGCAACAGCAGCTGCGTCTCACAGAGGCAAAATGAGACAGCAAGGGGGCCGTGTTTGTTCTCCAGAGGTTTCTGCAGGGCTGGGATTTGGCAGCAAAGGTGAGCTGGGAGCACTTGCTCTCCTGGAGGAAGAGACCTTGCAGCAGGAGGAGACAGAATGTTGGTCCAAACTCTTCTCTGAGCCTCAAACACTGATGGTAGAGGCAGAGGAGCAAAAGTCTTTTTGCCAAAACCTTGTGTTTTGCCTCACACTGTGAAGGCCAAACTGTTCTGTGAACAATTTCTGTGCTCTCAGACTTAAGAGGGCTCAGGCTGAATGAAATGGGAGTTATGTATTCCATGAGAGAGGGAAGAAGGAAATGAGATTAGGACAGTTCTTCCTACCACCGCCCATCTCTCTATTCCCTCAGGAGGAACATCTTTTGCACCTACATCAACAAACCAACAATCTATCGCACTTCTGTATGTCCAAATTTGGCCATAAAACTTGAGTTGAGATTTTAACTTGTGTTTAGATACTTTCTTTTTTCATTCCTCTGGTATATTCTGGAAGTGATGTATTTCTGCTCCCCATGCGCGGGATTTTCTGTGCCTCACTGAGGAGGATGCACGTAAGTAGGCAATGTGGCCAACATTCTTCCAAACCCAAGCAATCCAACCAGCTGTTCAGCAGGGCTGTTATTTATTGAGAACTGTCAATGTGTTCAACACATGGTGTCCTTTGCCCTGTCGAGCCAACAGCCTGACTTTTATAGGTTTCTCTGACACTTGTCACACGCTGGTGACAGGACAAGCTGGAACAGGCACACGGGTTTATGTGAACATTATTCTAGAAGGGCATTGCAACAAGATGTTCTGTAAGGGAAGGAGGGACAGAGACCAGTTGGCAGAGGAGAAAACAGGGGCTGTTGCAAAGGGCAGAGGTTCCTTTTTGGCTGGTGCTTTCGGAAAGAGAACAGAGATTTCCTTCAGCGATAAATTAGATGCCTGGGGAGAAAGAAAGGGTGTTTGTTTCAGCAGTGATGCAACTCCTGTGTGAGAGAAGCAGACTCCCTCTCCTGCTAATTCCAGCTGCTGGTTCTGTGGCAGAGTGGAAGTGCACAGGTTGCTTTGGGGTTTAATTGCTGCTCTGCAATTGCTGTGAGGTGCCTTCAGCTCTGTCCTTTCCAACTCCAAAGGTGGGATAATGGCTCTCAGCAGCCTGCAGAGAGGTGCTGTTTGTAAGGATGAGGAAATGTCATTAGTGCAATGCTTCATGGAGGAAGCTGTGAATGACAAATGCCATTCCTTTGCACCAACAGGTTGGAATGCTCAGCCAAGAAGCCCTGTTGGCCCAGGGTTGTGCTAGGTTCCTGTGCTGCTGTAAAGGGAAGACTGAGGTTGTGGAGTGCCAAAGAGACAGAAAGACAGGGGGCACATCTTGCCAATCTCCCACTTATCTATTTGTCCCATCTTTTTTCTCTTGACTTGTGTAAGCTCGTATTCGTGAGTATCACAGGTATTTATTTTCCCCCACTGAAAAACAGAGCCATTGCCTGAACAGTGTGACTCTGGCCACATTCCCTCCTATTCAGCACAATGCAATCTTGGCTCTTTACTAGTTAATATTTTCTGTCAACAACCTGCAAGGAAACAAAATCAGTGCTGATAAAATTTGCAGATGTTGCAGAGTGCAGGGAGTGGTAAACAATGACCAAAACAGGACTCTCAGTTGGGTGTTTTCAAAAGCTGAGAACATGAAAACTATGCATTAGAGTAAAGCCAAATGTGAAGTCATTCATATAGAGAGAGGGGCAGCAGGTCACACACAAAGGATGGATGGGAGGAAAGGATCTTTCACCTGGAAGCTGAATGTGGAGCAGCAACTGCCTGTTGGAATAGATAAAGCATGTAAATGTGAGCTGCCAATGTGAGGCTGTGGCCAAAGGTTTGGAGTCATCGTTGGCTGGCTAAACAAGGAGATATTGAACAGGGCTGGGGAGGTTGTGTTACCCCTGTAATGACACTGGAGTGGCTGTTGCCAAAGCACTTTGTCCCATTCTGGTGTCTACAGTTTAAGAAGTATGTTGTATGGAAGAGGATTTAGAGAGAAAACAATTAGCGGTGACAATAATTTTATGATTTGTAACAAGTCTTGAAGTGTTGGACTCAAGAAGATTAGAAGGTGATTTGATCACCACGATCTTTAAATGAATGTTTCGGGAATATTAAACTGATAATTGTGGGTTGGAAATGAAAACTAGAGGATATGAGTAAATCCAATGGATCCAGTGGAGACTAAGCAACTTTAGAACAGAGTATTTTAGCAGTGTTTTAGCCTTGAGAGTAGTCAGTGATTGAAAAACCTTTCTGAGTAGAGTGGTGGAATATCTGTCACCATAGCTTTCAATATAGAACTAAATGTTTTTCCAAACTGCAAGGTCTTTAAAGAGGAATTAATTCAGTGGTCACTCATATTGTGTCTAAGAACTTCTAATGTCAGAATATTCTGAGGTTTTTTGCTATTACTGGAAAAATGATTGAAGCCAACAGTAAAGCAGAAGCAGCACTAAGATACTAATTTAAAATATTTTAATTTCTCTCTCTATAATTTCTATGGGCTCTCCTTGACACTAGTAGGATATTTCTGAGCACCACAATATTTCCAGCTCGTTGTAGGGTTTCCCCACCATCACTGCAGTTGGATTGTAAGGCTCTGTTTCATATGGTATTTTTAATGTTTAGATCTTGTCACCTTTCTCCAGAATGATGTGCTGAGCAATGACTTGACTTCTCCCCTTTGAAACAGTCCAGTGCACTGCCTGAAAACCACCTGAAAAACAAGACTGAAATCTTTTCTCATTGAAGGTTGTAAGAGCTTTATTGTTGACCTCAATGATGCCAAGAGTTTACCTCCAGAACAGATTTGAGGGAGCAAAAATTAAGGTTTCCCTCTGGAAGTGGGAACACTGACAGTGCCAGGAATGTGAAGCCAACACAGCAGACCCTTAAAAACGAAGTGGGGGAGAAAGCAGAGAATAAGTTGGGGATGACTTTAGGTTGTCATCCCCTTGCTGGGTGGTCTGCCTCAGTCTCAAGGCAGAACACCAGTCCAGGGGATTCAGGATACTGGAATGACCTATTCCTGTGACTTTAGCTGAGTTGCAAACATTCACCAAAACCCTGTCAAAGGTAATTAGTGTTCTGAGACAGGATTTCATTTCGTTTGAGCTCTCCCCAGCTGGAGACTGTTCCTCAAAACTCAAATTTAAGCCAAGTGCTCCAAATGCCCCAGTCTGCTCCCTCCAAGCCATGTGCACGTGTATATATAGGCCCCTGCACAGAGAAAATCGTGCCTGTACATGGTATTTTGTTAGTCTTCATTGCTCTGCTTCCAAATTTAACCAGAAGTAGAAAGGCTGAAATAACATAAGAAAGGTTGGACATATGATATTTCCTGCTGCTCAGCTAAATACAAGAATTGCCAAAAATCTTCCAAGGTAGCTTGTTTCTTTTACATTTTTCTCCCAGTTCTGCAGACTTGAGAAGGTCAATTACTTTCGAGAAGGATTTAGCTTTGGCAACACTTATGGAAAGCGAAGCAGAATTGTGACCTTTTGGAGGTTTGCCCATCGCTGTCCCATCTTGTCCTTTAAGAACTAAAGGCTGAATTTTCACAGCTACAGTCTTCAGTTTAATAGGTGTGAATTTGTTTCTGTGCACTTCTAAGACATCATGAGTATCTGTGTGAGAATTTGCTTTTAGATGTCTATTTATTTGTGCTCACAGATCAAGTGAGCACTGGTATTTGTAGAGCAGAAATACAGGCTCAGGTATTTCCAGGAGGAAAATCATACCAAAACAAATGAAACTGGATTCAAACCGAGCAGAATAATAAAGCTCTAAAATTCTATACTTAGGTTAGTATGTGGTGACTCCAGCCTATCTGGAATGCATACTATAATAGTTATATCATGTTAGAGAGGCAGGTTTTTTTTTCAGTAGGACGTTTCCTAGAAAGCAGAAATATCTCTGTGGTTTGTGTTTGGGTTTGGAACTTGTGTGCAAGTATGGAGCAGGGAATTTGAGGCATGAAATAGTCAGGATTAGTGAAGGCCCGGATCCCTTTCATAAGTGACAGCAGAAAACAGGCACGATCAGCTCCCTTCTCCCCACTGCTATTGCAGCCTCCTCCTCTGTGGATTGTTTTGGAGTCAGTTCTTTGAAGGTTGATAAATGCCTCAGTTGTTTCTATTAGTGCAGGAAAGATGCAGTCATATGGGAAAGCCAGATGCAATAAGATATTTGAGTCTGGATAAGATCTAAGATATTTTTACAATAAGATATTTAATTTTCACGAGGCAAAGTCCTTGCAGAATATAAATCAGCGTAAATGCACTGGAACTACTCAGTTTTGCACTCACGAAGTGTCTGCCCAAGAATGTTCTCAAAATCCAATGAAATAACTAGAACTGTTTCATGTGGAAATGCCCCTCAATTACAAAGACAAGTCTAAGCTATCATGATGTGATTTTTACAGTCTCCTCGCAGGGTGCCCTAGTTTGCATTCATGGAATTTTTTTGTTTTTGTTTTGTTTCTGTAATAATGTGGATGTTGGCCATCTGTCTGATCCTGGAAAGGTTGTAAGGTTGTCCCTGCTCCCCAGGTTCTCTTCCCACTCCCTCATTGATCATAATGTTTGATTTAGGTGCCACTAGATTTCCTCCTTTGTTCTCCAGCCCTAACCTCCCCCCTGCAAGCACACACGCATTGTGCAATGGTGTAAAAACTCTCCTGGCTGCAGCTGGGAGTAGTAACTGCTCAGCTGGTTCCAGCGCTGCCCTAAAGCTGCTGTAAAGGTCAGAGACAAGGGAATTCTGAAAAGCAAAACAAGCTGTGTTGTTGTCCCCCCTTTAATCCCGGCTGTGTGTTTTGATCAGCACCACAAGGCATCTCGTGTGCAGAGCTCCCCTTCTCCCAGCCCTGTGTTTGTGGCCGTCCAGGGCAGCGTGTCGGGCGCTTTTCCAGCCCCGCTCCGGGCCGGGCGCTGCCACAGCTGATTGACTTGCACTGCTTGTCAGACACAAAGCACATTTTGAAAGGAAATGCCATATTGAACTCCCCGTGAGCTGATGGGTATTGTGCACGGTCATCTGATGGCACAGATGTGCCCCTAATAATCCTTCCAGGAGGATATTTCCTCCTGGGATGCTCTGGCCATCTGATCTGCTCTGAGGTATGCTGACCTATCTTGACCCAGTTTATGATCAATTCTCTCTGCTGTTTTCTAAAAGGAGCCCAGAAATATCTCTTTATCATTTAGATTGCCTGGAAGTTATGGTAGTACGTGTCTGTTCTTTCCACAGAAGATACTCCGTGGTTGCTCTCAAGCATTAACTCTTACAAAGGGGAGGAAAGCCACTCAGTGTGAGCAAGAGTAAATTTCTCTGTAGAGCTTTGATAGCTAATCAGTGTTTGGCAAACAGCACAGGGAGGAAGAGGAGATGTGGAAGCAGAGGTGACTTGTGTTCCACCAAACGTTGCTGGGTACCTTCATCTGTGTGAGGCCAGTGACCCTTCTGCTGCTGTGCCTTTATCTTAATGTCTTTTTCTCAGGTTTGTGTGTGCAGTGCATGTCTCTGTGAAAGATCAATGGTTTCCATGCATTCCCCCTGATGTGTATCCATGTGTTTTGCAACACCTGCTTTTCAAGTGGAATGGCGTTAATGCTGGGTTTCTTTGGAGGTGAATCAGCTGCCTCAGGTACAATGGGAGGGTTAATTTGTAATCTGGTTCTGCTGGGCAGTGAGCAGAGATAAGCCTGGGAGTTCAGAGGTGTGTGATGATCCCTTTCAGCCAAACCAGCAAACTTACTGAGTGCTTTCCATTCCTGATATTTGAAGGTTATCTGGGTTTTCATAAACACTAAACTCAACTTTTTAATAAGGCAACACTAGAGTGTCTAAAATTGGCAGCCAAAAACCTGAATTCTTGTCTGAATCAAGCTGGATGCAAAGTCTCCCATATTTGTGACATATAGCAGTGATTCCCTGATGGAACATCAGCTTGACTTTAAGCAGGATCCAAGAGAAGCCAGTCTCTACTATCTTCACTGTTCCTGTGTGTGTTAAAATAATCTCTAATAACATGGACACATACTGGTTTCCCAAGCTTCATCCAAAAATATTCAGTTGTTTCTCAGAACAAGGCAGGAGAAATAAATAGTTTTGCAGGTATTACAATATCCTTACCCTTGTCTGGAATGTTCCTGTGACCCCAGACTTCATAGCAGGGACTGAAGTTTGACCCTTGTGAAGGATGTGCATTTTTATGTCCATCTAAAAGGCCGCCTAAAGCTGATTATTAGATCATGAACAGTTTATTCACCAAGCACCAGTCTCCAGTGGTCCTGCAGCTTTATTGTGAAATGCTTAAGGAGATCTAGATAAGGAGCAAACCTTCCCACTAACCCTTGTTTACACTGAAGCTCTAGAGGAAGGAGCCCTTGGAAAAGCCGTATCCAGGCCTGGATTGGCCCTGTTCTAACACTGCAAGGACTCAGCTCCTTCCCTGCCCTGTGGCTACAGTGCTGTGTGTTCACTTACACCTCAAAACCCTCACAATCTGTAATTTCTCACTAAGCCCAGCCTACCAGATGTATTTGCAGTAAGCTCTTCTATACTGTTAGAGGGTGTATTCCCACAATAGGCTCACTGGAGTGTCACTAATATGATTGTCCATGCCAGTGGCTGCTCTCTTGCAGCCCACATGATTTTGTTATCAACAGGGAAGGATTTATGTAATGTTCATAACTAACCAGCCGCTATAAATTCATGTCTTGCTGTTGTAGTTGTTCTCACCTCTCTGTTTTCAGACTTCAAGGGATCTCATTGAGCAAATGAGTGACTGGGAATTTGAGAAACAGTACACAATGTATGCTTAATTTGATGCTAAATTACACTGATATAAAGATTTTGATTTTAAAGAGCCTTGGGCTAAATTCTCAGTGTTAATTAGGCATGGTTGTATTAGACTCTGTATTTGTACATGATGAAGTTCTTGTCTTTCATGGCAGAACAAAAAGAACTTGGTCCTTCTCTCTCAGGTCTGAATCCTCTGGCATAGCTTGTAAAGGATAAAATCTGGTGTGAATTCAGCTGGATTGATAGCAGCAGCAAACATCCCCTTCTTGCTCTTTAAGTAGTACGTTGCCACCTGAGCAAGCCTTAGGTGGTTTTCCTGAACCACTCCTCGTCTCAGGGGGTGACCTCAGGAGGCCTCTTAGCTGTGTTGGAAATGGTATAGACAGAGATGTTGCCTTAAGTACTCTGGACTTTGAATTATTTAACTGTTGTGGAAGGAAGTGGGGCTGGGGGAAGCACAGCAAAGGAAAGGAGAGATTATTTCTCCCCTTTGTGAAACTATATTGGGTTCAACGTCACACCATGAAATATCCAATGCAGAACTCAAGAACTGCTCCAGTGGATCTTCACTGACTTATCCAATTGCATGGAACATGGGGATACTTAACCCAAATCTGTCGGTTTTAATTATTTTCCTCTGGACAGATAAAAGCTTTCTATAGGTTCCTGTAGAATATTTGCTCTTTCAAGCGTTCTTCTGCGCTTTGATACTGAACGATTAAAGCATGCTAAAGAAAAAAACAGCCCCAACCTTTAGCTCCCTGTTCTTGGGCCCCCTGACTGCAGCTTTGATTGTTGACCTAAATTCCCCTTTCATAACTGAGTCCTGTCACCTCTGGTTGGAGTCTCCCAGCAAAACAGGCACGGCCAACTTTCAGAAGTGCAGGGCACTGTTTTCTGTTCTGCCTTGCGTGGCTCTGGCGGCTCCACAGCACCTGATGTGTTCAAAGCCAAACTGAGCTCCCTCTTCCCCTTCCCCCACCTCGCCCTCCTGGAAATGAAATCATAACAAGGGTTTGTTGGTTTTTTTTTACTTTTACTTTTGCCTTTCCCTTTCTCCCTCTCCCCCCACTCCCCATTGCTCAGCAAAGAGAGGAAACTTTTCCTGCATGAAGAATGAAATTCTTAGTTCATTCTATGGCTGGATTGGTTCCTGCAAAGATTGCTGTTATCCAGACATAAGAAATGGCACTGAAGTGAGAGAAGGAGGCCCTGGAGGATGTTATTTATAGCATTACAGTGGGTTACAGCAGCTTGTATGGGCTGCTCCAGCCTCTCTTCTGTCAAACTCTGCCCACAGAGGGCTGCTTCTGGCTCCAGCAGCCTCCAGCTGTGAGTTCCTGTTCCTCTGCTCCCATCCCATACAGCAATGCCTCCTGTCCTCACCCAGGGCTGTCTCCCACAAGTTCAGCAGCTGATGTTCCGTGCTGTGCTCGTGCTGCCAAACCCATGCCCAGTGCACAGAGCCTATGTGAGGATGCGGCTCAATTTAAATCGCCAGAAAAGCCCTGAAAACAAAGTGGGTCATAAATGCTGGAGTTGGTTATAGGGTCCAGGAAGAGGTCAAATGGACAGTGATGGTGGAGCTATTGTGGGTCAGTAGCCAAAGAACTGAGATTTTGCTTGTAAAAGGAAAGAGGGAGACTGTCTTTCTCATTTTCCATGTTTGGCTTTTGGCTTTGAGCTGCTGGAGTTGAATTATCCAGCTTTCCCCAGTCTTTTGATTCCTAGGAATTTACTTTTCCTATAAGGGACAAACATCACAGGACTGGAAGAAGCCTTGTGGGCCATTGAAGTCTGTCTCTGGCCAAGCACAAAGGAATGTGGCATCTTCCTCTGTTTGTGCACTTCTCCGAAGTCCTCCAAGAAGTGACTCACTCCTTTGTGGGGAAGGGAGGCTTCCAGAGCCTCTTGCTGGAAAGCTGAACTAGCACCTCTTTTTTTTTTGTTTGTTTTTAATTAAATATAAAATTCCATTTCAATCCCTTGGGATTCAGGAACAAGAGCTTTAGAAGGAAAAAATCATTCAGACTAAGGAGTAAGAAGGGCTGTCAGTATTCTCCTCAGCTGGAGCTCCATCCCTTTCTAGCAACTCAGGGCAAGCAGAAGTGAAGAAAACTGTTTGCTGCTGTATGAAACTTGTACATATTTTTTTAATCTAATTTCTGTGGGGAAAACAAACATCAGTTTTATTTCACACCATTTCTTGGCTCAGAAACTTCAGGCACATTCGCCAAATTGTGGTTTTTCAGTCATTGGCTGTGTCTCATTTACCATGAGGCCTCTTTGGTTGGTAAAGAGATATTAAGTGGCTAAAAATGTACTTTACTGCATTATTGTAAAAAATTCTCAGTGTAAATGAGAATTTAAACTCTGTACATTTTTCATGTAAATGTTGGTTGTGGTCACAGCTGACTTGAAATTTGGAGTGTCAACCATTATGTGGGGTGATTTTGTTCAAAACCAGCCTTGTTTGGGGTAAGAGAGGCCTCTTCTTGTTTAAAATGTTCTTAATTATGTCTGAGAAATAACTCACGGCTATGGAACCTTTTACTAAATTGAAATAAATTGTGAAAACATCAAATTATTCAGTTTTCAGAAGTTCTGGCAATTATTTCACATGTCCCTCTTCCAATGGCTTTGCCCTTATTAGTTGTCATAGAAGAAGTAATAAATTCTTCTATTATGACATCCAGTGTCCCAGCTGAAATTAGTTTCATTGTGCTGGGGACAAAATGGAAAAGTGACACTCCCTTAGCCAGAGGATCCTCAGTCCAAAGCCAAAAGTAAAGTGAAGGATTGGGAAAATAGGTGAAGCGTTCAAGCAAAAGAAGGTCACAAGGAACTGGTACAACTTGCAAGAGAGTTGGGTTTCTTATCCCAGCACAAGGGAGTGTGGGTTTTGTGTCCTTTTTTCTACATTTTTTTCCCTTTCTCTTAAGAATAAAGCAACTCTTGCTGCTGAAAGGCTTGTGCTCAATCCATCTTTTCATCAAGAGTTGGATGTCTGCAATAGTAAAAGTTTGAGAAAATAATGCTGTATGTGGCATAAGGATTCAGTAATGACCTTTGCCCTAAACTAGAAAATGCAAGGAACTGGAATAGGAAAGTGTTTTAGTTCATCAGCTTTCATACTGGTGTATTCAGTGGTGTCCCTATTGTCACTGGATTTTTTCTTTTCCTGTCTTCCTTTGGCTCCCTGTAAATCTTGAATTGATGGCAGCTGTTTGAGCCCAGCTCAAGACACATTGCATCACATCAGGGTTTAAAGGCTCAAAGACAAGGGAGAATTGCTACTATTCTGTAGTATTCCTCCAGCAGCTCCTCATGCTCAGCTGAGGTCAATCACCAGCATCATGCAGCACTTCAGAGAGAGGATGATGTTCTTTAAATGCTGCCTGGGAAACTGGATTTCCATCCCACAGTAATTTATCAGTTCTTTGGGGGAATATTTCTAGCCCCGGTCAGTGCAAAGAGCAAAAATTCTTGACCCTTAAAGACTTGGTGGACTTTCCGGGAAGTGGAGACCTGTTCCAGGACTTCCAGCTGTCCATCCAACCATGGGGATCTTGGATGCCTGAAGAAACAGGTGGAGCAGCTCATGTGTGTGCAGCTGCTTTGTGATCCACAGACCTGGAGGATTTGGTCACTGGGTGACAAATGAGACTGGAGATGGTGGGGATTGTGGCAGGGATGAGTTGTCCTTCTGTGCCTCAGCCAAAACAGTCCAGGGAGTCCCTGGGGTTCCCTGGCCATGTTGAAGACATGCAGATTCTCAGAGGAATTTGTTGGGACAAGCCCATTTCTGCATCACTTTTTCTTCTCTCACCACGCTGGCATTTCCTGGCAGGCAAAAACTCTCTTACAAAATGCCTGATCAGCTCTAATGGTCTTATTACAATAAGTTGAGATTTTTATGACTTATCTGGGAGAGGGACTTGTCTTGCCAGCTGTCTTCTTATTCATTGCAGTATTATCCACCCACTATTATTGGACAATACCTTCATTTGAGATGCATAAAAATACAGACTTTTATGGGCTCTCATCCATCTGAAAATGAATGCTTTGTAAAAGTATTTATTTCCTAAAGAAAAACTTAAAAACGCTTCAAAAACAGATTCCAGGAGGTTATTGGTAGCTTTGGCTCTCCTATCACAAGTTCCTCAGGTAAATACCCATCCCAGCAATTGCCATTTTTTTAGCACATTTGTTTTCTCCTTGCCTGGTTCTCCTCCTCTCCTTTCTCATGATCAGAAGTAGCAGTATAAACCAGAAGCTGGTCTTGAAAAGGTTTTGAACTGAGTGCACCCTACAGATGAATAAACACATTACCTTCCGAACTCTGGGATCTCTCTTCCAAAGGAAACAGGAAAAGGGGGAGCTCAGAATCCCTAGCAAAATACCAGCGTGCAGAAAAAAGGCCCGTTTAAATGTTTTTAACTTTCCCATCAGAAGAGGTTTTTTTTACAGGGGGAGGAGGTGGAGAGGGGCAGGGTGTGAGGAGAAGGGGGGAAGGTGGGTGCTGGGAGAGGGGAGGAAAAATACAGTGAATGCTCCTGTAACCTTTGCTCTGTTGATACTAGACAAGACTGCACTGTTAATGAGTGATTGTTAACAGATGGCTCTTGAGCAACTTAGTCAGAAGCAGAAGATGTTACTTGGTTGTAGTGAGGGGAGGGTGAAGGTGCAGGGGTGAGGTAAGGGGATATTTAGTCTTTTCACGAGGACTGAACTGTCAGAGATTTATGATTTTCCTTTAGGCTTTTGGAAGTGGAGGCTCTGGGGAAGGATTGTTTTCTATGTGCTGATAGTAGAAAGGCCATTTGGTGCTGAAAGCTCCAATGATTTTGTTTTTGGTGAGGGGTGTCCCTGCAGCCCTTGGCCTTTGAAAACCGAAGGATGGAAATGTCTGTCTTTAACTCACCAAGCCTTGTGTCCCAAACTGGGGAGGAGTGGGCTCTGTCCACTGCTTGGAGCTGTCTGAGGGCTGGCTGAGAGAGATCTAAGTATGTCTCTACGCTTTGGGAGAGAACTCTTTCCATGGTGCATTGAGTTGTTAGGAAGTGTGCCTGTGAGGGAGCAGGAATCTTTCTGCATGTCCATCTTTCTGTGGGTGTCCAGCTGTGTGCATTTCTTGCCCTTTCCCAGCATGGTGTATACCAGTGCATGCCATGTGTCTGCTGGCTTTTATTGGGCATGACTTCGAAGGCAGCCTGAACACATCCCATTCACTCTCTGTAGGATTTGTGTGCTTGAACTTATCAAGATGACTGCAGCTGCTCAGTGTTTCTCAAAGTGTGTAGAATTTAGATTTTGTATTTATTTCCCTTCTGGACCTTATCAGACACAGGGTTCAGGGGTATGAGGGATGAGTGACATCAGCAGGGATTGGTTCTCAAGACTGTTTTTGTTTTCAACCACTGATGAATAACTTGAGAGAAGGGAAGAACCAAATGCACAGTCTAATGTTTTGCTGATAGGAATTTGCAGAAAAGTTTTGGACTTTGGTCAGGAAAAGAGAATCCCATTTGTACATGCCACTGGCAAATCTTTACCTTTAATAGGAAGTCTTGACATGACCTCCCACAATGGTGCACTATATGATTTAAAGTCTTCCTTGTGCACTAACTATCTAACAGATGTAGGTGAGTGTGTGTATATACATTTAGAGAGATATATTTACACAATTTAAAGACTAACGCCTTCATTCTGTCATCCTTATTTATTCATATTTCTCTTTTGGGGGCACGTAGGACTGTATGACAAATGTTCTTACACCTCCCGTGACCGAGGCTGGGTGCTGGGGATTAACACCGTCAGTGACCAGGGGAACAGAGACCCCCGCTATTTCTTCTCGCTGAAGACGGACCGTGCTCGCAAAGTCACCACCATTGCAGCACACCGCAGCTACCTCCCCAACCAGTGGGTGCACCTGGCTGCCACCTACGACGGGCGCCTGATGAGACTTTACGTGAACGGTGCCCAGGTGGCCACAAGCGGAGAGCAAGTGGGCAGCATCTTCAGTCTGCTGACCTTGAAGTGCAAGGTGCTCATGCTGGGAGGAAATGCCCTGAACCAGAACTATCGGGGTTACGTGGAGCACTTCAGCCTCTGGCAGACAGCCCGGTCTCAAAAGGAGATCTTGTTGGACATGGAGCAGGTGATTCACAGGCAAGACACGCCCCTACCTCAGCTCGTTCTTCAAGACAGTTTACTGAATGTGAAAAGCACCTGGTCTCCCATGAAGGACGGCAGCAGCCCTCGAACCAAGTTCAGCTACCACCATGGCTATTTGCTGGACACCAGCCTGGACCCTCCTCTCTGCGGACAGACAGTGTGTGACAACACGGACGTCATCGCCAGCTACAACAAACTGCCCCGGTTCCGCCGCAACAAAACCGTGCGCTACCGCGTGGTGAATCTGTACGACGACAAGCATCAGAACCCCACCGTCAGCCAGCAGCAGATCGAGTTCCAGCACCAGCACCTGAACGAGGCTTTCAGCCGCTACAACATCACCTGGGAGCTGGAGGTGCTGGAGGTGAAGAATTCTTCCCTTCGCCACCGGCTCATCCTGGCCAACTGTGACATCAGCAAGATCGGGGACGAGAACTGCGACCCCGAGTGTAACCACACCCTGACGGGGTACGACGGCGGGGACTGCCGGCACGTCCGCCACACGCTCTTCAACAAGAAGAAGCAGAACGGGGTGTGTGACATGGATTGTAATTACGAGAGGTACAACTTCGATGGGGGGGAGTGCTGCAACCCAGAGATAACGGAAGTCACCAAGACCTGCTTTGACCCATATTCTCCTTACAGGTAGGCAATTTCTTTTTATGATCAAATTGATGAATATCTGTCTAGGTATCGATCATCCTGCTGGCTGTTGAACCCTTTCATTGTTGCTATTATGGGCTTTGGTGTTTAATGAATTTGCGTTTTTTTCTCAGTATTTGACTCACATTGCAGTTCTCCAAATGCAATCTCAGTAATGGTCTCAGCAGTGTCTTACTCCTGAACTGGTATTCACCAGCCAGGCTAAGGAAAATCTGTGCTAAAGACTGAAGCAGCCAATTTTGAGAGACCCATTAGTTGTTGGCTATGAGCAGCATATTGTAACAGTGCACAGTTTATTTTAACTCCAGACTCCGAGGAGCAGGGATTGGATGTCACAGAAAGCTCATGTGTATTTGGAGAGGGAAAAGGCCCTCAGGCATGAAACAGAACATGAATACTCTTAGATAGACTTTAATTCTCTAGCACTTCTTTGAAGGTAGGTAGGTAACTCCATAGTCTTACTGCTGTGTACAGCACTCTGTGGGCACTGCTGTGGGGGGGCAGCTGAGTCTGGGGGTTCTAGGGAGGGAGGTGGGTACCAGGCTCCTGTTGCACACTCTGGGTGGGTAATGAAACTCTTCTGTGCCCCTTTCTACATATAAATGAGAATAGGGGCAATGCCACTTCATTGCAGGGCAGCTTTCTGTGGGTGGATGTGATCTCACAAAATCCTCAGCTCCTCAGCTCAGGCTTCCTTGGGCTGCAGTTTGAGGGGTGGCATGGTCAAATAACTTGCTCCAGGTGGGTACCACGTGCCTACAATTACTCCAAATTCAGACAAGTTAGTATGTTTAAGTAATAAGGTGTTTGTTATGAATGAGTTAGAAGTATAAGCACAGAAAAGATGAAGATTAAAGCTGAAATTCTGTTGTCTGCATTCCATGTTACAGCTTTTTTAGGGCAATTCATGGAGCCATAGAGGGGAAATTCCAAAATGGTCAGAATACCCAACACTGCAGTTCAGGTAAAGAAGGAAAGTATGAGCTCTTCAGGAGTCTCTTCCATTGCAGCAATTCAGGCTATATTTATAGCTTCCTTAATAGGGAGAAATTTTTAAACAACATTATCAGCTCTACTGGAGCTTTAAATACACATAATTAAGTTGGAAAGAAAAGCCAATTTTTTTTTTTTACTCCAGTGAGGTTGTTGTTTAAAAAATCCTTCTAGCTCAGTTTGACTTCAGTCACTTACCAGTGAACAAAGCTCAAATGAGGAAATTCTTTAAATATTAATGCTTGAAAACATTGAAAGGAAAAATACCAATTTTTAATACTGTTCAAATGGAGAGGAACTCAACTAAGCAAATATCATCAAAAGAATAATGCAAATTGGATTGTTTTAACACTGTAGTTCTGAGAACTTGAGGTGTTAGTTATAGCAAGTAATACAATTTTTAGGAAAAAAATACATTATTTTTAATCTGATAGTACACTTTTATCACTTGTTTTGTGACCAGCATAATGCCCATATAAAATGAAACAAGAGAAAACCTTGTAAATTATAATTCACAGATTTAAAGCCATATCAAAATGTTATTCTGAGGTACAGAAATATTTCTATTTCAAATGAAGCCTTTTTGATGCCCAGACTGTGCTTGCACAAGTCCAAGCAAGACACTGAGTTACAAAATTTGAAGTTATTTTAGCACCATGTAGTTGCTTTTCAGGCACAGTTTTGTGTTCATTTTGGAGACAACCACCTGGCAGAGTTTGTCTGGAGGACTCACATCTCATGGCCTTGAGCTCACAGATCCACAGGTTCATTTTGACTTGAGAAAAACCTCCTCTTGACCTGAAATAGTAGGGAAGGCCTGAAGATCCTCTTCCACAGTCTAGAGCCTCAGGAAATCCAGAGATGCTCCAAAGATTTTTTTGTTGTTTTTTGGTAACAGGCATATTTAATTTATTTATCTTTGTATTGCATTGCATTGCAGCACTGATCATTGGCAATGAACCCACAGAGGGCAGCAGGACAAATTCCATGTCTCTGGAGCTTTTATTTGGTGGCTGATGTGCTTTGGCTGAGCTCAAACTCACTGCTGTGATGAGTGTTTGTACTCAGTAAGGCAAGATAGAGCAGTTAGGCCTGTGGATTTATCACTGAAGTTTGTAAGCCTGACTCAGACTGCTTTGGGAATTGAGGTTCACAAATACAGGTTTAGGGCAGTGATTTTGGCAGCAAAGCCTTTACTGATTAGAGGGGCGAAGATTCAAATCTTGTGTTTGGCTTTGGTATTGCTGTCAGCACCATCCCCTGAGAGAGAGATTTCCCTGTCAATTAGTGACAAAGTCAGAATCTGGTTGGCACCATCTGGACCCATTTTGCATCCCCAGCCCCTCTTGTCATTGCTTTCATTGGCCAAGAGTCTTCAGTCCCCTCTAGTGCAGACCTTGCACCACAGCAGTGAAGACATTGCAGCCTTGGAGAGCTCACATCTCATTTCAGGTATTTCCTCCACCAAAGTTCAGTCCAACAATAGCAGAAGAAGGGGAAAGATCCTTCAATCTGGTGAGGAAAGGGAGAGAAGAAAGATGAAGTTGTACCAATAAAATTTTTACTCAACTTTATTTATAAAGACTTTACCGAGTCTTCCTTGGTACTGGGCTTTGTTCCTTCCACACCCTCAGTGTCAGCAGTTGCAGCCAACTGTTCACCAAGCAGAGCTTATTCATGAAATACTTCTCTCCTCTGGAGCCAACCAAAAAGTGCTAATGCTTGATTAATGCTGTAATAAACAGGAACCCTCCTCAGTGCCTCTTTATCCCCAAAAGATGATTTGTCTGTTCCCAGCCACTTTCCTTCTCCTGATTATGAGTTTCAGTCCATGAAGCTCCATCCTGGGACAGAGATGCTCTCAGCCTTGACACAAAAACCACTGTGGGTGCTTTGTGATTAAGTGATACCACTGGAACAATTCCAAGACACCTCTGATCTGTGTTACGATTTTCTTGTGATCCTTTTGGGCACCTGGGACAAAGGGCTAAGGTGCTTTGATGGTGTCATTCAGTCACTGTGGTGGTGAAACTCTGGTGACTTCAGCGCTGATCCCAGCAGCACAGCTGGTTGGTTTCTTTTGTTTCCTGCCTGTCTTTGTGGCACCTCTCCAAAAATAATGAACTCCAAAAAGCTGATGTTCTGTGCCATAGTGAGGTGGCAGAGATTTAAATACATTCGGTTTGTCAGAGGGACAGCAGTAAGAATGGGGACTCTGCTCTCAGAGCTGCTCAGCAGAAAAGCTGTAAACATTGTGGTACCAACGAGATCATCTCTCCTTCTTTTTAATAGCCTGCAGGGAAAAAACAAAGGGCTGGTTATCATTAGCCACACAGCAGGCTTTATCCAAGAATATCTGCCTCACTTCTTTTTATTAATTTCATGAGAGTGGGACAAAATGTATTTTGTCCCAACAGAAGGTTTACAAATATTGTTCTGCTTTTCTGCAATTCCGGGAAATTAGAACATGCTAAGATCATACAATTTGGCCTGATACAAAGGGAAGGAGCAAGAATAAACACTCTTGCCAGAAAGACTCATTCTTTGTGTTATTTGGTATATTGCTGGTTACAAAACAGGGAAGACTTTGAGCTCATGACACCTACCATGGCTGCTTTTCAAAGAACTTGAAAGAAGCAGCAAGGGATCACAGGAAACCATGCTCGGTAAATGCCATTTGATGTGGTGAGTTCTTGCACCATCCTATGGTTAACTGAGACGTTCCTTTTATGTAATATTGGGCTTGCACATCAGGCTCCACCACAGGATTTCATGGACAGATAAGGAAGCATTCCCCTTGGTGCCTTCTTAGGAAAACGTTGATGAAATTCCTGCAGCAGTAAAAGTACTGGAGTCTCTTCAAACTCCCTCCATCCATATGGCCTACCAAATACTTGCTGGAAATCACCCCAGAATAACTGTCCTGGGGACAGATGTTCTCAAAATCCCCATGTGTGCCCCAAAGGCTCACAGTCCTTCATTTCTGCCTAAACAAGAGGCAGGACGAACTGTATAAACTCTGGTCCATTTGCAGCAAACTCAGGTTGGCACCAAACCAAGGAATCACAGAATCACAGAATGATTTGGGTTGGAAGGAACCTTAAAGATCATCCAGTTCTGACCCTCCCTGGGAACTGGAGCTCAGTGTCCTGCTGATCCCACCCTCCTCTGTGTCCTTTTCTAGCACTTGTATTGGACAGTTCGGTTCTGTTCATATCGTGTCACACCACATTCCAGGCATATATAAATTAGACTTAAAATACATGCCTGACCCATTTGTAGGAATTTCCATAGTGGTTTTGAGCAGCAGTGGGTGTGACAGAACTGTGTGTGAGCACACTGGGCTAGGGCATGTGGGCCAAAGCAGTAGCATCAGGAGGAGGTGGTGGTGGCTGATCCATAGCACAGGGCAGCCTCCGACAGGTGACTGAGCTGCACTTCAGGGCTCTTCCATGGAGTATCAGCTCAATCTCTTTTCCTTCTCTTCTGCTGGAAATCTCTTCATGAGACGTACTTGAAAAATATGGTCAGTTTACTCTGGAGGAGGGAGGCACACTGAATGCCCTTTTCCAGGAGCTGAGGTTGTAAGAAACACTCCTTGATTCCCAATAAAGCACTAATTTCCACTTAATCCTAAACACTAAAAAGAACAGAAGAAATTCTTCAAAGCTCTTCAGTTCCGGGAGCTTGAGAACTTAATCCCCTGCCTCGAAGAGACCATTGTGCAGCTCTTGACATCAAGGATTCCTGCATTCACATAGGTATCAGACAGACATATAGCAAATACCTGAGTTTTTGTCTAGGGATTCAGTGTTAAATGTCCAGTTCTTTAATTAGCAGCTCCAGGGCTATTTAGAAGGCGAAGAGTAATGCTGTCAAGGACGGAGCTGCTGTGTCTTGGTAGTTGTCACCCAAAAGCCAAGTCCCAACAGGAAATCCTCTGTTCTCTCTGTTTATTCTGTCCTCTGTTCCAGATGTCAGGGATGTTAATCAGCTGGGAGGAGTTGCATCTGTTCCCATGCTAGCAGCTGACATTTATAAGTCTAGTATTGAATTCTGATACAGACAGGACTGCAGTGCTAAAGAAACTATTTCTATACGATTCCACACCCTAGAAACAGTAGGAGTTTGCTCAATTTAGCTTGACCCACAGTCAACTTTTCCAACAGCTTTTTTCAAGAAGCATTTTTTTGCCAAGACTCACAGAACTCATGGTTTCTTTCATGGATGTTATCCATTAAGGAAAAAGATCGCTGTCTGGTCAAACTGCAGGATGCTTGGGATGAAGGGGGCCTATAAAATCTATGGAGTAAACTAGCAGAGATCATTAAGAATCCTTGTGGGAGACAACAGATTAAAGTATTATTATACCCCCAGTGCTGATGCAGACCCGTTTGTGTCTGAAACCTCACGTGGAAGATTTCAAGTGCAGAGTCTGCAGATTTGACAGGGGTTGAATTTGCCCTTGCTGCTGAGCAACACCACATCCTCCAGGATCAGCTGCCCCATGGATGCTTTCCAGCAACATCTAACCAGCCTCTGGTTAATCAAATGAGGCAGAGCTCATCCCTTGCCACAATGTGCAGTGTGGCCATGTGTATGAGTTGATTTATTCTCTTTGCTGATCAATTCAAATTGTACCATCCCTCACACAGACCCACAGTTTGACCATGTCCAACAGGCCTCTTTCAAGTGCTGTGGGGCCTTGCATTAATCCCCCTGGTTTTCCCCCATAGCCAGTTGTGTATAACCTCTCTTCAGCTCTGGTTTTAGGGTCACCTTTGTGTTTTTAATTAATGGCTGAACCTCCTGTGTAAATTCAGGAGGATGCACCTTTCACACTGGAAAAGATGCACAGTATAGTTCTGTGGCAAGCTTAACCAGGTGCAGTGCTTGCATTTGCAATTCCCATTCTATCCCTCAGACTTCTTTTCTGATAGGAATTTAAACCCAATTCTTGCAAGCAATAGCTGTCCCTTGGGGAAATACAGAGCAGCCTCCTCCACTGTGTTCCATTTACAGCACCCACAGACAGGGCACATTTGACTTTGCCTCTCTCATGGATTGCTGGACTTGGGCAAACAGTATTTCAGTTGGGCTTTTTGTTGCAGGGGAAACTGAGTGGATGTCTTGGTTTATCTTCTCTTAGCTGAATTAATTGTCCTGCAAACACCCCAGGACAGTGTGGACTTGTCCCATCACTTTTGTACCTGCCCACGAGAAAGACACGCTTGTGCAGAGCGACTGGTGAGGCCAATTTCACCAATTTCACACTATATGTGATGTCTTCTCCATTAGATGTAGGTCAAGACACGCACTGGAATCATCACATACTCCTAAAACTTTGGTTGTGAATGATTTGAGAAGGATGGAGGGGCTTCAGAGAGATGCTGATCACAATTTCTGTAGAGCTCTGAGGGGATGCAGTGACACAGAGCCTCAAGCAGACCTGCCAGGGCTACTGAGATATGCAGGAACCACTTCAATATCTGCAAGGTGTTCATGAAAGCTGTGCTGTAAATCAGTGAGACGCTGATAGCCACTGCCATGTTTCCTCCCTTAGAGCCAGATTCATTGAGAAGTAGGATGGATCCATCCCCACCCCATAACACTGGTGTTTAGACCAGGAATACAAACCACTGCTGTCAGAAGCAATCGTGTGGTTGCTCCACTGCAGCCCCGGCTGGCGCAGAGTTCCAGGACCCACATACTGTGGAAGAAGATTAGGAGCATGTGCTCTGCTGGGGTCAATGAAACCCTGTCCTTCTGTTTGGTTTGGAGTAGATTTGCAATTTTGAAGTTTCTCAGGGTAACTCAGCTGAGACTACCTAGTTTGCATGTAATTTCAGCACTCCAAATTACCATAAATTTGCAAGAAGTTGTTTTCAGGTTCATTAATAATGGATGGGTGGCTACACCATCAGAGTGCTTGCTCTCAGCTTCCAAAAGGATCAGGGTGAGCTGCACTGAGGAAACTTCTTGGAGTACTTAAATGCTTGGGGTATGAAACTCTAATAAACCTCCAAAAAGCCAGGAAATTTGGAGTGAAGGCTGAAACTCCATACCTAGTACACCCTACTGGGTCTTTGTATTTCAGAACATGTTATGTTTGTTCACTGAAATATCTCCAATATGGAAGTCTTTAGGGTGGAGTTTCACCTTTAACTCTAAATTTCCTGGCATGTGTGAGTTTGAAGTACACGCTTAACTTCTCCCCAGTGCTGTTTTTCATTTTTAATTTCCTTTCTCTTTTAAAGGAGGGACCCTGTTAGAAGGACCCCTACTAAAAAGGGACCCCACTGAAACCAAAATTAGAGGGTTTGGCCTAATTTGATCTTTCTGAAATTCTTCAAGAGAACCACCTTCAGCAATTTTTTTCCTCTACTATTGTTTTAAAGACTCTTGTGGCCCCAGTGAAAAAGATCAATAAAACCCACACCTTGCAGACCAATTATTTTAGAAGATACACAGATGTTTGAGTAGTAGATACGAAACCTTGGAAATATAGAACATCTATAAACTGCAGTTAAAGATCTGGGCATGGACATTGATAGGGGAGAGCTGCTTGTTGTGAAATGCACTATTTCCATTAATTCAGTCATTGCAGAAGCAGCCCGTGTTTGCTGTTGACACTTGTTGGTTACATCAGTGATGGTAAAAGAGTGGAAACAGCAGTGGTTTGGAATGAGAGCAGTGGCAATTACCTGCAATGCTTTTAAAAATAATTTTGGCCCTAGATGTTGAAAAGATGTGTCACCACTGATTTGTGTGAGGGCAGCTTCAGCAGGCTTGAATTACAAGGCTTTGGAGAATAAAATTCTTTCTGCTGCCTCAAAATGCATCTTTGGAGCTACATTGCCAGTAGATAATATAGAATAAATTTGCTTCTCATGCCATAACCTTGTTGTGTCCATAAATTGTGGGCTTCACTGAGAAAGTGTGGCAGTCAGTTTTCCCAGCTCAAGACTCTCTTGATTTTTTCAAATTACTCCCATCAGCTTTGCAAGGAGAATTTATCTTAGATGTCTACAGGGAAATTGGCAAAATACTGAAGTTATGTGGCATTGGGCTTGTGAGTTCCTTCAGCCTCAAGACAGTTGTGCTGGGANTTCCCTTCCCTTCCCTTCCCTCACTGAGGCGTTGTACATTCTGCGTGGATAGCCCTGAAATTCTGAAGTTCTTGAGGATTTTCACAAACTTTAGTTCATGCAAATGAAAATTCAAGTTGAAATCTGGGGACGAGTCCTGCCACGGGGAGTCAGGTCCTTTGTCACCCACCAGCAGCTCCTCGCTGGGACTGGTACCCTGCAGTGCCAGAGAGGAGGAGCAATTCCCTGTATCCTTTGCTAAGCTGAGTATTTCTCGTTCCAACCCATAAAAGCACTTAGTCACTTCAGCAGGAGATGATATTCCTCTCCTTTCACCCTCTCCAGTATGGCCCCATCAACATCCTTGTGTTGTATTTCCAGCCTCAACTTTGTAATACAGATCACAGCTGGTTGGTTTGAATTTCCCCTGAGTTACCCAGGATGCTGCTGAAAGCACAGGAAGAGCAGAAATGCTTTAATCAGTTAAATCAATCAAACAACAACAACAAAAAAAGGTAGACTAGACCTTAAAATTTACCCTGCAACCTTTGCTACTTGCTGCAATGACGTCTTTGTCCTATTTCTTTAAGTGCAGGATTTTATTGGGACTTGGCAGAAGGGTGAAGTGAGGAAGACACGGGAGGGGGTTTGCTGAGTTAAAAAAGGAAAAAGAAAATGTCAGTGAGAAAATGGAAATACCCTGATGTTCTCCAGCCTAGTGCTGGAGCCAGTCTCTCTCTCCCTCTTGCAGGGAAGGGGCTCCTTTTCCATTAGCTTTCCATGGCCATATTTAATCGGTTTGCTCTGACACGGAGCCAAGAAAGGGCTTTGCTGTGTGATGCCGGGTCCTGCGTGTGTTCAGGCATCCACAGCTGCTCCCTAGCAAGGGCTGCCTTTTGACTACTGAGGTATTTTTTTATAGCCACAGAGGGCAACTATTAATAGATGAGATTTACCAAAACACAGAGCTACGCAGTGTGGTGTGGAGGGGCAGAGGGAAACCTGTGGGGTTTATGTCAGGAAAATTCCATGTTGAAATTATGCTGGAAGACACAGTAAAAATGAATATGCCAAGAAGGGGATTTAATCTGTAACTTTGGGCCATGGCAGCATTTCTCCTCCATTAAAGATCTGCCCCATCACATGAAACATATTGCTGAATTATTTCTTCAGCATTAAACAGCACAAAGTGTACAGAGGATGAAGATAAGACACATAGACATGAAATATCAGCTTTTCTGAGATGTGATTAAATACCAAAAGGAAGTGGAGGCATTCCTGACCCTGGAGATGTTTCATTTTGATCAGACGTGGGATTAGGGGTAAAATGTGAAGAATTCCACATTGTGTGGATGGAAGGAGCTGATCAGGAGTTTGCCTCTCTGTTTATTGATTCATTTCTAATTTCCGTGATACAATGTAATGAGACTGGTGGCCCTGTCAGACTCACAAATTATATTTGTGTATCGAAGGTGACAGGTTTGGGAGCATTGAGCAGAAAGGAGTGAGACAATTAAAGCTGCTTTTGAAGTCAGAACTCAGACATTGATTAAATATCATAAAATCCAGATGATATCAATTAATAGACCCATCAGTGTAATCATCTGCACATTTTTTGTGCATCTTCCAAAGGCACAGTGGGGAGTTACATCCCAGGCCAAGAAAAGATCCACTGACTATTGGGAGAGTGGGTTATCAAAATCCCCTTTACACTTTGAAAAGCTTTGCTTTAAGTTGCTTTGTGTTTCCTTAATTACTTAATTTGATTTTTTTAATTGAAAAAGAGACAGGGAGAGATAAACTGGTGACAAATTTCAAGTAAATAAAGAGTGCTACACTCAGTTAGAGAATGTGGGTAGACACCAGAAAAGCCAGAGCTTAGTTTGATTCACGTGAGTGTGAGAGAGAATGGAAATATTTCCAAACTATCTGAACTGCTTAGGTTTGCACAACTGGCTGAGAACAATTACAAAACAACATTTTTCTGTGATCTCCTGTTTTCCATGAGCTTGATGATGCTCTATTCCTGTCCTCAATCCCTGAAAATGGATCTGGAGGCAAACACAGGCATGCCTGAGGAATAGTCATAATTGCATAAACTTATATTATTCAAAACACCTGAATATGTTTGGGCTTGGCATTTCTGGTTAAGGGGTTTTATTTTGCCTTCATGCTGATTCCTCCTAAAATGTGAGGTGTCACTCTTCCTGCACTGAGAGCTGAGGATGAGCATTGGCTATTTGCAGTTGTTTCTCAGTTCCTTAGGGAATAGTTCCTGCCATCTGTTCACTGCAGGTATAGACATGATTGAGAGAATTAAATCTTAAATCTTTATAATTGCTGGGAAAAGATAGATCCTTCCACTAGGATTTAGAGCACCAAGTTTAGAGCCCAAAAACAGGAATCAAAATTCATTCACAGTTCACATCAGGGTTCCCCATCATGCTGTGTTCCTTAACAATCATTCCACATTTCCTATTCTTAAGTACATGATGTTGTTCCAAATGGATGTTCTGCTTTCTGCCTGGACTAAGCTGCATATTCCGAGCTCTTTGAAGTCCACAGAAAGATTGAACTCCCAAAGACCTTGGTCTTTGGCTTCAGTCTCCCCATCCAGAGAACAGAGAGGCTGGGAGCCTTCCTGACACGAAGGGTGATAGCTCAGAGGAAAGCTCCTATAGAACAGAACTGCACTGGAGTAAGCAGGAGAAATTTCTGGGTAAGGATTGATGGCAACAGTTCACAGCATTATAAAAATCACTTCCCTTTTGCCTCCAGCATTTTTACCATGACTGTGTCAGTGCCAAAACCCAGAACACATTCACTAATTCCTCCAGAATTGATCGGTCATGATAAACTTCCAAACACAGAGTAAAATACTTCCTTCAGACACATCAGAGTGTTTCTCCCAGTTTGCCTGGAGAAATCTGTGCCGTTTGATTTCCCTCCCTGCATCCAATTTGATTCAGAAAAGGGCTGCAAGTTCCTGGCTCCCTCCTCATACACTCAGAATTCTTCTGACAGATTTACTTTTGGGGATAGGTTTATTCTCATGTTTGTGCTATAAAATGTCCTATTTATAAAGAATGATTAGACACTGGAATGAGCTGCCCAGGGAGATGGTGGAGTCACCGTGCCTGGAGGCATTTAAGGAAACTCTGAAGGTGGAATTCAGGACCATGGTGTATTGACAAGGTGGTGTTCAGTCATAGGTTGGACTTAAAGACCTCAGAAGTCTTTTTAAACTTAACTGACTCTGTGATTATGTCTTAATTCAGGCTCAAGCCTTCAACTATTCCCATCTCGATCAGACACAAAGTTCTTTTTATATCCTCCTGGGAACAATACCTGAAGAATTTCTAGTTTTTGATCTATAAAGCCATCATGAGGAGATAGTCCAATAGTGCTTACAGGATTCCTTCTCTTCCCCCACAACTGAATAAGGCAGGATGGCAGGTTTTGCAAAGTGCTTGGGCTGGCACAGAGTTGTGGAAGTGAGGGAATCCATAACAGTCCCCCTCTGCCTATGACAGGGAGGTGCAAGACATCTCATGCTAACAAAAGCTTTATAAGTATGGGTTTGTGTAATTCAGGGTCTGTGTGCAGGGACAAAAATAACAATCTGAAGTTCTTGCTGGACCCTTGGCAGAGTTGGTTTTGAAGCCACGGAGACCTTAAGTGGTGTAGAAGCGGTTAGCGACACATCACCAATAAATTACAGGAGCAAACCAGAGCAAAAGCTGATATGTGGCTGAATGAGCAAATACAGTGACAGACAGTGCAAATGTATGGGGAAATCAAACTGCACGGCCTGTCCATAGCAGCCATGATCAGAGCAAAAGTTGGTCAAGAAATTTGCCATAAAGGGAAATTAGTTTTCCCCCTCTTGTGCTATCATTTGACACTGGAGAACAGATCTCTGCATTCTCACAGCCCTCTGTGAGAGGTCTGGGTTTGATTCACGTGGATCCACAGGCTTGTGGTGCCAAAACAGGCAATTTCTGCACTCGTGTCTGAAGGCCAAATATATGGGTATGATTTCCTATAGTTTACAGTTACATGCTGGATCAGAGCTGTGTGTTTCATAAGCTGCCAGTCCAATTTAGCAGGGTCTTGGGAAATGTGTCCCCCAGGGAACGCTTACAATCAGCCTTGTGTTTTGGGCTGATAGTGCCTGTTCTCTGGTACACACGTTAGCAGATCCATATGTGAGGAAATCCAAAGATCCTTCCATCCAGCTCCTGACCTGGGCACTGGCTCAGGCTGCTGCCCACTGCTGATTTTCTCCTGGCTGCTTCCTCCAGTTCAGGAACTGTCCACTCTGGGAAGCACAAATGTACAACAGGGATCTGTGCAAGAGCTGTGGGTCCTGCACAGGTTTAAGAAACAGAAATTCTGAAAGTTCTTGAGTGTTTGGAAAAGGCTCATTTACATCTTTCCCCCTGCCTCTTGTCTCACGCTCAGCAGAGAGAAATGAGGAGCAGGAATTCAATGTCAAGGAGTTCATTATGTTTGTGGTGTCTGTTACAGACAATTTTGGCATGTTTGATTTCCCAGCAGTCTCCTTGACAAAGGTATGATCTACTACATCTCTCTCCTGCTCTTTTATTAATTTCTTTCTGTTTTCCTAGAGAGCAAGAGTAGAAATTAAAAAAAAAAAATAGTTGGCTTTAGGAAGTACACTGTCCGCAATATTTTCTTTTTGCAACTCTGAACTGTTTTCACTGCAGGTGTGTTGTTGTTTCTGCCAGATCACCTGGCAATTGACTGTGGATTCTGGGAACTTCAAAGCTAAATGTTCTCATGTAAAATTTCTGTTTCAGCAACTGACATTTCCTATTTCCTTGTAATCTCGTCACGGCTGGGAAAGAACAAGAGTAACCAGCTTTTGTAAATCTTATAATATTTAGTAGTCCTTTGCATCTGACTATTCAATTTTTTCTTTTCCTTAAAAAGTGTGTTCAAGGCTTCACAGCTGAAGATAAAGATTTATTGTTATGATCCATCAATATACCCCGAAAAATCCGAGAAAAAACTCCCTAGAAACCAAATAGAGAGAAATATAATTCCTTTGTTGTGACAGAGACAAAAAAAAACTCTTGAACCTTGAAAATGTGAGGCTTCTCTTGCAGGACACTTGGTTTCCTTGAACTGAAGTCTCCATCACCAGACTGTGTTCTTTGTGATCTCACTTGGGTGTCTCCTACACTTTTCTGCATAACATGAAACAAGAGGAAATTTCAAGCAGTCTCATTTGAATCAGATTTTCATTTCTTTCTCACAAAAGAGGAAGATTGGGCTTATCCTAACCATTGACGATCTTCCCACTGCAGCAGGACCTGCTTCATGCACAGCCCTGCCAGGAGGTTAAGAAAAGAGATTTGGAAGTCCATGAGTTGTAAAAATGAAAACAGAAAAGAAGCGGCATCTCCAAAGCAAAAGGGATGTTTTGCAAGCTGCATATTTGGAGTGGTTATTTTGGCCCATCAACTCCAGAAGGATCTGCAATAAACATGCTAGGTCCTTTGTGATTTTATGTGATTTAATTTTATTTTTTTTTGCTGATGTCGGCCTGATTCCAAGTCTCTCTTCGTTCCAATCTCAATGTATATCTCCCTCTGTGGCACAGGGTTTATGTGCAGGGAGGATTAGTGTCAAAAAGTGGGATGAAAGGAGCGAAGAATTTGATCTTGTTCTTTTTTTCACCCTGCATTTTTTGCTGTGTGGTGACTAGGGAAGATGCTGAAGGAGCAGCCCCTTAAAGTGCCAGCAGCACTGGCAGGGACAGTGCCACGTGTCCCCTCCTGCAGGAGCAGTAATTGCACTGCGAGCACCCCGTGGCCACAGTGCTCCCAACCCAGACCTGTGTGCTGCTTCCTAAAAATCCCAAATATTCCCACATAAGTGACCCACGGAGCCTACCCAGCATCCTGACCCATCCCACCCACAACAGGTTGCTGCTGCAAGGGCAGAGGACACAGGGAGCAGGAGCCCAGGCCAGGGCAGTGTCCATGGGGTAATTCCATGCTTTCCTGGGCTTTGCAGAGGGGACACAAAGCATTTCCCAGTGTCCCAGAAGTGCCAAACCAAAGTCACTCCAACCGTGGCTCCCATGGGTCCCACCAGCAAGGCAGATGTTTGGGCAGGCTGCAAATGTGATCTCAAGCCTGACCCAGGATGGAGATGAGAAAGACAGGCTGGAGTTGAATGCTGGTATTAGAAATTTCTAGAAAATTTTAATGTAGAAGTTGCTCTGAGTTAGTCTCATAGTTAAGAAAATTCTGTCTTAAAGTCACAAGTTTCCTCTAGATCTCTAATTTACAGAGGCTCTACCTAACTCTTGCCTCTGTTCAAGGGAGTTATGACAGGCTGCATTCCTGATCTCTCGTGTTTTCATAAAAAATCGGGTTGATTGAAACCAAAATGTCCCTTATTTAAACTGTTTTGCAGTGTTGTTGTGCCCATATCTGTTGGTTGTTCTTGAAAGCTTTGGGTTGAGAGGTGGAAGATGCCGAATATTAGAACAGTGGCTGCTCTCTCATTGCAAGCAGAGCCTGGTTCCACAAGAATCTGTTCTTGGTTCCACAAGAATCTGTTTATGAAGTTAATGTGCTGCCTTGGCTTCAGGAATGGTGAAATTGAGGGATTTGAGCAGGACCAGCTCATTGTAGGGAGCGCTGATGTTCCATCTGTGGAGCACCAGACCTTCAGGACTTTTTTGGAGATTGTAAAATACAAGCCAATGATTGTAAAATATGAGTGAAGGCTCGTAAAATATGATTAGTGGCCACCAGCAGAAAACTTCAAGTATCTGCAACACAGGACACCATTTATTTAAAAGAAAGATGATCCATATTATCAGAGAATGCAGGCTCAAGGGATAGAGGAGCTAATCCTTGCTGTCAGTTTTCCCATTCAGAAGACAAGGAAAAATATTCTGTTTGCCTATTTCATGACTTCTTCACTCTTGGTAAAATGTCTTGAGGGGAGGCCCTGCAGAAGGGGTTTTGTCCTGCTTCAGCACCACGTCAGTGAGTGGATGGGGTTTGGAGCAGTGCAGGGCTGGTGTCAGGGCTTTGACCAGAATGGAATTTCTCTCTTCATGTTTAGGAAGCTTTCTGAGGCCCAGAGGGGAAGCAGTGTGCAAGTGCCAAGCAGCACAACTGAGAGTTAAAATAGCCTGAAATTTATACACCTTCCTCTATGGGTTTAAATTCCCCCGTGTACGTGAATGAGGTTGGCTGCAGCCAAAAGAGGTTTTCATGAAGTGGCAAAGGAAATCTGTTCTAACAGAACAGGTTCCTGAAAATATCCTTATGCTACTTCTCTCTTTATGGTTTGACTTTTCTCCTTGTTACAATGGTTCAGGCTGGAGAGTCTGGAAAAACATCAGGGTAACCAGGGCAGAGGGAATATCAGATGGAGATGAGGGATAGATAAGAGGCAAATTACAGTACATTTCTCATGGGTCATTTGGCTCTAGTCTTGAAAAGAAGAGAAAAAAAATCCCAAAGTAGTAAAAGAAAGAAAAAGAGACAATCAAAACAAATAAACCTGCCAGTGTTGCTGATTTCAAAGGCCTGTGAAATGTGCATATATGCTTCATAATGCTGTGCTGTTTTAAATGGAATGTTCCATCCTTTAATCCTACTCACTGTCTCACAAGTTAATTGTACAGTAAGATCACAATTCTCTTTGCCAAGGCTTTCCCTTTGTTTTCTATTTTTTTTTCTCCCTGTGAGTTGGCCAGCCAGAGTATCTTTCCCTAGTTCTATGCAGTTGCTTATTTTCTGTAGGATATTATGGAGTTCTGTGTAGCTTAATAATTTGTTATGGTCATGCAAGGAAATGGGGCTTTTCAGTTCTTGCTGCTTGAGGGAACTCCAAAGCTGCTCCACTCTTGGACCCTGCAACAGCAGGAGGCTCAGTGATCAGATATTTATGGTTTGTAGCACTGCAACTCTTTCTAAACCTACATAAAAGCTATCTAAAGGTGGGGTGTAAGACCTGGGGAGTAAAGCCTGGAAGGGTGAAGAGAGAGAAGGAATGTATAATGTTATATACATGAAGAGCCATCCCAAGTTTTTGCCCAGAGCTCAGACAGAACATGTTAGACATTTGAAAATTTTTGCATCATCTTTTTCCCCAAGCCTCTGCTCTTTCTTATCCTGGCCAGAACCAGCAGCAGAAGTGCCGGGGGGAAAAAAAAAAGAGGAAAAAAAAAATCTGTTTTCACTGTATTTCTGAATCTGAGCCCAGGTTTGTGAAGGGTTTGGCAAGGATTTACAAAACTTTGAGAGAATCCGTGTGGAGATCTAAGGAAACCCGCCTCCCTCCTTTAAAAAGCAAGTTGTCTTGGCCAGAAATTGGGCAAAAATTGGTCGTTTCAACTGATGTTTCCTTTGAGATTTTGGATTTGAACCTGAAACTGCACTTTGAGAATCAAATTTTGCTCTAACTCTAGATTTACACTGGAGCAAATACATCACAGTCAGTGCTGATATTTGTGTGCAGCCCAGTGAGAGCAGAGGCTGGCTCCGAGTGCAGGCTCACATGAACAAACCAAGAGAGGACCCAGCACAAAGTCTGGAGTGGTCCAGGCATCACATTTATTGCAGCCTGTTGCTGGGGTTCAGCCTGTTAAGTAGCTCCTGCATTAACAACCTCCAGGAGTTAAGTGATTGCATGAAATAAAGCTGTACCATTTATTGAAAGTCTTTTCTGAGGTCAGAGAGGGTGGAGCAGGGATGCACCCTTAGTGTTCTAAGATGACAATACTGATTTTAGAACTTAACAGCAAATAGTTTCCTTTATGTATTGGGTGTTTTTTTTTTTTTCTCTCAGTCCTGTAGATTTATTGTTACAGTAGAAATTTGTGTATTTCTAGGACTGTCCTGCTGGAAAGCCTGGGTTTCAAAGCAAATGGAATGAAATTGATAACCTGACAGTTGTAAAAATTCTCTACTTTCAAGCAAGGAGGTGCTCTCAGACTCTGTTGCAGAATAAAGAAAATGCAGACCCAAAGGATTCCCATATTTTGTACAGTAAAAGTTCTTATTTTCCTTCTGTATTTTTTTTTTACATATTTGTTTAATTGGGTGAGTAAAGCCTGAGTCACTATCCTAGTGGTAGAATTAATTCAGTTCAGAAAAGGGAAACTTGGGATCAATGAATACCCAGAGTTTTCTAGCCATGTTGGCTTTTATTTTTGCATTACTTTTTGCTTAGGGGTCGGTCTTAACTGTTAAACCTGTCAGTGATGTAAAAACCCTTGGTCCAGGCTTAGCAGGCTCACCTGAGAGCACTACCAGTGTCACAGAGCGACACAGAGTTCAGCAGGGGCTCCAAACCTACCCAAGGAGCTGGATTTACATTTGAACAATTATCCTAAGTGGCTTTTCTTGGATCCTTATCATCATTATATTTTATTTTTTTTTGCCAAAACATTTCTCCTCTCTTGTAACGGAAGATCAGATTTGGGGCCTGCAGAGGACATTTTGCTACAGAAGATAAAACGAAATTCTTTCAGAGCTGCCAAGCCTGCATGTGCTGACAGTGCTTGCAATTTATGCTTGTGGACATGACCTAGCGACTGCCTGGGTTGGATGTGGCTGGAATTACAGTTACACACTTGGATTTCAGTGTGAACACAGGCAGTGATCTGGATCTGAACCGGGACCTGAAGCCTCTCACTTGTAATATTCTGGTTCTGCTCTGTTTCAGGCTCTGTCCCAGTCACTGAAAGATTTATACCTTTACCAATAAATTATCATGACTTTTACTACACTTACACCAGTGCCTTAAATTAACACCAAACTCAGTGTAGATGAGGCACGCTTCCTGCTGAACAATGATTTATGACAATCCGTTTGAAATGAGGAGCAAAATTGAATTTGCCAGCAAAGGCAAATCTTTAACATCAGGTCAAACACAAATTTTATTGCACGTCCACTGCTAAAGAGAATTTGTAGATTGTCTTTTTTTATACAGGTTTTTTATAGACCTGTAACACTTCAGGCTTTAAAAAAAAAAAAGGAAGAAGTTAGAAATATTTGGAGGTCTGAAATCTCTCCTGTGTCTTTGTGTCAGGCTGGAGGTGACAGACAGGACAAACGTAGCAGTTACATGGCACTGATAAACTCTCAGCTTGAGGGCTGTGTCCCCTTTTGATGACCTGCCTTTGGGAAAGATGTGGAGAGTGCAGATAAGAGCATCAGAAACAAGTAGAGGTCTTAAAAGCAGTGAGAAAGGCTGAGGAAATAAGATGGTTTTAGCTTAAAAATGAAATGATGTACAGGAGATACAGTAGGCTTTCAAATAAGTAATAGGTTTGGTAAAGCAGAAGGGAATCCAATCTCCCTGTCAGTGCTTGAATGGCACAAATACTCCTCTAACAGAGCAAAAAAAAATTAGGTAGACCTTTAGACAAAAAAAACAAAAACAAAAACAAACCAAACTTTCTGACCATAAAGGAATTGAAACAAGGGCTGCAGGTTACTGGGACAGTGACATAGTCCCTGTCATGTGTAGTTTTAAGTGAGCTAAATAAAGATGCCTTAGCTTGGGGTGAAGGGCTGGCAGCTGTGGTCTCTGGACATCCTTTCCAGATTCACTCGTCTGTGACTCTACAACAGAGGGCAGCTCTCATACTGGCATCAAACTGCCTCTCCAAAAGGACAGTTAGCTCTCTAACCAGTCAGGACTGAGAAATCACAAGAGGAAAAGATAAATTACAGCTGTGCACATCTGCCAAATGGCCCCATTTCAAGGTCAGCTTTCGGTGCTGTTGCAGTCATGGCTCTTGCCACTCTCTTCAGGAAGAATATCCTTTATCTCCAAACTGTTCTTGCTCTTTACTGCAGATATTGAGAATCTCTAGGTGTACACTGCATCCTGAAACCTTGGGCACCCTGTGTGGATTGGAGAACCAGGACAGACACGTGGCGGGTGCCTGTCCACACACTGACTGCTGTGGTCACTGATGCTCCACTGAATCCTGGGGCCAGGATGAGACCTGGAGGGACACAGGGAACACCCCTGAGACCTGTCAGCCACACCGTGTGGGGAATCACACCAGGATCTGTCACAGGCTGATGGACAGTGTTCCAGGGCTGTACAAAAAAAACTTTCTCTTCTTCTAAACCAGGCACTGTGGTTTAGTCTGGGCTGGCACTTCTGAGGAGTCTTGGGAAGAAGAATGATTCACTGGGGCCCTGTGATTCCAGCAGATTTAAGCTGTCCTGCCATGTGCTGAACCCAGTAGGTAAAGGATAGGACACTGTATGCCAATATTGAAAATTGAGATATTTTGAGATTGACTTCCCAATTCAGGAAGTGCTGTTGGTTTTTGGCTGTTGTTGGTTGGGTTTCTTTTAAGAATGAAATGTAGTGCCTTCTGTTCCTAACAAACCCACCAGGCAGCTGCAGACCATACTCCACAGTGAGCAGATAGCAAAGTTCCTACTCTGTTTTTGGATGGGATCTTACAAATAATCTCTTAAGTACCTTGTTTGTTTTCTTGCTGTAAAGTGACACTTGTCTTTGAAGGAAAAACAAAACAAAACAAAGCCAAGTAACTGGGAACAAACAGTAGGAAATTTCCTAACAATAAGGTCTGGAAGACTCTGTGTTCCTTGCAAAAACAACCGGGAGTGCAAGAGGCTGCAGCCCAGCCACATCAGGGAAACTTGGGGAAACCACTCTGACCTAGAAGAAAAAAAAAAAGGAGGAAGAGTTGCCAACCTCCAAGAAAACTGCTCAACTCTAGTCACCCAAACCAGATTTAATATGATTAAACCTGATATCAGCTGAGTTTAAGAGCCATTGCCAAATGTGTTTGTGGCTCAGCACAGGGGTTTGTGGCTGAGTTTGGATGTGGAGCTAAGGTCCAGCAAAGGGAGCTCCTCACAGTGGCTCCCTCGGGCAGGTGGGGCTGGTGGCCAAGGGCTTCCCCTCATCTCCTGGGGACGAGTCACAGCCCAAATGGACAGGAAATGGGTTTGACAGATGAGACAGGCACGGGGACAATGGCTGGGTGACTGATGGGGTGGGCTGTGTGATGGGTAGGGCCGCTGAGAGACACTGCTGGGTGAGCAAAAAACCCTATTAGACTGAAACTGGAGCTCTGCATGGGATCCATATCCCTGACTGAGGGCTGGGGATCACTGGGTAAGGGTGAGCTGCTGCACAGAACAGTTTCACGGGGCTCTTTGCACTGCAGCAGAGGGAAAAACAAAACAAAAACTGAGCATTGAACAAATAAGTCGATGAAAAGATCTGGGTGGGAATGTAAGCATCGGCTGATATGATTTGGTGTCCCAAATGGCCTTAAACAGCCCATAGAATTTCTATGTCTAAAACAGATTCCAGCAAAGGAGACCTTTTATGATGCACTAATAGGCTCATTAGGCTTTCTCTAGCAAGGCATGCTCACAGCATCGTATGTTTTTTCCATTACAGGAATTACACGTGTTTTGTTGTGCTTTGGGTTTTGTTTTGTTTTCCACGTAGACTTGCCCTGACAGTTCCCCCATTCAGGTTTATATTGGAGGTACCATCTCGAGCCAATGAATTTTATGAAATATGTTGCTGGCACTCACAGAGAGATGCATAAAGGAAATATTCTAATGACAGTTGGAAAGGCTTTGATCCCTTTCCAAGACTGCACTCACGTCTTTGAAATGCGAGTTTGGCAGTGCTGGAAAGGCTGGGCTCTTTGGCTCTCTCTGGCACGAGCCCATGTGACAGACATAATGTCCTCTGTCAGGGGACCCACATAACCTTGAGAAGTGTAAGCAGTGCTCGCAGATTGCGCTGGGTCAGATAGTCTGGGCTGATAACAAAGCAGGGGGGAGTCAGCCCAGTCCAAAGCAATAACTGAAAGCTGTTTTGACCTGGTAACTGTTGGGTCTGCTGCCTGCGGCTATGGAGTTGGACATGAACTGCAAAAGTAGTTAATTTATGCCTCCTTGAGTGTAGGAATGTGGCGATGATGGATAGGGATGAGAGGTTATTAGAAACATGGGGAGGAAGGAGAGGAAGGAATTCCAGCTCGTGTTTTTATCTCTTACACACGCACACACTGGTTCCTCACATTCTCTTGTCTGCCTCACGTGTGTGCAGTGTCCAAGCCCTCACTGGCACACTCACATCTCTGCTCCTGCAGCTCACACAGGCACACACACACACACACACTTGCCAGGGCTCTGCCTGAGCTCAGGGCTTGGGCATGTTTACGTGCTGGGGGTTGCTGGCTGCTTCCATGAAGGAGTTTGCATTTACTGCCTTCCAAGCATGATCTACTTACACTTACACCCGGGCAGATCCTTTGCTAAAAATCCTCTTGGCATTCTGTTCTTCCACCACTGAATGCATTCTGCTCACTCACAGCCTTCCCCTGGCTAGCAGAGCAAAGTGGTCAGAGAAATACCAGAAACCCAAGTCCAAAGGACTTAGTAGGATGGATTTGCATAAGGCATGAGTCCAGTCTCAGTGAAGCATTGCCATCACTGGCCAATTAGTTAAATGCTGTCTGCTCTGGATTTTTTTGCAGAAATAATCCATGTAGCTGTGGATGTTGGAGCACATGGGCTGTATGGAAAAGAAAGCAACTGTGGCCGTGCGCTGAGGAGATAAATGGGGATTGGATTGTGTAAACAATAAGCAAAGACACAGCTGAGAATAAAGAAATATTAGTTTAGATTATTTGAAACCATGAGAGAAGAGGAAGGATAAAAATGGTAATCTCAGGAGGGGAGTTGGATTATGGTTACTCCTACAGGGATTTGCATAAAGCATCTGCATCCAGAGTCAACAGCGCCGTCAGCCCAGGCAGCAGGACCTTCCTCCCTGCCGTGACACAAACACACAAACATTGTTCTAACCAGACTAGGGGCTTCTGTTTCTGCCCCTCTCTCTTGCACAAAGCATCACATCACTCCCACGTTCTCTCTTACACTTTTGCTCACTGTCAGTGATGCTGCCATAGGTGCAGGCACTCACTGTCCCCTCCCTGTGTCACACGCCCTGTCACATATTCCCCTGATGCTCTCACACTGAGAACACTTGGAAGTGCACATCATTCTTACATGTAATTTCAAACTATTGCTCATGGATGTGTCTAAGTAGGAGCCTGTGCTTGGAAAAGCTATTTTCTAAGGCACAAAGAAGATCCTGGGGTAGATTGAGCAGACCCTCAGAGCACTGAGCCGATCCAGGCAGGACAAGCTTGAGGAGCTGAGAGGAAGGTCTGTGTATTTTCCATGGATATGTTGAGAACACTGGGGAGATGAGAAATGTGTAAAGGGTCACAGTCCTGACCTGTCCTTCAGAATGTCATCCCCATTTGATTGGAAGATAAACACTGTATGGAACGGAAACATCCCCTTCCACTGGTGTCCCCAAAGAGCACATCTTCCTCCATGAGTCAGCCAGGGCCTGGGGACACCCAGCCGTGGTCTATTTTGGAGGCAATGACTTCAGCAAGTGGCAGGGGAAGCTATTGTGGAAATATGAATGTGTTTTCCATTTCGGAGTCCTCCGGGGAAGGACAAAAAGATCTTGGTGCTGAGCCAGCTCCCCCATTTTTTCTTCACCATTCTGGGAGCAAAAGCCTTGCAAAGTATGCAGGGATCCCTTCTCAGAGCTTGTGGGGGTGTGTGGTTTGGGAGAGCTGTGTGAGCCTTACACACATCCATGCACACTCACAAAGGGGACTCCAGGAAGGAGGAATCAGCCTGCTGAAGACCATGGTGGTGTCTGTTCCTTACAGCCTTTGAGCTGTGCTTAGCTCCGTGTGATCCCTCTCTCTAGGGTCTCCACCTGCCAAGTGAAGATACTACAACATATCCCACTTCTGGCTTTCCTCTTATCACAACATTTCATATAAAAGCCAGTGTGAGCTGGAAACAGAGAACCCATGGGTTTAATCTTACATTTTGTTTTCTCCAGCTTTACTGAGAGTTGAAGCAGTGCAAGCAGTGTGGCACCATGGTATGTTCACCAACAAGGAGCTCCTGTATTCCAGTACTAGAAAATCTATTCCTTTAAAGCAGCAAAAAGTACCTCCAACAGCCATCAAGCTTAAGGGATTGGCTTAGCTTGCCTTCAAACAGATTGCTCTGTGATTTCCAGGCATCACAAAAGCTGAGAAGAAATGCTGCTCACCCTGGGAGGACCTAAGGAGCCATAGGAGTTGATGTCATGGTGCGGTACCACTCCTGGGGAGAGCTCGTGCAAGGAAACCTCTTTGCCTGCTGGAAAACAGCAATTCCCAACCAGCTGTGGGATGTCAGGGTTAGGGCACGTGGGTTTCAGCACCAGTGACTGCCACTGGAGTGACTCTGTGAGCTGGTGTTAGTTGTGGTGCCAGCCTGAGGATGTGAAACTTGTTATTGTGAAGGAAAATTAGAGGTAACAATAACAAACAGCTTAGAGGAAATGTGCAAGCTAACTGCTGGTGTAAAAAGATTTACTGACCATAATACTTGGTTAATTACATTCATAATAAATAGATTCTTGAACTTATCTTGAGAATGTGGACAGCTTTATGTATTTACCTTGGATTTTGTGGCCTTAGTTAATCAATGGTCTGAAGTTTTAGATGAGATTCACTACATGAATGCAAAGTAATCAAAGTTTGGGAGTGGGTTACTAAAGCATTTCAGGTGATTGATATGCAGGGTATTATAAGACTTTTGCCCGGATTGCAGCACTTCTTCAGTGTTCTGATGCTTTTGTGACACCTTTAGGAAAAAAAATGCTTTTGTTTTTCTACAGGGCATATTTGGATGTCAATGAACTTAAGAACATACTCAAACTGGATGGATCCACACACCTCAACATCTTTTTTGCCAACTCCTCTGAGGAAGAGCTGGCTGGAGTGGCAACTTGGCCCTGGGACAAAGAAGCCTTGATGCATCTAGGTGAGTGATAAAGATGTTTCTTCTTTGCAAAGCATTCTTTTGAGGCACTAAGAAAGAAAGACAAATATGCGTTAAGCTCTGTTCTGATTTCTTATCATTCCTCTAATATATAGTCAAGGGAAAAAAAGTATTTCACGATCCCCAGATACTGGCTCACAACCAGGAAAATATTAGGTTATAAACCCAAAGCATATTATGGTATTTGTAGATGATGTCAAGCTGAAAGTATTTCACCTTTTCAGTGAAGCTGCTTTACAGGGCATTCACTCCATGGGAGCAGTTTGCAGATTGGGGGATAGGTGTGGGGATGAGACAGAGGTGAATCTTTAACCTTAGCCTGTTACATTCTGATCCTTAGTTCATTAGCAAGTATTCTATTAGCTCACAGACTGCAGCTAAAATCTGCTGCTATTTTTCTCTACCAATGTGCAAAAGAGCAAACAGCTGAGGGATTGTATTTCTAATGTTCACTTGAGTGGAACTGGAAGGAGTTCACTACCCTGCAGTTTGCCTGGTGTGTTTCATAACCAGGTTGCTGCTGGAGCCCGGGGATCCAGACAAAGCTCTGCAGCCTCCCAAATGACTCACTGCCACCTGCAGTGCCACTGGACCTGTGCTCCCTGCAAAATGTCTGAGGAGCCTCAAAAGGTTCAGAAGGTGCTGACTGAGTCAGTGTGAGCTTCTCCTAACTTCACAAACCTCCCTCGAGCTGTAAACCTGGTCTGGTCATCTCCTCCGAGCAGGAGTTCACACAGGTTTTCCAGATATTTCACCAGCTCATCCAGACCTTCCCAGGCTGGAAGTGAAGTCCAGTTTCAGCCAAGTTAAATCTTTGTGACAGACTGTTTCAGCCAGTTTTTATATTACGCAACCCCATGTTGAGCTAAATAAAAAAGATATGGTGACTATAAACCTACATGAGGAGAACAAGCAGAGTTTATTATCCTAAAACATAGAATGGAAGTTGAGCTGTATGGAAAAGCCATCAGTCAGGGAGGCTTTCCCAAGGCCAAAAATACCCCAAAGATGAGATGTTACCATGTCTTTATGGTCACCTGTCTCCACAGCAGAGAGAGGCTCCGTGGTCAGACCAAGCAGCTGGCACTGGCTGCCCTCCTTCAGTTTATTAAATGTTTTATTACAACATCCAGCTCTGCAGCTGCTCTGGAAGAAGCGTGAGCAAACTTCCCTTCCCAAGGAGCAGCACTTACACACTGACACTCCTGCTGAGCTCAGCTGGAACTGAAACCACTTCCACTCTGGCTTGCCTGCAGCCTCATCACTGCAGGCTCCTGTTGGGAGCACCCAAACCAGCAGGTTCTGTAAGTGCTCACCAGTGACCATTCCCCAAGACAGCAGCTGGCAAAAACAAAAACACATCTTAAGCCCAGCCTTGACCAGCACCCACAGTCATGGATTTGTGTCACCTTGGGACAACACCCAGGGTGGATTGCTGGTTGTGGGTTTGATCCCTGGGTGGGCCATTTGCTGAAGAGTTGGGCTCCATGATCCTTGTGCGTCCCTTCCCAGCCCAGAAAGTTCAGAGACTCTGTGAAATATTAGCCCCAGCGCCACTGCACAAGTGGGATATGACTGCAATAGAGCTGCTCCTTCCCTAAATGAGGATTTTCACAGCTTCCCTTGGTGTTGCCATGGGAGGGAGCAGAGAACAAGGGGAGAGCTCCAGAGTGCCAAGAAGAACCTTCTGCAAGAGGGCTGGGGCTCGCCCAAAGCCCTCATGAGTTCTTCTGTCACTTCGTTAAGCTAATTGTCAGCATCATGCCTGAGCAAAACAATTTAAATTCAGCTCCTACAGAGCATTGACAGAGTTCATTGACCAAAAAAAGATCTCACAAGAAAAAAATAGACATTGGACAACAGATTAAATTTGACTTGCCGGGGGAAAAAAAGTAAAAAATAAATAAATAATGCTCATAATTTCCTGTCATAATAGCCCTCCCAGACCTGTGCTTGGTTTGTAAGAATTCATCTTTAATCTTTTTTACTCTCTTCTATAAATCCAATATGTACTTAATAAAAAATATGAAATATGTCCTGTGGTGCAGATCTAAAGGCTGGGATAGAGATTGTCTGGGTGAGGGAGTTTATCTTTTCTGTAAAACTGCAATTGATTTAGATTCTTGACAGCTATAAAAAACATAAATTTTCAACAAAGGCAAAAATAAAATCTCCCTCTCCAGCTGCCTCAGGGTTTTCCAATGCCAGAACAATTTAACCAGCGTTTTCTGAAGGCACATCCTGCTGAGGAATTTCACCAATATTCCTGCCACTGGGAAAAAAACTCTGGAATTTTTTGGAACAAAGAACCCCAAAAAAGTATGTCAGGGTACTCCCTGGGTATAAATGGCTCCACCTCGGTAGAGACCAAGCAGCAGAGGAATCAGACCTTGCGTTGTATAGAGGGGGAGAGAGAGGAGTTGTGGGTTTATTGTTGAGCTGCATGATGGTAGGTCTGTATATAATTAATTGGGAATGTGGAGAGCTGGTGTGAGGAACAGTTCAGTGCTGTGAAAAGGAGCTGTGGATGCTACGTGTGGCATGGTAGGCAAGATGCTGCAGCATGGCAGGTTTTATTCACCCTTTTGTGTACACATTTAAATTTTCTGCTCTCTTTTTTAAAATAGTTTTTATGTATTTGTACATGCCCATGGGACTCTTCTCCACCTTGTGCACATTTTCACATGTGCCCCAGCTCAGAGGGAAGATCTTTTTTCTCCTGGTATTTTGTGCATGTGTCCCTTCAGGACATCCAAAGTGCTCCTTCCTCTCCCTTCTGCACTGACACAGTTTCAACTGAAGTGCTGCATGTTTTGTTTTGGACATTGTTCTTAGAGGAAAACCTGAGGTAATGGGGAAAATCAAAGCAGAACCACAGTCAGGGAGGTCTAGGAAAAGGATTGAACTCCAAGGAAATGCTGAAGGGATTACAGTGATTCAGACTGAAGGGAAAGAGCCTGAAGTGGGGATGATGACAATCTCATAAAAGCTGATGAAAGGGGAGGAGAATCTTCTGTTCTTCATATCTGTGTGAGGAGGGACTTGAAGTCATGAACTTAAATTGCCAAAAAATCAATTCAGATTAGATGTGAGTTAAATCCTTGCAGCTGTAGGGATGTTGAGTGCTGACATTGATTGCTGGGGCAGTCATGTCATCAGGGGTTGTGAAGAGGCAACAGGCCAGAGTGTGTGAGGGATGGTAGAGACCTAATTGGTTTGAGAGTGGAATTTAGAGAACTTCTTAAGAACTTCATGGTCTCATTTTCCTCTAATTTAATGTTTTTTACAACCAAGTCTCCAGGCAGATAAGGATGAAGGGTCTATGGTGCATCAGAACCTGGTGATCTCATCTTCCTGTGCTACAGCCACTGATAAAGTTCCTCCTGCCAAAACCTTTTCTCTCCTCATTGTCAGTATATATCCAAGATTTATATTCTCACTATAACTTTCACAAATCATTCTCCTCCTCTCATGATAGGCAGGACAGAAAAAGAGTTTTAAATAAAAGGCTTAGAAAAGTTGAGATCAACAAGCTAAATAATTAAAATATCAAGCATATCTTAAATACAAAGGTACATCTAACTGAGCTAAAAATATAGTTCATATGATTAATTCAATGTATTGCAAATCCTCATTAATTTGCCATTTGCTTATTTACACATCCCTTAATTCATACAGCAGAAAACACTGTTAGTTTTCATTGCAAACATTTAATAACCACATAGTTCTTTCAGGGTTATCACATTCCAGGATTTCATTTTTTTTTTGACACTTTAGACTTAATGCATATTCATTATTGGACTGTGAAGTTCAGATCAAGCCAGGCTTGTCTAAGTGCATGAACAGTGTGTTTCTGACAGTTACTTCAAAGCTGCATCCACGACACCCTGCAAAAACTGCTCCAGCCTTGGTTTGCTCACTTTGCTTTGCCCAGCTCTTCATTTGCAAGTATTGGTGGAGTCTTCTGCAATTCCCAGGGTGTTTCAGAAGTTAATAGGCTTTTCTCACATCTTTACTCTGGGGAATATTATACACAAAGTGTTCCAGGTGTGTTTTGTTTGACTCTTGGTGTCAAATATGTTGCTTACACCTTTCTGAGCAGAGTCACACTCTTTAAACACATGAAATTATCTAAAATAGCATAAGAGGAGGTAATTTCATGCAGGATTTTCTTCTAAGTTAACAAAAACCCAAAACTGAGTTTATTCACTTGACAGACTGATTCTTGCAGTGTTTTTGGTTCGGGATGTTGAGCTTTGTCCTATAGTTCCTTCCCCTTAGAGCCTCAGATTAAAGGCGAGATGAAACTTCTCTGGGCAGGAAATGCGTCTGCAAAAAACTGTCTGTGCTATCCAACAAACTGCCAGAGGACCTACCCTTAGGCAGGTGTTCTTTCCCCTTTCTCCTGCTGTCCTGAGGAGCACAAGGCAAGCCTAGAAGCCGTTCTCTTTCCCCTTGCAGGTGGCATCGTGCTGAACCCCTCCTTCTACGGAATCCCCGGGCACACGCACACCATGATCCACGAGATCGGGCACAGCCTGGGGCTCTACCACGTCTTCAGGGGCATCTCTGAGATCCTGTCCTGCAGCGACCCGTGCATGGAAACAGAGCCCTCCTTCGAGACTGGGGACCTCTGCACTGACACCAACCCTGCTCCTAAGCACAAGCTGTGTGGGGACCCCGGGCCTGGCAATGACACCTGTGGTTTCCACAGTTTCCTGAACACGCCCTTCAGTAACTTCATGAGCTACGCAGGTACTGGCCTTTGCTTGGGTTGTCAGGGGGGTCTGTGGCTGAGCAGCAAGAATTGAGGTATTCCTCCTGATTTCTTAATCCATTTCTTTATGCTGATAAAGGTCTAGGTCCTGGCTTGATGAGGGATCAGACTTGATAGCTTCAGGAACCCCTTCTAGTTCTCCTCTTCTTTTATCCCAGTTTTCCCCAAATTCACAGAGTTTCATGCGAAGACCAGGCAGAAGGTTTGGGGAATGGAAGAAATGAGATAAGCATTAAGAAAACAGCTCCTAAAGGCTCTACAGCAAACCTGACACCCTATTTTTCTGAGATCTGGATGCCTGATACATGAGGTCTTTGAAAAACTCAAATCCAGAGATTGTTTATACTCTCCCAAGGAGATTTAGAATGTCATATGAATATTGATACCATCGAGGCTGTTGGACAACCCTGTGACAAGTGGACAACTAATGAGGCACTGCCTGTGCCTCCAGGTGTCTGTTGAAATGCCGTGTTTAGGTTTGATTTGGAATCACATCCCATTTCCATCTTTAAAATATGAATAGTGGGATTCTGCCAGGTCAAGGAGTACCAGTGTGCTGTGCTGGTTTGTACTGGGAGTGCAACAACAGAGGCTCCATATCAGTGTGGTAAAACCACTTCTCAAACCAACTCTGCAGGCACAGCTCTGCTGTCCACATGTGAATTCTCCCAACAGAGCATATCCCAAAGTGGGCATTTGCTCCTGTGACTCTGTCCCATTGGATGAGGCTGGAGTGGGGTCCTTGATGCACCTCTGGAAGCTCAGAGGGAACTGAAAGCTCTTCTGTTATTTTTCAGAAGGAGCAGGGGATACCTTGACTCATATTTCCCCTTATTTTTGGCTGCAGGGTCTCTCTGCAGTGACAATCTATGACAGCAAGCTGACAGCATCAACAACATTTTAAAGGCAACCAATATACTTACAGACACTGAAGGGCACCTTTATACTCCAGGCAAAAACACAGATTTCCCACTCAAAAGGTCACAGGAGTGCTTATTCTGTAATAAAACTGTAGAGAAGCAAAGTGTTTAATGTCATCTGGGGCACGGATTGAAATGATTTATAACCAGAATGCTTTTATGCCCTTTGTGGCACTAGCTAAAAGCAGTGCCGAGTTTTCTCTCTATTTTTCTATTTGTTTAGAGGGTGCTTTCAGGGACAAACACACCGAGTCAGTTCCTCAGTGTGCTCTGTGCTGTGATGCCTGTGGCTGGGCAGGGAGCCTGAGCACTGAGTCCAGCCTCATGGTAACATCCCTCAGATAAGACAGGGCCACTCCAGATGACAAAATTCCCCAACCAGATCTTCTCATGTGGATGTGGCAAGGGGTGGAGTGTGCCTGTTTCAGAACTCTGAGCTCTTATCTTCCAAAGAGAACTCGCCTTGCCAGCTGACTCGGGAGCTGAGGCAGAGGCAGACCACAGAGATACCCATCTGCTCCTGGGAGCTACATGTGTGCTGGTGTTCTGAGCTGAAACCTCTTTTCTTCCCTTGAAAAATTAAGTAAAGCAACATGATAGATATCTCTAGAGCTCAAGCATGAATCTGTTTGCTTTTCTGTTGTTGCCAGTGGAGTAAAATATATCAGGATATCAAATTGCTGTCAAAATACCTTTGAAACGTGTAGGTTGAGGTCATGCAGTTCTAGGAATTGCCTTTCTTTCATTTCTGTTTTGCTGTTCGTGTACAGCTTGGTCATATTGTATTTGTCAGTCTGTTCCTGTCCCATCCATCTGTCCAGCTACCCCCAGCCCTGAGCAAAGCAGTGACTTTGACTGATAATTTTTATTTTTCCTGGAATAACAAGTCGCAATGGCCAAAAGATTAGGTAGTGTGAGAAATAGGACTTGTAAATTATTTTTACAAGTCCAAATAGCTGTGGTGTTCCCAAATAAAAGTTAGTCTTTTAGATGACTTTTCATGAAATCATTATGAATTCTTGTTCTGAATTCTGTTCGAGTAATCATCCCAGCAAAGTATAGAATTTCTCTAATTATTACTTTATCTGAGGATCTTGAACCTTTCTTGATATTGAGTGGAACACCTTTCTCTCTCGCCTCTCCTCCCTTCCCCTCCCCCTGGACTCAGGCTGTGCTGATGTTTAAACAGATTGAGAATGCAGGTCATCTTTCTCCTGTGCCATTGTCCCACTGCTTTGTCCTATATATATTTTATTGTTCTTTTATGATGGCTATTAAGGGCCTTTGTCTCCTTCTGTGCTTCCATGAAGAATATTTATGGCTTTTACAGTGTGCTCAGGGTAGACCATCGATAATTATCGAGGAAATCCAGAGATGTCACATTAAAGCAGCATTTTGCATACCCACAGGGATTTGTAGATATTATCAAGCGGGTGGTGTGTGTCTATCTGCTGTGCATGTTTGATCAGAGGAGAGTCATTGCTCAGTGGAATTGGGAGAGACACAGGAAAACACGTGAGCTGCTGTGTCCCTGCTGTGGGAGGGCTGGAGTCTGAGCAGGATCCTGACCGGAGCTGTCTCCTTCTGCCTGCATCTCTGGGAAGATGTGGCCAGGTTTTAAATTAGCCAGCAAATACTCATTTCTCTTTAGAAGAAATTCATATTTTCTTGTTCCCCTGGAGTACCACAGGGCATGGACTTGCAAACATCAGAGCACCTCCTAACACTGCCACAACATTGAACTTAGACGCGACTCCCCGAGCAGCCTCCGCTGACCTGCGTCTTCCCAGAGAAGTGCAGCACTTGACCTGTGCAGAGCTGTCATTGTTGTTTGGATCCCAGCTGGGACCGAGCTCTGCTGGGCTGGGAGCTCTGCAGGCACATGTGAAGAAACACTCTGTGTTTTCAAGAGCTTTTCATCTGATGGGAGGAACACCAGAAAAATGATTGAAGTGCTTAGCATCGAGTTCCTCAGCATAGCTTTGCTGGGTGACTTTGCACAATATATTTATTCCCTCTGGGATCTGCACAATAGAGAAACAGCAATTTTCTGCTTCTCTGGGGCATTGTAGTTGTAAAGTTGTATGGTGTTCAGAGGGCACTGGATGTGTTCTTGTTGCCAAATCATGTTTGAGGAAAACAAGATGAAATGAGAAATGGATATTTATGGGAAATTGTCCAGCATAATTATTTCTTCTTTTTGAATGAAAAAGAAATAAGAAATATCAAGAAATGTTTGTGAAAAGTTCAGAAACGGGTTAGAATCATAGTGGTAATGGGGAAAATTTTTTATAGAACTAAAGTTGTTTTTTGCACCAAAATTTATGTTTTTATGAGTGTTTGGAATGATATTTTGAATTGATCTTTCAGAACATTTTTATTTGCTCATTAGAAAATCTAAGAACTTTAAAAATTATGTATTTTTAAATTCTGTGGTGTTTTAGTCTAAGAGATCTGACAGTCTGCTGCCCATAGTTTGCATGACACCCAGTCAGTGTTTTTTCCTTACACTACCATCCTTTACCCTTCCATCCTTTCTCAGAGATATTCTTTTAAATGTGAAATTCTTTTAAACCCAGAGCTCCACTGGTGGGCCAAATCCTGATCAGAAGGTGCTGCACTTTCTGTTCCTTCCCCTCCGTGTCTCTGCCTCATTTAGGGATGATGTCTGGGTGCTTCAGGTGTATCCCAGGTCAGGGGGAGGCAACGTTTATTGATTTATTTCCTTCCTTTTTAACCATTGTTTCCTTTCACCTGCCTCCACAAGTGATGGCTGCGCTAATTCCTTCACAGACCATTAACTCTGGAGTGCTGTGGGATCCCAGCCCGGCCCTTCCACGGAGCTGCCATTCACCAGCTCGTAATTCTTCCCCTTGCTCCCGCCTCCTCTCCCACGTGGCTGACGTGGCTTCTGTTTGAATTCCAGACGATGACTGCACCGACTCCTTCACGCCCAACCAGGTGGCCAGGATGCACTGCTACCTGGACCTGGTCTACCAGAGCTGGCAGCCCACCAAGAAACCGGCTCCCGTGGCAATTGCCCCCCAGATCGTGGCTCGCACCTCCACCTCTGTCACCCTCGAGTGGTTTCCACCCATCGATGGCCACTTCTTTGAAAGGTGATCATGCTCTGCTCTGTACTCTCATGCTGAAAAATGGGAAGGGGAGAACAGGAGGCCCCACTGCAGGAGTGCAGCTTGGTCATGTGCTGTGCTCAGCCTGGGTTAAGGCTCTTTCCTAAATTGGTTCATACTGAGGAGGTTATTGATCTGTTGTCTGCTCTTCCTTTCTCAGCCTGTAGCACTCAGTTGAAGACCATTGATTTGCCATGTAAAGGGCAAATCTTTCTCCATATGTTATGGGAGGAATTTTCAATCAAAGATTCCTGCCCTGTGATTCCTGCTGTGTCTGCTCACAAATACCTGTGGGCTTTGGCTGTGCCTGCACGTTCCCCCCTCCTCCCCTTGCACATTCCCTCTGCAAGGACAATGTGGATCTTGTTTTTACAATACAGAGCTCATGAGCAAGGAGGTGGCTGGTCTGGGGTCAGGGACAAATGCTCCCTCCTGCCCTGAGCTGTAGCTGTGAGATGGGAATTGAGCATGGCAGAGTTGAAGTCCCAGACCCCTGGATATGATGTGAATGTTATCCTGTAGGTCAGCACAGGGGTGTGTATTCCTGTCTGGCAGGCATGCAGCTGTGTGATATCAATAATGGAAAATGTAGGGCTCTGGGCAGGAGATACACCTCATTGCAGCCCATAGTCAGAGCAATTCTGCCCCAGTATGACCTGAGTAACTGGGTAGTTCATCTAAATGCTCTTATGCAGCTCTTGGGTGAGCTGCAGGAGCTTTGGGAGTCCTGGCAGAGAACTTCCCAAATCACTGACCTTCTTGCATTACCATTAACTCACACCCCCTTTGCTCTTCTCCTCCACCTCTTGCTTTGTTGTTTTATAGAGAGCAAACTTGGAGTGTCCTTCAGGACCGCAGCAGTTCAGAGCACAGGAGGCCAAATTTACAAGTGTATTAGCACCCAAAAAGCTGCCTCAGCACTGCTGCTTTGTGCTGGGAGAGCACCTTGAAACCTCTGCCTCCATCAGGGACGAAACTCCTTCCAGCACTGCTAGGACACCGTGGCCATTTCAGTGGCCAGCTTGCACTTTATCCCACTAGGCAGGGCGCTGTTATTTTCTGCTCAGATGAGATTTTCCGCCCTTATTGCAGATTGATATGGGGAGGGAAATCAAATCCTGTTAGGAATTGATAAAGAGAGGTCTTGTGCTCTGAACAGTGTTTGCTTTAATTACAGTTTTGTAACCAAATCCTTTTATTCCCTACCTGTGAAAAGGACTCATGTAGTTCTGAAAATGGATTCAGAATTTTTCAGCCCATAATCATTTTTAGGTAAATTAAGTTTCTCCAATTTAATTTAGATTTCAGAAGATGCTTATTGTGTGTTAAATAAATGCCATCTGCCTCTAAAAAACACATTGATGCAGAGTTAATTGTTATGTAACCAAATATGACTTTATTACATATTTCTTATAACTCAATCAATATGTTCTTAATAACCTCTAGTTACTTGCTTCTTAAATAACACACAGTGGATAGCCTGCTAAATCTAAAATTTCATAACAGAGTTATCATATGTTAAATAAAGAGTGATTTTCCAGGAAAAAAAAGTCCTTTGGGTTTTCAAATCTGTGTGCTCAGTATTACTGAAGAGATTTAAAGAGACAGCCTCAAATACTTTGAGTCCAATTTCTTGTTAAAATGAGATTCCCACTGCTAACGGATACAGAAATGTTGCCGTGACCATTTAAAAATGTCACTGAAACATATAAATGATCCTGTCTAAAACATGCCCAAATTTTTGATCTGCTAATCAAAACAAGGATGATAGTATTATTCCAGTGACTAATCCTGGAAAAGCCCACGTGCTGAACTTCCAGAACCTCTGTGTCCAGCACTGCTCGGTCAGAGACTCATGGCTGTATCAATTTGTGAAATTGGGTCACTGTGCAAGACAAGTAGGAGGTAAAATTGGCCAAGTATAATCTTATCTGTGTGTGGGAATACTGTAAATCTTCGCAGATATTTTTACACAAAGTGCACACCATTGGCCCAAATTTTACTTGCCTCACTTGAATGAATAAACTCATTCACTTCAATGGGACTATTCATGTAAAAAACAGAAGACTGATACTCAGCTGCTGAGTGCCCTGGGCCTGGTTTCTAATGCACGGAGGCCCCTTCCTTGCTGTTTTGACAGTGTAAAAGGGCCTTCAAAGGATGAATGGCTCTGGCTACATTAGCAAGTGTTGTGGCCCAATAGAAGGAGATGTCCAGTGCTAAACAGTTGTTAATGAAGACCTGACGTCAGCACTGTGGGGCTCGGGGGGCTCGGTGCCCCACCAGGGAACACATCAGGTGTGGTCCTGCAGCACACCTCCACTCTGGCTCCTGGCAAAACTGGGTCTAGCTTCCCTGCTCCAGGACTGTTCTGAGTGCTGGAAGCAGGGAACAGGAGGAATTTCACTCCCAGAGCTCACTCCTGATCCCAATTACAATGCTGCTGTGGGCGTGCTCGGCGTAACTCAAGTTCCTTTTATGTCTCTTTTATTCTCCAGAGCTGTGCACAGGCTGTGACCTCTGCTTAATGAAAGTCAGGGAGGGAAAATTTAGCCTTCTGTTTAAAAACGTAGCACTGGGCGGGCTGTATCTGTGGGAGGTCCTGACAGGTTGAAGGGAGATGAGGCATGGAAGTCTCGTGTGTCTGTTCCTTGCTTGGGTGCAACTCTATCATTGGTGCATTAGATGCTTTCCTTGTAGAGTCTTCAAATTATATGATTACCCACGTGGATTTAAGGGCAGAGAGCAATGTTAACTCCTAGTTCCTGTAAATTTGGGGGTGGCTCTCTTGTGTTCTCACAATTTGGCAAAAGTAGACGTAAGAGTTGCGTGCAGTAGTAAAATCTTCCTCCTGCTGGACCTTCCTGGCCTCTTCAGAGTGTTCAATTGATATTTGCTCTCTCACTCTAGACAGAGTCACTTACCTGCATGTAAATTTGTCAAGATGCTTTGACCCTAAGCTCCAGTAGCTGGTTGGGCTCCCAGACATCCCTAATAATCAAATATATCAAGAACCAGCATTTCTTCTTGCAGCTCCTGTCCACAGGATTGGAATCCTTCCCATTCTCCATCCTCCCTTTCAAAAAAGTATGAAAAAATGCACATACAATAACATGTAATAATAAAATAACAATAAAGCAAATGAAACAAGTGAAAACAAGCAAGAAAAAGAGAAGACTCTTCATTTCCTGACGGCATCCTTTGGATGTGTTCATCTGCTGAATGGATGCTCTGAGCATCCATTCATGCACCTCATGTCTGAGATGCGTGGGCAGATGTGAACAGTTATTGTCATGAGGCTCTGCAGCAAATTTGGGCAGAAATCTTTGAATGCATCTTTCTCCAAGTTCTCATTGAGGTGACAGCATTAATTTCCATTAATCTGGTTCTATCTCATTCTTAGCAAGCAAATATTTTGATCAGTGTGGTGTCCCAGTGATGGCTGGGCTTGATAATCACTCTGTTAAACCTTGTTGGAAAGTTTCAGTGCCTTAGAGGGGAGAGGACCAATCCTGAATTTCAAGTACAGCAGCTCAAATCTAGTCCGTAAACAGGCACTCTTTACCCAAAGGAATGACAGATTTTTAGTGGTTTCGAGTTGCCTACTGGACTGGTGCTGGCCCTGAAGGAAATGGTCTGTTTTTCACTAGTAATCTTTAGATTTTGAACCCACTTCACTGAAATATCATGCTGTAGGAATGAATTCCTCCTGTGCTCTGAACTTCATAAGCTGGAATTTCCCCAGTACTTGGCTTATTAGAAAACAGAAAAGTCTAGATTTTCCATTTCCCTGCACTTTGGGCAGTCATGTGCCACCATGTATAAGGTGGCAGATATGGCTATCATTCCTAATTAATAGTGGTTTTGAACCAATTAATGCTCATTTTTTTCTTGTTGTTTATGGCTTCATAGGGTATAAGGACCTGGCTTAGGTTTTCATAAGCCTGTAAATATAATTCCATAATTAGGTTTGACATTCATGGCTCTTTATAGGATTTGTGTGCAAGAGTCTGCAGACCAAAAACTTTAACCCAGGAGTCATCCCCTGTGTAAGTCCTTTCAGCCAGTGGAGTTACATCAGGGTTGAGTTTGGCTCCCAAACTGGAAAAGTAAAAAGAGAAAGTTTGCTCATAGCCTTTCCCACATGATGCTCCTTGTGATTTCTCTCTTACCTCCAAGTCCTCACTGGTAAAAGGAAATGTTTGTCCATAAGCCTACAGTTTTTTTCCACCATGGCAGCCTGTGATGAAATTGTATAGCTGCTAATTCGAGTAAAAAGCAGTCCTAATTGTGGAAACTTGGCTTCCAGAGCCCTCTCCTCATCCAGGACCAAGTGCTAATGCAGGAGTCTCTTTGTAGAGAAACTGAAAGATTATTATTGCAGGGACTTCTATCCTGACTGGTCGTGGAAGTGTCTGAAGAACAACTGCACAACAATTATTCTACATTTTGATTTCTCAGGACCATTTAGTCGGGTTTCTAGATTTTTTAAAAATTTTGGTTTTGCATGTATTATTCAGGCAAGCTGAGTCAGACACCTAAACCTCTGCTAAATAGACAGCTGAGAAGTGACATAGGGAGGCAGTATCATGCCAGTGGTGCAGGTGGGTGAAGTGAGACACGAAGAGAAGTTACTCACAACATGCCCACATTTTTTCATTACCAGTGTTACAGACCATGAAAGGAAGAGGTGGTCACCTTCGCCTCCCTCTTCTTTATTCTACCCCATTGCCACATTGTATTTTCCAGGTGTTTTCAGCAGGTGCATCCCTTCCTGCACTGCACAAGTTCAGTCAGTCACCCTGTCTCTCTCAGGGTGGCTCAGCCACTGAGGATCCCATATAACCTTTGCCTGAGGATCACAGTCATCTCTTCAAAGCAGTGCTGAAATAAATCATGCAGTGGTGGTTGTGATGGTTAAAATTTGCATAGCTGATTATAATAGTTGATATAAATTATTTAATGATTGTCTCAAGCTGTTCTTACTAGAGTAGCGTAGAGAGTACACTGTGTTACACAGAATTTGTTTGCCTAAAACTTCTGTCCTTTCCTAGGTGCATTTGATCATTAGGATAATTAATTTTTAACTTTCCATTTCAGCAGAAAGTGTTCCTTAACACAGAACAATTAATTCTGAATAGTAAGCAGCTTACTGGGGTAAATAACCATGTACTTTGGGTCATACAGAGTTCCAAATTTGTGACCTCAAGGAACATAGGGCTGAACTGTGTGAATTGCATCCTCAGCTGATATAAATCAGCTTAACCTAATGGAGGATGTTAGAGTAACTCCAGTCTACATCAGCTTAAACCCTGATCTTGTGAATGCATTAGCAAAACTATTTAAACTGACGGAGGGTAGTTTTGGATTAGATGTTAGGAAGAAATTACTTCCTGTGGGAGTGGTGAAACCCTGGCACAGGGTGCCCAGAGAAACTGTGGCTGCCCCTGGTTCCCTGGAAGTGTCCAAGACCAGGCTGGATGGGGCTTGGAGCAGCCTGGAATGGTGGAAGGTGTCCCTGCCCATGGCAGGGGGTAGGATGGGTTGATCTTTTAAGTCTTTTCCAACCTAAATCAGTTTGTGATTTGTGAATTGGTGTTAAACTGGATTTCCCTGCTCAGCCAATCTTGCTGGTAGAACAATCTTAAAGATAATACAAGTTCAAGTAATAAATAAATCCATGGTGAGAGCAGAAATGCATCTGAAAACTTGTGAGGCAAATTTCTGTGCTCTAACCCTTAAGCAATGTGTGTTTTCTTTTGTCATGGTTTGGTCCAGTGCAGGGGGGAAAAAAATATAGGTGAATGTGATTTCCCAGGTTGCTGTCATTTTGTGTTGGATAGAGGGCTCAAAAATGCTTTCTAAACAGGCTCTTGACATAAATCTACAGAAGGTCAGCATCAGAAAACACTTTTGTCAGTGCCTTGAGAAAAGAGGGTTAAGTGGACCTGAATTCTAAGTCTTATTGCTTTTAATATAGTTGAATAAGCAGCTCATTCAGCTGTTACTAAGTTGGTGTGTTTTCCTGTTTTCCTGGCCTCCTAGAGAAGTGGGATCAGCATGTGATCTGTGTGCAGAGGGAAGAGTCCTGGTGCAATACGCCTTCAGCGCCTCTTCTCCCATGCCCTGCGATCCCTCGGGGCACTGGAGCCCACGGGAGGCAGAAGGTGAGTCACAGGGATGGGAACAAACACGTGGTGGGAGACAAGGGGGGACACAGCAAAGGGAGAGCCACAAAGACAGTGGGAAAATCTGGGAGTGATTTATTATACCTGCATGTAACGTGGACAGAACCAGCGGGCAGAGGAGCGCTGTGCCCTGAATGAATGCCACTGGCTCAAATACCTGTGTTTTGGCCCCTGAGTCCTGCCCCTGCCCATGAATTAAGTGAATTCCAGGAGTTGATCATGAATTTCACAAAGGAGCAGAGTGCCAAGAAATGTTGACCATTCACATCTGCCAGACAAATTCCTTAGGGGAGCTGTTTACTCCCTCTACTCGAACTCCAAAAGTGAGGAGTTGCTATTTGTTTGGGCCTGATTTGTGCTGCCTTCACTTGTGGTGAATAGCAGTGGGCTGCAGCAGCAGCCAGGCTGGAAGGAGGTTGCCCTTTTGGCGAGTGCCCTGCAGCAGGAATGCAGGTGACCACGTCAAGCCCTCCTGTTCAGGGTGTTTTCCAAGTCATTCTCTTGGAGCCTGTTGGAGGGAGAATGGTCTGCAGGGCTGGTTGTGCAGTGCCATTAGATCTCCATCATTAACTCCTCCACACGTCCCTTCCGTTATGTCCCTGGGTGTATGTGGTGGAGCATATTTAAGATTGTACCAGGCAAAGGTCAGTCATCCCAAATCACAGTTTGGAAAGAGGTGAGTATTATTTCAGCCTGTCCCTCACGAGCTTTTCCTTCCGGAGCAGCACGCTCCGGGCCACGCTTCACCGTGAGCACACAGGTGAGCTCACTGAGCCCCAAGGGCAATCCTGGATTTTGCAAAGTTATTATACAAATATCCCCTTATGTTAAGGGTTTATTTGTCCTGCAACTAAAGCACATGGGAGTTATTCTGCAAGGAATATTATTTGGGCTGGTGCCCAGGAGCTCTCCCTTGTCCTAAGGTCAGCACATGCAATGAGCTGTGCCCCTCCTGCTTGATGGGACAGTAGTCAGTGTGTCTGCCCCACATACCAGTGTCTCAGGGTGGGAACCCAGCACAGGTTGTGTTTCACTCCAACTCACCCCTTAAATTTAGAGCAGGTTGCCCAGAGCACCTGTGGCTTCTCCATTCATGGAAGTGCTCAAGGCCAGGTTGAATGGGGCTTGGAGCAACCTGGGATAGTGGAAGGTGTCCCTGCCATTGGCAGGGGTGAAGCTTTAAGGTCCCTTCCAACACAAACCATTCCATGATTTTATGACATCCAAGGCTGCTGGGCACAGCTCAGAGCACACCTGGCCCATGGGAGGAAGCTCCATCCTGGGAAGCAGCACTCTGAGTATGAGGGTGATTGGATCTGCCAGTGAACAGCATTAGCAAAGTTTGGATCACTTGCAGTAGTAGTCCAGGGTAGAAGGTGGAATTTCTACTTAGCCAAGGATTACAAGACTTTGAAACCTGTTTTCATTTGGAACAAAACTTAAAACTTTTGAAATTCTCCATGAAGGAAAATGAAAAACAAAAAGTGTTTGAGGCTGGCCAAAATGTTTTGTTTAGCTCGTATAATTCCTCATGAACTTTGGTTAAATTATGACATTTGAAAATATACCCTTTTAGTATAGAATCTAGGGCAAAAGCAACTTTGAATATCAAAACGGAAAGTGTTTCAAGGTGCAAAAGTGAAAAGGTTTCTCACAAAAATGTCAAAACACAATGTTCCAATAGTGTTAAAAATTTCTTGCCATTTTCTCTTCCAGGATAAAATTTTGGCCAAATAAACCCAATTTTGCAAAGTGTTTTTATTTTGAAAGGACTGCATATTCCATTGAAATATGCAGTTCCATCAAAATTTCTCCACTGAGCTTTGGTTTGAAAACTTCTAAATCTCACACATCTTGCCAGAGGCATCATTCCTAGAGAAACTAACCTACTCTAAGATTTATTACTCAGCAGCATTTTGCATTTAATTTCCTCTTCTTGCTGTGTGTGCCTGCATGTTCTTAACTATGAAGGGTGCAGTCTGATCCTTATCTGTCTCATTTAGTTGCTCCTGTGCCACTTCTATGGAACAGAAGTTTGGTAATCATGTCCTCAGGATTAATGAGTTATTGCCACTTTAGGGTGGAAAATATACCAAGTGTATGGTGTTTGCTGCTCCACGATTTTCTGTCTCCACTACCACACTTCCTGACATTCAGGCCTTCTGCCTATTTGCACTTGCTCTGAGTTACAAATAGCAGTTAGGTCATTGTCTGGCTTCTTCAGTTGTCTATCTGTGAGTACTCAAGGCGGCAAGCTTTAAATTCACTTTCTGCAGGAGTTCATGGGTGTAAATCTCCACTGCTTGCATGTCCGTGGAAAATGAAGACAAAGGAGGCACAAGCACGGCCAAAATGAACTTGTTTTAAAATCTGAGATGACACTCATGGAAAATGTTCTGTAGGACTTATCCAGCTTCTGAACAGAAAACCACACTCCCCATGTGTCTTTGAAGCAGCTCTGGTTGGTCTGATCTCATTTTCCTGAGGTCTCCTACCCCAGGCAGCTGCACCAGCAATGGTCTGGGCTATGTGGGAGCTGTGCCCATTTTAAAACCCTGCTGTGGGCAATGTCCTTCCTAAATCCCTGCCTATTCCTGAGCATGTGGGATCCAACACCGAGGCTGAGGCATCTCATGGTCCTTTCTCAGCCAGCTGTGGGCCCTGCACGAGGGGCTGCTTGTTCCTTGGCAGGGGTTGTGGGAAGGATCCTGAGATCAGGCAGCTCTGATTTACTCTTTATCTTCACCGTAGAGCCAGAAGGCTCTAACCTACCTGGATTCTCACCAGCAGCACCAGCTAGATCAACAAACCTTACAGCACCTCCATAACTTTGTCAAAGGGGGGTTTTATGTAAGAAAGGTGATTTTGGCTCAAGCCCAGTGAGTACCTTTGCTTGCTGTGCAATATATGCATATATCAGTCAGTTCCTCCTGCCTGGCTCACTGCTGACTGAGAGGTGTGAGATTATTATAAAAAATGTTGCTGCCTTGCACTGCTCCAGAGCTCAGCCTTTTCCTGGGACTAATATTTCCCTCGAGAGCAATTTCTTCTGTATTTTAATTGTCCCAGCTGGCCACTGGAATCCCACTGGGTGATTCCTTTATCTTGACCACCTAAGAAATGTGGCAGGTGAGTTGCAGTTGTGGCAGGGATGATATCCTGGGAGACTCCTGGTGCCAGGTGACCTCTGAGGCTGTGTCCCTGTGCTGGGGAATTCATCCCAGGGAATGCACTTGACTGCACAGTGAAGGATCAACACACCAGGCTGTAGGACAGCATTTTAGGGAAATGCATCCTCCTAACCTGCCATCCCTGCTCTCCAACCAGGACATGGGGTCTGGCTCATCCTCACAGACTTAACGTTCCTGTTTTGTGTTAGGCAAGACATGATGTTGCATGAGATGCTGTTCTGTGTCTGATCTGCTTCATAAGGCAAAGGATTTTCAGAGCCTGAGTGCAGAAGGGAAGAATAACTTCTACACCCTTTCTTTTTACATACAAATATTTGTAATTTTCAGAGCATTTACCTATCTCTAGAAATCTAGTTATATGAATAAGGTTTTTGTCCTCTTCCACAATTAAATGAATCTTTCTTACCTAGGTCTAGGTGTTGGATAATATTTAAGAAAGAGTCTCTTTATCTCAGCTTCATAGAGGTTTTTAGTTTATGAATGACTACAACGTGCCACCTGTTTTGGGGTAATGCTCTGTGTGCTAAGCTCCCTGGAGGCTGAATCCGATTCATGCATCTCCAGAGATCACACACAGACCTACCAAAACGTGCAGGTTTGTTTGGAATTTAAGTCTTACCGAGGCCTTGAACTGACAGAGGTGAATTTGCAGGATCCCAGGTGGGGACGTACCGGGCTGTGAGCCATTAGCTCCATTTTCCTTTCTGCGAGAGGGCAGTGGTAAAATTCACACATCTTTCCAAAGCCCTCTGAGATACTGGAGTTAAAAAAGACCTTAGAGCTGCAGTCAGGAGTTTGCTGTGGGTCTGAGAAAGTAGTCAGGGGGCTCAGCCAAGCACACCCAGCTGGCAAAGAGGGTGAGATAACGTGAGCTGAATGGGACATTGCTGCTCACAGTGATTATCCACAGGGCTATTATTGCCAGGGGGGAAACTCGAGCGTGTTAAATGGACCTCTGGCTTTCTTCAAAATGTATCACTGCTGTGGTCTCTCCAGATGCTGATCTTAGTGGCATTCCCACTGCTCTGTGCCATGTGAGGAGGAGAGAGGGACTCTGGGATAAGGGAGGTGAAGGGAAAGCATGAAAAGTTGGGCATCTGGAGGACAGCAGCGTTGAATCGCAGGAAGGCTGCCAGGAAATCTATTCTGCATCTGGGTTCATTTGGTATGAACAGGAGAATTCCCCGAGCTGTTTATCCTTGACAAAAGAGACACATTTCTAACACTTCATTGAATCACAGACAATCAGAATAACCTTCACATGTTGCCCTTTTCTCTTTAAATTAGTAGTGGTATCCTGTTTGTCCATGTATGCCCAGTAGTTTATCTTGCTGTTTTCCTCAGTTGCAAACAGCTCTGCTGTCCTTTTTTTCCCCTCTGCCTTCTGCATTTCTCTCCTTTCATTACCTTTCTTTATCTTCTTTTCTGTACTTTGCCTTCTCCCTGTCATGCTTGCCTCCCTTTTTGTGTGATTATTTGGGAAGGAAAAGGGAATTTATAGCTCTCACTGGATTCTGTTACCAACTGTTCCACCCATCTGACCCCTCTGGATCTTGAAGTCCATGACTCCACGCCAAATTGTAATGTTACCATAGTATTTGGGAGCCCAGCAAGCATTGTGGCTTTCATTATTTTTTAGTACTACCTCCCATGTAGTTGAACCCAGCCAATGGTGAGAAAAATAAAAGCACAAGTGCCTGTTGTTTCATCACAACAAGAGTAGAGACAGCTCAGACCTGTGCTCCATGTGCCTCCAAAAAAAGGAGCCTTGCACAACATGCTAGATCAACCTGTAAATGCCACAGGAGCTGCCCCTGAACAGCACAACCACTTCTTGGAACAAACAAAGGCTCTTTTCTTGTCTTTGTCAAAGGGAAAAAGATTGTATTTTTGAACGAGAGGCAAGGGAATAAGTAGGAGGTGAACTGGAGGCAAAATGACTCTGTTTATCAGGTAAATTACCAAGTGGAAGAGGTAGAAAATACCATTGTTTGGCGCAGGGAAAAACACTAGAAATAGGAATTGCAGGCCTAGCTGCACTGGCACAGAGTGTGTTGTGTGGTGTGCAGTCCAGCTGGGCACTTAAACTGGGTTTGTGTCTCTACCTGGCCAGGAGACACTGGTGTTTTGTTCCTCCTCCCCATGCTGGCCACGCCTGTTCTGATGAAGTAAATAATTGCTTTCCTGGGCAGATATGTTCTCCTGCCACCAGTCTACCTTTAAACTGATGCCAATGAAAACTCATGTTCTCTAACTTCTACTTCTTCTGTGCCCTATCTTTGCTTCCTTCTTCCTTTCCAGGGCACCCTGACGTTGAGCAGCCCTGTAAATCCAGTGTCAGGACGTGGAGTCCCAATTCGGCCGTCAACCAACACACGGTGCCCCCGGCCTGCCCCGAGCCCCAGGGCTGCTACCTGCAGCTGGAATTTCGCTACCCCCTGACTCCAGAGTCCCTCACGGTCTGGGTGACGTTTGTTTCCCCAGACTGGGACTCCAGTGGAGCAGTGAATGACATCAAGCTGCTCACCGTCAGCGGGAAGAACATTTCGCTCGGGCCGCAGAACGTCTTCTGTGACATCCCACTGACCATAAAGCTGGATGTGGGACAGGTGGGAGAGGAGGTGTATGGCATCCAGATCTACACCTTGGATGAGCACCTGGAAATCGACGCTGCCATGCTGAGCTCTGTCCCCCACAGCACCCTGTGCTCTGGCTGCAAACCAATCCAGTACAAAGTGGTCCGGGACCCCCCTTTTCAGTCTGGATCTCCAGTGGTCATCTCGAACCTCAGCAGGAGATTTGTTGACATGTAAGTAGCTGCTTTCCAGAGAGCTGGATAGATCAAAACAATGCCCTGTTCTTCTCATCCTTCTAATGTCTAGCACTACAAGTGATTGTTAAGATGTTGAACTAGACAGATATGCCAAGAATTACCAAGACAGGATGTCCTCATAATTTGTCTCTGAAACCAGCAGCATTAAACCCAAATGAGATAGCCTGAGATTTCATGGATAGTTTATGAGAAATTTCTGGGCTGGCTGTACAGAGATGTGTCATTCATGCTTTCTTTAACTAGAAAGGATAATGCAATCTACCTAAGATATGATAAATTAAATGTTTAAGCTAACCTAATGAGGACCTCTGGAATAACATGGCCATCATTTCCTTGGCAGTCTTCTGAAAGTAATGTTTTGGTGGAGAAGGAGAGAGCAGGGCTTTCAGTGGTGGGGCACCGATTAACTGCCAAAGAAAGTGTGCAAAGAAATACACATGCATGTTCAGGTGTATAAATGTGTTTCACCCACTTCCATTTTCTGCTTTCATAGATCACTAAACCAAGCTGTGTTGGTGTGAGATTGTTCCGAAATGGGAAACATGGCAAATGCACAGTTTGTTGTAGAAACTGAGTTTCATCCCAGATACAGTTACAGTCATCTAGTAAAGGGATGCATTACTGTTGAGGAAAGTTCAAAATATTTACTGATTTTGAGGAGATCCGTGATCTACCTGTAAGCATTCGCCAGGAAGAAAAGCATCTTTTGCATAACATGATTGCCTGGAAATGATTCACTCATGTGTGGGAGCAACATGAAGCTCTTTTGAAAAATGAACACCAGATAAAAGGAAACCTGCTAAGAAAACTGCACTCTAATTTAGAAAAGATGATCTAATTAGTACAGCTAATATCAAGGAAGCATACATCATTATGGTCTTCTAAAGCATATTTAAATCGAATAAAAATGATTAATTAACAATTCAGTAATCACGAGCTACCATCCCTTTTCATGGCACAATTATGCATCTCAGGAGATGCAAATTGTCCCTACAGATTTAAAAATTTAAGGTAACTAACAATAGTGAATCTAAAACCAAAACCGAGGACATCACTAAGATTACTCATGTACTGAAAGTTAAGCATGTGCTTAAGTGCTTTCTTGGGTTGTAGCCTTGTTCAAACAATTGCTGGCACTTAGCATGAGATGGATATTGGCATATTGGAAATGTGGAAAGTGGTGAATTTTCCCAAGATTTTGCTGTGAAAGCATCTTTGCCTGAAACCTAGCCCACTCTCACTGGAAAATGGGACTGGTTTGGTTTGAAATATTTGCATACCTTAGCATAAGTTCCCACAGAAACAGGTCCAGTTTTGACTTCATAACACAATGTGAAAGAAAAAAGAGAAGCCCAAAACGTAACTTGCATTCTTAATTCTGTTTCTTTGTCTTTTATTATGATTTTGTGGGTCACTTCTAGCTTACAGCTAGCTCAAGTGTAGGAGTGTTCTAAGAATTAATACAGTAGCCAGGATTTAATGATGGTTTTCCTGACAGTCATTGATTAAAATCACATTGGGTAACAGCACTGTCTGTATGTCTCAGGTAGTTACACAGCCAGCTAAACATCAAGAACATTTAATTTAGTCTTTCTGGGCTCCACCTGAGAGCAGTGGACAGAAATGGATGCTCCTGAAAGCTGGCACAGCCAACCTCACAACCAAATCCCATCCAAACCCTCCAGGCTAGCTGGGCTCACTTCCTCTGTGTCTTACCAGGGACCACAGGGAAACTCCTGCCAGTGAGCTCTGACAGGACACTTGGGAATGGAAGTTTTAGTCACTGGGTGAGGAGATATGCAAGTTCTTAAGCACTCATAGTTGGCTTTGAGACTATTTTGGATGAATGAGGGTGGGGAGGCCCTGGCACAGGGTACCCAGAGCAGCTGTGGCTGCTCCTGGATCCCTGGCAGTGCCCAAGGCCAGGTTGGATGTGGCTTAGAGCAATCTGGGATAGTAGAAGGTTTTTGGAGCAAGATGGTCTTTAAACCATCCTGTGATTGTATGATTCAAGACTTCTGCATGTGTTTGAACTTTTGAAAGTGAGATGAATTTTTTATTATTTCATCTGGGCACAGCACTGATCTGTATCCCCTGGTGATGGGGAGATTCAGAGGCTGCTGCTGGACCATAGCTTGAGGCACAACAAACTCCTTGAAACCGTGCATGGGGTTGTGGTTTTCTGGTAGAGGCAAAAGCAATATGAGTTTTCCATCGGAACCTTGTGCAAAGACTAGCCAGAGTCTTTGCACTCCCTAAGCAGGAAGGAAAGGACAAGGGAATTCAGGGACAGAGGCACTGGGCCATGCTCCTACTTATGACTGTGTGTAGAGGTAAATGCTGTCTCTCTGCCCTTTTCACATCTGCTGTTTACCACATTCTGCACCACTGAAATTCAGCATATTTGTGCAGCCAGACTTTGCAGTCCCTTTATCTCCCTGTGAGCCCCAAGCCAGTTGCCCCTCCTTGGTGCCCTTGCATGTTTTCCATATTAAATAAAACAACACCCCCACATGTTCTGTGGAAGGCTATTTTGAAGGCAGTCACATATCTTTACTCTTGCCGCCTCTGACCTTGATCTTCACTTTCTTTTTCTCCCAAAGAAAATATTTGCTTGCACAGTTATCTGTAAGCAGGATCCTTTCCCCAGGTGTGGTGATGCTGAAAGAAAAATTAATTTCTTCTACCTTCTTCCTGTCAAAGAGAGGAAACTTCCTTTTAAGCTGAGAGGAGAGACAGCCTTTAATGGATAGCCCTTGCCTAGTCAGCACTGGGTGCTCCACAGAGGAGAGTAAATAACTAGAACAGTGGAAACATTTTATTAAGAAATGCAAAATAATGCCAGACCTTCTGTTCTCAAGCTGAATTTTAATCTCAACTTTTGGCTCAAGTTGAGGCTTAAACATTAATTTCTGAGAGACAGGACCTTATCCAGGACCTTATCCTTGGACCTTACAGAAACCAGGCAAGATATACTCAATTTCACTGAGTGTGATCAGCCAGAATTGCTGGTATCTGGGATACAAAATGAGAGTCAGAGCCTAGGAGAAGAGAAGAAAGCTAAATAAATCAGTGGGGGGTGAAAAAGAGGTCAGGCCAGGTGCAGCATAGAAGTGCTGAGTCTTCACACCACAGCAACTGATAAGGAAGGAGCCTCATCTGCAAGTCTCAAAGTCTCAGCTCACAATTTAATCCAACGTGTGGGTTGTGCACATGCTCAGAGGCTGTTCTCTAGAAACCCTGTGTGACACGGTCACAATGGCAATTGAGGTAGTGGCTTTTCGCCATCACTGGAACTTTTTTACGCTCACATTGTTGTGCTGGAGAGTGATTATTGCTGATTTTTAAGAGCTCAGTGAGCAGTCGGTGCCCAGAGCTCTTTGGATGGTGTCAGAGGCACAGCTAGGTGTGAGTCCCACCAGGGCAGTCTGGGGTGAGCAGCTTGTGTTCCCCATGGCACTCCCAGTGTCCCAGTTTGTGAGCAGTGAGGAGCAGAGTGCTCTTATAAGACCTACATGCTCTCCTCTGGCAGAGCAAGCCAAGAGACACTGAGGTTGGTTTTGGAAAGTCGTCAGATTAACTGAAAAAGTTTCAAAGGGTTGGAAATTTTCTTAAGTTTTCTGCCGCAAACTTTGTAAGAATCCTCAAAGTGTGGTGGACAGCACTGGATCATGTTGTCTTTGTGGTGTTAACCAGTAGGGTTTTTTTCAAGACAAAGGCAGTGACTGAAATAACCTGAGAAAGAATCTCAGCACGAAGCCCTGGTACAAGGTTTGGGTTTGCAGAATTGAGCTTCGCTGAGACAAGTTTGCAGTCCTGTGATTTGTTATTCTGAGCTATTCCTACCAGAGCTTTGGTACCGAGCTGACACATAGGGATCCTGCATTCAGATTTCAAAAAAGAAACACTGAGGGAGAAGCTCACATTTTCTTGTACAGGGAATAGGTTTTTCTTCTCAATTTTGGCTATTTTGCACTGACATTCTATGACTAAACCTTTTCTGCTGCTTGATAATAGTTGGAGGGGACTGATCATCATCTGTGTAAACAGCAGTTCTTGTTCAAGTAAGTACAATTTTTTTAAATGTGTTAGAATCAGGACTTCCATTCAGTGCTGAACTTTTAAACTCCATGTCATTTCTTTAACTCTGTTTCAACACCTCAAGGTGGTGGACTAAGATCTCTTTCTGGCTTCTTGGGGTGCTTGCAGAATGACAGAGAAATTGCCACCCTCAGGATGGCTGGAGGGCTCCTGTGACACTGTTTGTGCGTCCTTAGTGTTTCACTGCTCATGGGTCCTCAGCAGTTCATGTGCTTTAGCCCTCTACTTTATCCAACACAATAATTTGTTTCCAAATTTCCAAATTATTGATGCATATACCATTTGTTACTGGTCCCCAGCTGGAAGAGGCCCATGGTCAGTGACTTGACAGAAATCCCAGATGAGGAGAAGTTGAGTCAAATGGAAAGTGACTCTTTAGTCTGAAGGCTCCTACAAAAATGAACAAGCAGAGAGGCTGGAAAATCAGCAGTAGCTGTTTATAATGAGCAAGAACTCCTTACAGCCATTTATTGGTGTGGCTTTTAGCCCCTGAGCTCACGCAGAAGAGTGCATTTACCTGACCCCAGCCCAGCTGAACGGACTGGGAAATTATGAATATCACACTGATGATATCTAAACCCAAGTCCCTGCAGAATTCAACACTAGAACTTCCCAACGACATCTGTCCTTATTATGGCATTTCTTCCTTCACCTCAAAGATCTATTTCTCTTTTTTTCTGGAGGTCTACCAGCCAGAGGAATGTATGATCTAAAGCAGCTAAAATGAATTGCCAAATCTGTCTGTCATGAAGATAATTAACACCATATTTCCACCCAAACAAGATACAGATCACTGGGTGGTTTTTCTCCCGACACCAAAAGCTGAAGCCCATATTATCACCCATCTTCTGCTCATCCCTCCTCCACAGTTACTATGCCAAACCTCTCTCGATATGCCAGGAAATACTGGGGAGTATCTAAGATAGGACTGAAATATTAAGAAAACACTTTGCATGCCCAGATTTACCTGTAAGGTTGTCCATGCTATACTGGCGTGCTACACATCTGGATTTTCAGCTGGCTTTAGAACTGTAGATGGCATTCCAGCTGTCCTTGTGCATGAACACTTACCCAGCTACCCTGAAAAGGCCTTGCCTTGATGTCTGCAAGGGCCTCCTATGATTTCTCATCCCCTTGATGGTTCATAGTTGCCTTGAAATTGAATAAATCATAGAATCATGGAAACATGGAATGGTTTGTATTGAAAGGGACCTTGAAAATCATCTCATTCCAACACCCTGCCATGGTCAGGGACACCTTTCACTAGACCAGGTTGCTCAGAGATCCATCCAGCCTGACTTTCCAATTAACAGCTCTCTTGCCCTCTCACTTGCAGTAAAGAGTTTCCAGTTTATTCTGGCTTTCCTGGTCCTAACGTGTGTAATATTGTCTTATACCAACATATGGACCATTTCAAGACATCCAAACCTGTAAGTTATTATTTTCTGTATTATAACTCCATCTTTCTCTGCATTGACTGAGCCTATTTACCAATTCTGTATGTCTCTGGATACTTGAACTTTTGGGTTTCTGTTTTTTTTCTTCAGGAAATGTTTGTTAGCCGGCCTCAAAGTGATAACTGAATGAAAAAAATTCCATTTTCATTCAAATTTATCTTTCTATCTAACCTATTACTGCTACTAGATGTAAATGCAAAACAGTGTGTTTGTTTTGAGTCACTGAGTATTTAATGCCCACTCTCACATCATGCACTACAAGGGAACTGCCATTATTAAAAGCATTTTTCACTAGTTTCCAACTAGGAGGTTTCTTTCCCATAATTGCACAATTGTCCATATTATTTTTTCTTTAGTAATAGGTTAGAGATCCCTGGCTATATCCACATGACATTTTACAGCTCTTTTCCAGTAGAAACCCTTTTACCAAGCTTCAGCAGGAATGGATTTATTCTTATTCACACTTTCTTGCTCATTTCCTAGAGTTTCCCTATCATTAGCTTTCCATGCTAGCTTTCCACAGACAAAGCTATTTTGAGCTTTCCCAAGAAGCAAACACCTTTCTGTCCCACCAGGTTTCTCTTACCCCTGTAATTTCCAGTTTCAGGTTCAAGAACTTGCATAGTTCTTCATCGAGAGTCCTTTTGTTAAGGAGCAAATGTTTCATTTTTCCCTTGCAGATCCTACTTTCCCAGCAGGAATAGTGTCCATGCTGTCACTGTACAAAAACCTTGTCAGTGAAGAGTTTTGAGTGTGTTGGAGCTGCCTGTGGTCAGTTTTGACAAAGTTGTGATGTTTGATAGGAATCTGGTGTAGGACAGTATAGCAATCATGGTGCTCAGCAAGGGCTGGCATTGTCCCTGTGCTGCTCTGAGGCCATGCCTGGCCTTGGCTATGTCATCAGCTCCTTCCTCAGGCAGCCAGTACAGATTGCTGTTCCCCCTTAGTGAACCTGGAAATCCCCCATGATGCAAGAACAGAACAATACGGGACAATTGCCTGTCCCACACCTTCCCTCCCAGCACTGGGAAATTGCTCAGGGGTTCACCTGCCCCTAACAGAGGTGACGTGCTGTGGGAAGGAGACTCCTACAAGCAGTAGCAACTCCACTGCCAACACCCCTTGGGGGAATTCTTCCCTTTCCCAGCAGTGGGGCCTCAGCCGTGGCTTGCACGGGTCTGGGCAGGGAGGCACAGGGTGAGTGATGCTGTTCCCTGTGCCAGGTAGGAGCACACAGCCCTGCTCTTCACCGAGGGCTCAGTGAGCCAGGAGGAGGAAAAAGATGAAAACTGCTTCTATTCCATCTCCTGTTCCTGCCTCTCTCCTTCATGTGCCGTGCTGTTAGATCCCAAGGTAGTGGTTGTTATTATTTACAGCTGCCAGTTGTTATTATTATAGCTGCTGTGTTTCACAGAGGAAATACACAGAGTGCCTTCATCCAAAGAGCTCCCAGTGAAGTGTTGGGGGCCAATGGTGCTGCTGCTGTCAGGAGTGATGCATCTCCACTTGGCTGATGTGATTTGACAGCTGGAAGCCACATTCTGATGGCTTTCCTTCTTCCCTGCTTTCTTCATTAGAGGTGCCAGGTTATCTTCGCAAAAGAAGAAAACCTGCTTCCTGACCTCACACACAGAGCAGATACAGCAATTTTTTCCCTTACCACCCTCTGCCAAATTGCCTTAACCCTGCCCGGGAGAGGAGAAAGAGCAATTTGACACTCTTTGCCCATTCAGGAGGCAGCTTTTCCCTAGGCCTGTGCAGAGAGGCCGTTGGGTGCCAGCTGTAGTGATAGATTTGTGGTTCCTCGCTGTTGCGGTTTCTTATGTAACGCTGTAACTAAAGCTGGCACTTGACAGAATCCGTAGCTCCTGTTCTGGCTCGGCTGCACATGATGCAAGAATAAAGGTAGTAAGGGCGGGTTGATATCTTTATGGTTTTGTGATCCCAAGACACAGCACCCTGGAGGAATTTTTCAGCCTGGGTCTATTTTTGAAGGATAGGGTTGCTCTAAATGCCCCACAGCCGCCACTCCTAAATAAATTATTTCAGGAAAGAGGGACTGCCCCATCTGGGGAGTGACACTTGGCTTTGGGATCAGCTCTGCTCCAGCCAGGGACTCTCCGAGGACTGCTTCTGCTACATTGGATTCCCATCTCCAAAGTACCTCTTGGGCAATATACAGAGGCTGAAGAGAGATCAACCTGTAGACTACAACTCAGACATGTGCAAGTGTCCCTAAAAAAGTGAACATTAACAGCTGTCCTGTTATTATCCAAATAGATACTATTAGAAATTGATATATTTAATCACTCCCAGCCAGGGCGGAATTTGAACTCATGACCTAGGTGTAGTAGCAGAGTTTTCAGCTGCAGGATAAAAAAGAAAAAAAATAGAAGGTCAAATAGGACTTTTCCTGCTGTGCAAAATAATTTATTGCAGGTGAAACAGTCTCAGATATGTGGTAAATTAGGCTGTGCATTATCTCATGGATAATAACTTCTCTCTGATGTTTGGCTTCTTGTGTGCATCTTTATTTTGGGCTCTAAACAAGATAAGAAGCACCAGAAATCTCCCAGGAATAACAAATGCATTTTCTTTGCTTGATTGAGGAAAGAAATATTGGACAGACATGTGTTATGCAACAATTTAAAAATAACTCTCTTGTAAAACTTGGAGTGAGCCTCAAATACCGCAGAAGTAGCAGAAATGTGTTACCTACCTTTTTATCAGTCAGCCAGTACAGCTTTTCTCAGCTACTTTTGCTGAACTATTGGCCTGATCATTTCCTGGGCATTTTATTTTAATATATTTTCCTAGGAAATGCATTCCATGTCTCTGTTAAATTTAAATCCACACTCAAGCAGGCAAGGATTTGGAAGGAACGCTGCAGTCAGACTGAAATACCTGTGCTGTCCTTTATATCTTGTGGGACCCAGCCACAGAAAAGACAAAAGTGTGTCCAGGCTATGCTGGACAGGGCCCTGAGCAATCTGGTCTAGTGGAAGGGTTGAACTAAGATGAGTTTTAAGGCCCCTTCCAACCCAAACCATTCTGGAATTCCATGATTTTAGATGTATCAGTGCATGGCCTACAACCTGCTGATTCTGCTGCAGGCCCAAGGCACCCATCCTGTGATTGTTTCACCCAAACTTCTCTCAGACTTTTTGGTCAGGATCTCCTTGAATGAATGGTGACATTGGGCATCTCTGTGCTGATATCTCAGTTCCAGCATTTTCCTGGTGCTTTTGTGGTAGGAAGAGCAAGGTGGAAAGAAAGCTCCTTCTCCTTTTCAAATTGTACTTCAGAGACAGTGGCTGGAATTTGATACCCAAATTATCAGTCCCTGAAAGCCCAGTGCAGTAAACCAGATCATTTATTCACAATGGTACAGCATTTTTTTAAACTGTAAGACCAGTTGCAGATGTAATGACAATAGAGGAAATTAGCTCATGATGGGATTTTAGGAAGAGGCTAGTGGAAGTATGTTCAGTAATGTTCAGTTATTAAACCATTAGAGATCCCACTGGAGACCAGCCAGTAGGATTTCTCATAATCTGCAGCAGCTTACGGCAAAACACAGAACTCCTGAGGAGGGAAATGACAAAATGTTCCTCTGGAAGAGTCACCTCATCTCCTCACCCGTGCCTGTGCTCTGCTCTTGGTGTGAGAGCACATCCCTGTCTGTTATCCCTCCCTCCCCCTGAGGAGCAGGAGGGCCACAGCCCTCCTGCCTGGACCCCCCAAAACAGGTCCTGGTGAGGTGGGATGGTGGGTGTGAAACCAGGGAACACTGCAGACATCTGTGTCCACTTGGGGCCCAATCTAAGCTCTACTGAAAATGCACAAAATAACTTCCATGGGCTCCAGGAGCCTTCGGATCAGACATTGAGTGTTTGTTCCCACGGCTCTGTTCACCATTTTGGTGGGATTACAGGGAAACAGGAGGGTATTGAGTTCTGAAAATCAGGCCTTGGCTCAGACCTGTTGAAAAGAAATCCAAGAAGTCAGGTCTGGATTCAGAGAATGTGAAGATTATTCTGCCAAGCTGACCACCCTAAACTGGGAAGAGATTTCTGCCCAAACTCAATGGACTGGCACAGGGCTGAGGGCATCAGCTAAAGTGTTCCCAGTCCCAGTGGTGACCCAAAGGTTGAGGGGTGGCTGTTGGCTGCAGGGTGTGGTGGGCAGGGTGTGCATCAGGCACTTCTCCTACACCGTGGTGTAACCAGGCTGGTGCCGGCAGTCCTGCACGGACACACCACATGTCACAAGTGGGACATGGTGAAGGGTGTCAGGAACCAGGCAGTGCTCACAGAGAGGCATGGCACAACAGGCAGAGCTTTGTCAGTGACAGTGATGGCCCTGACAGCAGTTTTCCTGTCCCAGCCTGCCTGCTGGCTGTGTTGCTGTTTGCTCCCTGCTGCACAGGGACACTGAGCCCTGTCCTCAGGTGGAGGATACTGGCAACATTCCCTCGAAATCAATGGAGAACTGCTGTCTTCTGCCAGCTGGAAATAGGGTTTTCTGCATTTCATGTTGCCAGTCTTTCCTTCCTCAGCTAAACCACACCAGCCTCTCCTCCTGTGGTGGCCACATCTGAGCCTCACGCTGAGAACTGCTCCCATTTCACTCAGGGTCTGAGTGCAGCAGTGGAGAAGAAAACAGATTTTTTCCTTCCTTCATTCCCTGCTTCTAATGGCAACCAGGTGCTCTGACACTTAACCTGTGTGCTGCCGTGAAATTGCCTGTCTAGTGCAAACACCCATGTGAGGCCCAGGGCCTCGAGGATTTACTTTATCCCAGGATTTGTAACCTAATCTCAGTGAGATTGTCCATTTATATCAGCCACCTTAAAAATTCATGATTTTGTTGTTGCTAAACATGAGAGGAAAAAATTGTCTCTTGGCATTGTTTTTTTGGTTTTTTTAAGAACTATCTTTAAGGCCTTGGCTGCAAACTTTGTTTTCTTATTAAATATGCTACTGTGTTTTAAACTGATAGCAGGGCAAATGCTTGGAGGATTATGTCAAAGTCTGCAGGAGTTAATCAGTTGCATAGGTTTGCTACTTACAAAACTTAACAGTCCTTGCATGAAAGACAGAGGAGAGCAGTATGTGTAAAAAAAAAAATGTTCAAAATTGAATGTGTTTAAGGTTCTAAAAAGGACCTGGGTTTCAGAGTAGAGGTGCTACAGGCAGACATGTAATCCTGCCCCAGGGCATCTTCTGCAGGCATGGAGCTGCTCTGAGCAGCAAATGCACCTCAGAGGGACAGATGAGCAGCTGAATTGCAGTGGTTTAAACCTGCAGTGTTTTGCTGAGTTACTTGAGATTTACACCAATGGAAGCGAGAGCAGAGCTGCAGAATAATTGCCCGGTTTGGATTTGTGGTGATTATGAGAGTTGATGGTGGCTTTGGTTCCTAGAAATATTCCAATGATCAAAGGATATTTTCCTTTTCTAATACATTGGATCCTTAAACCTCTGACTTCAGTCCCAAATCCGTGGGCTATTGCATAAGTGGGTAAGGTGACTGGTTTAGGTGTTAGTTAAACTTTCTGACACAGCCAGAAGCAAAAGTTGAGTCTGGGCTTCAGAAAGCACGGAGTCCTGCTGGTACAGAATGTACCCACCAAGTGTCCAGCTGAGATTATCTGTTCAGGCTGTTGGCTGCTCCATGGTTCTTCCTTGGAAACACCCGGTTCAGGTTTAAGTTGAGTTTGGGAGCAGAAATCCACCATACAGTCCCCAGTGTCCCATCCAGCCCTTGAGTGTTCATTTAGTATTTCAACTATCCTGTTTTGTAAACAAATCCTGTGCTTGTAAACAAATCATAAAAAGGCTGGAGGGCACAGAGCAAACCTGATGCCCCTGTTTGGCACCTCTTTCCTCATAGAGAGAGAGAGAAAAGCCTCTCCAAGGCTGTTTCCTTGGCATTTGTGTCTTCTGAGCCAGCTTGGTATCTGAGAGAGAGGCAAGAGAGTTGTTTTGAGGCCTTTGCACCTGCCATGTTGCTGGGCTTATCCAAACAGCGAGAGCTTGGACCACAGCTGAAATAACAGCCCAGTGCAGGAGCTCGGGATTTTTGACGTCCTTCTTGTGTTTACAGCATCCCACCCCTCCTCCCTCCCGACTGCAGAGCCAAGCAGGAATTCTCTTCATTATCTTCTGCCGTGCTTCTCATGCCATTTTTATTAAAAAAAGGCAGAGCAAGGGGGAGCGTGTGTGAGAGGAGAGAAGAAGAAGAAAACAGTTGTGTTTGTGCAGTCAATGGCAGGGAGGGGAAAAGAAAAGAAGTTGGGGAGCAGATATGTTTGGGTTGTCCTAAAGTGACCTCGTCCCTCTGGCTTACTCTTTATCAGTTGCTTTTGGAGCACCTGAGGATAGCAAAACCTGTAAGCACCATGGTGTTAGTGGATATTTGGGGTAATTCAGGACATCTGGAACTGGCACTTTCAGATACTGTGAGCAGCACGTGGGGACAGACTGGACAGCTCCAGGCTGCGTCTGACAGGGCAAGGGATGGTGTAGACCTTCAGCTCTTCTGTTTGTGGTTGTAATTCAGTCCACCCTGGCAGCTGATCTAAAGCATTGCAAGGAGGGCAGATGTGGGGTTGATGCTGTTTGCTGCCAGCAGATTTCCTGTTTTGCTCAGCAAGGCTTCCTTGCTAGAGAAGAGCACAGGTGACAGTGTTAGAGGGAAACAGGGCTGTCACCAGCAGACCAGGGCTCATTCTGGGCTGCAAAGAGATGGCAAGGAAATGTCATCTTTTGTCTCAAGTGTTTGGTGGCTGTTTGAGGTCAAAGACAGATGGATCCTTCATGAGGACACTTCAGGTGTAGAATTTGCCTGTTTCACATGACACTGGCTGTGACAGCTGTAATTTAATTGGGGATGCTTAAGCCTGTGTCATCTTGTCCTTAAATAAGAGGAACACTGTCTGCTTTCATTGCTGTCTGACCATTTGTGTTTTCATAGGGCAAAAGCTGGGCTCAGCCTTAAGGATATTTTCAATCCTATTGAAAACAAGTCTTTGCTGTATAAGAAACCCTCCTGCTGTTGTTTGTAGTAGGAAGAACATACATGCCATGGTAGTAGGAAAAGAGACATAGGATGTTTGCTTTCCCTCAATGCTTTCACTGCATCTCGAGTGTGTCCTCAGATGCTGAAGCCCTACAGCATGCACAGAGCAGATGTGGTTGGGGCAGTGTCAGCCCTTGCAGGTCTGCTGGAACTCAAGAGCATGAGTGTTTCTTCTGCAAATTCAATGATCCTTTAAACCCATCTTGGTCTGAGTAAAAAACAACTTCCCACAGGTATAACTTTTCCTGTTACGTTTTCCAGGAACACCCAAACTGAGAGCAGAGGTCCCTCGCCTGGGGGAGAGAGAGCAAGATTAACTCAACTGCCCAGCCTCCCCAATGAAAACAGGAAAAGAATTAGAGGGTTCTGTATTCCTGACCCTGGATCTGTCACTTGCCACAACAGACAGGAAAGTTGCCCTCGTGGTATTTCACATGGCACATCCTAATTCCCCCTCTAAGCAGAGGGCTTGAGTCATTGCTTTTTAATAAGGCTGCCTCCCCACAGGCGGAAGCTGCAGCGATCAATGTGGCTTACTCAGTTCTAGAAAAGGCCATTAAAAGACCACAGATATACATTTGAAGAGTGTTTGTTCACATCCTTGATGTTAAGGATGTTCTTCCCTCTCACATCCTGAAGTTGCATCTTACAGAGACACCGTGCATCGGGTCCTGCCTGGCAGTGGAGTGCAAAGTGCCCCTTCTTGCTGTCACTGTGCCACCAGCTCCCAGGGAAGGTGGGAGAGGAAATAAATGGTCAAAAATCACACTTTCATCACCCCTTGGAGCACAGCTTGTCTTGCTGACATCTCCAGATACAGTCTGTACAATTGATCTTGGTATCTCAAAACTACAGAGAGGGAATAAACCTTTCCCCTCCCTCTTCTTTCATTCCTTCCTCCCTCCCTCACTATGGCACTGGGTTACTGCCTGGGGTATTGCACATATCCTCCCTTTAGGAGCTATATTTCTCCAAGATGTGGGCACTGTGAAGGAATGCTAAAACTCTCAGTTGCTGCCAATATGACACATTTAACAGTTCAGGAGGATATAAGTATCTCACGTTCCAGTTGTTGAATCGTGAAATGCCACATGCATCTCAGTCAGCTTTTTGTCACTCATTGTGTCAGGCCAGGGTTAGTTGAAAGCATGATGGCTTCAGTTTTGACTTTCTGAGGTGCTTTTTTGATGTTCCAGTCCAGCCACGTCTCCAGCTCTGTCTGTGTGGTGCTGAAGAGCCTCTCTGGAGCAGACATCCCATTTCTGAGCTCCTCTGGGCACAGCTGGTTTGTTGATGCTGCCCTGGATGTCACACCCTGGGGCTCTTCTGCTGTCCTCCAGTGCAGAGAAGACTGTGAAGCTTCAGGTTGCTCAGAAGAGGATTTGGGATGAGGATGGGGAGGATTGGCCCCTCTGGAGACCTGGTCCCAAGCTTACCATTGCTCTACAGGGACCACATGTCTCCAGGCATTTGTCTTCCCTTTCTTTGTATTTTAACCTAAGACAAGGATATTGGGGTATCATGAGCATAAATAACTTAATAGCTCTTATTTTCTACCCAAACTGCAGAGGAGTAAGGGGAACCAGATTGTGCAAATAATGTGTAAGGAGGCAGAGATTTTGTTCACCTTCCTTTTGGAGAATGAATGGTTTGTTTATTTGTTTGTTTCTTGTCATTAAATTTGAAGGATCATTTTCCTGTCATAAGGCAAAGTTCCAAGAGCATTCCATCTTTGAGCAGGTTGCAGTTGGATATCTCCCCTCCTCGATGTGCAGCAGGTGACAGGGCTACAGCACAGCCCAGTGCCACAAAGCCAGCAGCCAACGTACTCCATGGCCACATGGTCTTCTCCCCACACAAAGCTTTCCATTCTTAATCCATACAATTAAATTGGCTAGAGTTCTCCCCACCTAATAACTTTAATTTCCAATTTTCTGTCTTACTCACCCACATTCGTCTCCAGCCACCTCATAATTCATAACCACCACATTCTCTCTTGCTCTTGATTTGATTCTAGGTTTTCCTCCACTGTATTCCACAAAATTCCAAACAAATGTGAGCTTTTCCTGTTGTCTCTTTGCTTATATGTGCACACAAATACTCCCCTCCAGTAAAACTCATGTGCAAGGCACACTCACTGCTCTTAGCCTGCCTCATCACTTGGAGGTACTGGTGGAAATCACACCAAAAATCAGAATCTGCAAACTCCCATTTTGCACTCAGGACCACAACCTTAGTGCATCAGAAAGCAGCATGGCCTTATTTATTTTGCAGCTGCCCCAACTGTTCATTTGTTACCATTTTCAAAAAATTGAATTATTTTTTTTTTGTGGTTAGCAGATCCCCAGCGACAAAATCCACATTTCTGCAAGTGTACTTGTTAATCTTAAATATTTTACAAATGGTTTTGAGACGGAACTTGAGAAATAACTGCTCTTTAACAATCAAAGCTTGGCTTTGCTTTGATTTCATCAGTATATATGAAAACCTCCCATCTTAGTAAGTGGATTTATCTGGGAGTGAAATCTAGAGGAAAACCCTCATTATTTTACTACTGTATGTGTTCAGCCACTTTAGTTACTTCCTATATTTTTTTTTTCCCCCAGAAAAACAGTTGCTTTAAACAAGTCCCAAGGGTCAGAAGTTTGAAACTTTTCTCTTTGATTGAATAAACAGTCTTACCAATATCTGTGTAGACATCTCCCCAGCCTGTAGGTGAATTAAGATACTGTTCGTGCTACATGAACTCTCAAATTTAGCTAATAGGAGCCACGGACTGCTGCTGACAGGAATCAGGTGCAGAAGGAATGAGAAAACCAGTTCTGTTTTCCTTCCACTGAGTTTCACTCCCATTCCATTGCCATGTGCAGTAACAAAGAGTCAGATCCCAGTGCTGTTGGCGTGCAATTCATTCAATGCCAGTTTTTTTGCAGGCACAGTACCCATGAGAAACAGCTTTGTTGTGAAATATAATGTGGGATATTGGAGTTTAAGTCATGCTTGTTAATTTAATGAATGTTGTAAGGAGGTACTTATTTCATGAACCTGAAGATTTCAGTAACTCATTGATATCCACTTCAATGGCTTTGCTGCTCTGTGTAGTAGATTTATCTCCTCGTAGTACACACTTCATTAGTAGATGCTTTTTGACCAAGTTCCTGTGACAAAAAGCCATGTATATTGCTGTCAGTAATTGGGGCAATGTGAGCGCAGTGAGCAGAGGACTGGCAGGGTTAGGGAAGAGCTGGGCTGCCTTTCCTGCTCTGCAATTAACCTGACTGATGACTTTGAGCAAATCATTTTGCCTTGACCACTCCATGGCTTTACAAATCAGCACAATGAGGACAACTGTAATGAGCTTCTTTGAGGGAGGTTTTGAGTCTCGATAGTGTAAAAGACTATATTGTGAAAGAGCTAAACAGTTTTATTAGGCTTTTATTATTCCCATATTACATATGAAAAATATTATTCCTCATTTACAGATGCACAGGTTTTAGGTAACTATGGCTTTGCATAAATATGTAACAGTTTGCTAATTCTTTCTGTGAATATTTTGATATTAATACCCTGATCCAGTGCTGTGGTGTGGGTCCTATTTTTTGCTCTGGAAGAAACCATCTTTTTGACTCTTCTGTTTTAATGCCCATATGTGATGTGGATAACTTATTTGTGCATCACTGAAACATCCTCAGCTTACACTAATCATCACATTCCCACTGGCTCTAGGTGCAGTTGGATTGAGCTCAGGGCTGCTCAGGAAATAATGAGTTTTTATAATAATAATGAATAACAAGGTATTTTAAATTCCTTAAATGAACAGACTTGCTGGTGATGCTGTCCCTGATGTGGAACAGAAGTGTCCGAGGCTGAGCACAGTGAGGCATTGGGCTGGTTCCTCAGGTTTTGAAGTATTGTAGACTGTTGGTGATGCTCAGTGTTTCCCACTGCTCATTGTGAGGGTTGGCACTGCCATGGTGTCACTGCAATGCCATCTCTGCAGCGGGTGGAGATCTAAGCAGCAACTCACCTGAATGCATGGATTTCATCAAGAAATGGTTTAGCTGTCAGGTGGTCAAGAACTGCACCTATTTCAGAGTTGTGCATAAATCACGCATAGACAAAGGTTGTGCTGATTGTGCTCACAAAAAAAGGACACCCAACTAAAAATTAATCCCATCAAAACAAGGTAGGAACACTGGGAGGAGCTGATTGAGCTACACCTTGCTTTTTTGGCAGCCAAACCCCCTCTAGCCCCTGTTTCTCTGCCCTTTGCTGCTGCTGCCTTTGTTGTATGAATGACTGGCTTTCCTTTTGTCTGGCAGGGAGCTGAGCGACAGGAGCACATACAGGTACCAGGTGGTGGTGGTGTCCGGGATGGAGGAGAGCGAGCCTTCCCCTGCCCTCGTGTACATCTCTGGGAGTGGATACTGTGGAGATGGGATTATCCAAATGTAAGTCTGGAGCGAGCAAACAGATCAATCTGGGCACATCTCCTCAGCCAGAATCTGCAGCTAGGAAGGAATTGATGACCTCTGATGTCTCCTTAGGTTAGGCTGGCTCTCATCTGTAGATAATGACTCACGTGCTTGATGATTACCAGGATGATGACATTTAATTGTAACGTAGGCCCTTCTCTCCTGGCACCAGGAGATACAGACAGAGATACAGATAATGGAGTCCAGACAGCAGGATCGATAGGCAAGGACGCTCTGTGCTGTTTATGCTGTTTGCCCATGTATCCCTATCTTTATACATGGATGTGACATTTCCTGCACAGACCTGGTGCTGGAAAAATTCACACAGCCTTCAATGCTGTCCTTAGACATGCTGTCCCATGTGTGGCAGCTGGGTAAAACCCTGCCACGTGTTGAGGCCAAGCTCCTGGTGCAACCCCTTGTTGCATTACTGACCATGGGATGCATTTGGAAGTGATAGATTTGGCCTCTGAGGGAGACTGCTGGGAATTGCATGTTCTTGATCAGCTCCCCTCTCTCACCAGTCCCCAGGCTACTGAAAATGTAAAACAATCCTTCACAACTATGTTAGAGTTTATTCCTTTACTACATTGGCCCTTAAGGCTGCTGCTTCAAAGCTTCCTGGCATTAGATAATTTAATTATTTAAACTATGGAAGTAACAACAAGCAGGTGCTTAATCCAGCCAGTATTATTTGCTTGAAATAATGCTGATCAGCAATCACACAGCTCTGTCAGATGATATACCTGGCAGCAAATATTTGCAGGAAGAGGCCCAAGAGGCAAGGAAAGCAAAGAAAACAATCAAACAACGTATGGATCCAGGGCAATCCTGGAAAGAGAGGTGGAGAAAGACAGATTAATTTTGCTCTACATAACTTTTCTGCTACTGTTATGTTTGCACATTCCTCAAACATCACTTGTGGCTTTGCAGCAAGTGTCAAACAATAGCTGAGCTGCCTCAGGAGCGAGCAGGAACCAGACTGTGTCACAGCTTGGTTGGTTGTGGCCCCACTTGCAGCTGTGGCAGCCCCTTTCTCATCTGGTTCCCACTCTTCTCCCCACATGCTGCTGCAGCCGTGCGGGTTGGCACGAGGCAGAGCTCCATCCCCAACACCCCTTGCTCCTTGTTGACTGCCCTCCTCTGAGTGCTGCCACCTGGAACTGCCACACTCCCGGCTTTATGCCTTGTTGTTCCCATGCTGGGGTCACAGTCTGGCCCTTCCAGATTTAATACAAAGAGTTTCAGAGATTCCTGTTCTCTTTTTTCCCCACCTGCTGAGCTGCAGCCACACCAGCTATGAAGGAAGTTGCTCATATCCTCATCAGAGGACAGCAAGTGGTATCCACATGTGCAGGAGGGAGCTGGCCAGGCGAGCCTGTGAACCAGGAATGATGAAAGCCCTCCCTCAAGCAGGAAGGGAGAAGTATTTTAGGGGTGGGCACACAAAGCCGCTGTACCAGATATTAGAGCTTTGGAGTTCTTTGGAGGGGTTGCACAGACCATCAGGTTGATGCTACTTTCCCAGCTGACTGCTTTTTGCCTGCAGAGAACTGGGGGAAGAATGTGATGACATGAACAAGATAAACGGCGATGGCTGTTCCCTGTTCTGCCTGCAGGAGTTGTCCTTTAATTGCATCGGTAAGTCTGGCTCAGAGCCCTTAGACCCACGGTGGGCAACAACTCAGTGCAGGGTGCAAGGGAAAAACCAGCAGTATTTTCAGCATTTCCAGCTGAAGAGTTGTCATGGGAGAGAGAAAAAAGGTGGAATTTGTAGGTTTGAAAGGTGAACATATCTTCCCAGCTTCTGGTCATTTTGATGGGAAATTGGTTCTGCTGGCTTTGAAACAGCCCAGGACTTAGGGCTAAGTCAGCCATTGTGGGAATGATCCAAAGCCCATTGAAGTCAGTGGGTGGTTTTCCACTGGCTTCAATAGGCTTTAGATCTGACTACGTGAGAAGACATGAACTGATTTTTTTCTGGTAAACAGGAGGAGGAGTGAAAGGGGAAGGGACTGAGACCAGAAGCAAGTCCAGCTGAGGTCACACCTCCTTTGAGTTGCAAATCAATATCTGAGGATCAAAGGTCTGGCTAATCCCCTTTTTCAGAGGTGAAAACTACTTAATCAGATTTCATTTGCAAGCCTGGTTTGCTCTGATTAGCAAAACCTGTAAGCACAATGGCCGGAAGATGCTCGAGCTATCGGGGCTGCAGTTTCGAGCTTTACATATTTATTAAACTCTCTAGGAATGCTGGGGACAGAGAAGGGAAATGGAGACCAATTTACACTGCACCTTCTGCGGAGTAGCCCCACATTGTGGGGTTGCTTTTTCCACCCAGGGATCTGTGAGGTCTGGGAAAGAACAAAACATGCAGAGCTTCAGGAACCAAAGTTAATATTTATAAAGGGTCGGCTTTTTCTCAAGACATTTTATGAGATTCTTTATCTGGACTGCCCAAGCAAACACTGTCTCATGTAGTGATCCCATGCCTTCAGCCCAGGGCATCAGTCCTCAGCAGATAATGTAGTATTGACAAGTCTGAAATTTGCTCTTTTGGCAATTTGACCACTATGTCTTGTGCCTGGAGCAACACAGAATGGACCTCACAGGCACCATGTTTCCCTTGGGAGGTACACTGGGGACTGCTTGGCTCATCAGAACAGCTACATTTCTACTTCAGCTTCCCACACTGTGAGTGAGACTTGAGGCATGATTTGGTGATGTACTTATTTACATATGTAAATAGTTCCATTGAGATCAGGGATATTTATGGTTGGGACGAATTGTGACAATTGGTGGTCTTGAAGTTACATTTGTGTCTCAAGTAACTTGCTGCCTTAGAGCCTCAAGCACTGCAAGATTTTAGTCATAATATTTTGAAAGTGGGATAAACACTTACGCAAATGTTTTGGGCTCCCCAGACGTCAGGCGTGGTGTGAGGCCAGTTCCAGCAAGGGTTTGGGCTGGTGCTGGTGGTTGTGTCTATCACCCTGCTCAACAGCAGGGCTGGATTCCTTGGTCCAGGTCTGTGCTTTGACTTACATTAAGACATGACCCAGGTCCTCCCGTGTCCATCGGTTTTACAGGAAACCAGGTGATGTGGGCTGGGTGGGAGTGGCAAAATGCTCCAAATAAGTCCATGGACAGGAGTAAGAGTGGTGTCCTTCCAGGGGTATGCAACAGTCTGCTTTATGCCTTTGTGCATAAAATCGTGGAACTAGTTATGTTGGGAAAACATTTAAGATCATGGAGTCCAGTTGGATCATCCACCCACCGTCATCCCCCATCCAATTCCAGGAGGAGCAACAGGGCTCCTTGAGAGTGTGGGATAAAGCTGTCTGATAGCAGTCTGACTAGAAAATGAAGCAACTAAAACATACAGATTTTTCTACTCCATGACAGAGGAAGTGGGTTTTCAGATTTGCTTGTGTTGGAAAGGAGAGGGGAATTCCAGGGGCAAAAAAGTTGTTTGTTTGTCACGGGCTTTGGAAGGTTGTGGTTTGCACAGATCCTGGATTACAAAACAAATGATATCAAATTCCTTGTGAAATATTGAATATAGAGACTCAGATGAATCAAATTAGCTGAATCAAAGGGAAGATGCAGGAACAGAGACCTTAAAAATGTTTGCTTGTGTGACTTTACAGTTGTGCTGGTGGGACTGCTGTGGTGGTGATGGGCTCAGTGTTTCTGCAGGGTCTGTGAGGGCAGCCCCACTGCTGTTTTCAGGCAAACACTGCCTTCAAGTCTCTAGAACAGGTTCAGAGGAGCTAATACTCATGAAACACGTCCTGTTGGCTCTTGTGGTGGCTGGACCACCGTGAATTATCACCCCAAGAGCTAAGGAGACACTGCTGGTTTGTCTTTCAGACAAATGAACAGTGCTGATTTATATTCTGCTTGGTATATCAAGCATTAAAATCTCACCAGAAAATATAAAGATGTTGAGGAAGTGAGTGGCTGCACATATTACATAATAAATAATAGTAAAAAAGAGCAGAAATTCAGCATTCTCCACAATCTAACAGTGTCACACCCAATCCTCTGCCTTAAGCTGAACAAAAGTCTTCTTTGATATTGGTGGGGTGTTTTCCTGGAAAATACAGAATTCTTGGGTCCCCGTTTCAGGAGCACAGAAAAATAAGTGTAATTTATTTCTATGTTTACAAGGCTAACACATGTTATAATCCTGTAGAACAACAAGCAGTTATTTCAGAGAGTGTTATTTTTTCAGTGATGTTCTTGTTGTATTATGTAGCTCTTCAGAGCCTCGGGAATCACTCCCCTTCACCAAAGAATTCAGTGAGCCTCAAACACATGTTCAGAGGCTTTGTTGAATCGGGGGCCTCAGGGTTTGATCTTGCAAATGCTTTCTTCCAGGCATGTTTCTGAACTACCACAAGGCATTCTTTAGACTTCAGCAAATCTAACCACAACAGTGAATGCAATGCTTGTCACAAATTGTCTGCAGGATTGGGTCCCACGTGGCTGGAAAGAACTGCTAAACATTTTGTTTGCTAAAGACAGGGCTGAAGGGGCGTAGTGGGCGGGTTCCAGAGGAGGAGGTCTGATAGCAAAGCCCAAGTGGGCTCCTGCCTCCTAAAGCAGAGACCACGCAAGTCACTTCGCTTGGTAGGAGAAAAATACAACAGAGCCCGCAAGCACCACCAGGCTTTAGATTCAGAGCCATGAATCACAGAATAATTTAGGTTCAGAGGAGTCTCTGGAGGTCTCTGGTCCAAGGAGGGCCAACTTCAAAGTTAGAGCCAGCTTCAAAGTTGGAGCATGTTGCTCAGGGTCATGTTCAGCTGCATTCTGGATATTTCCAGGGATGGAGGCAGCCTGTTTGCAGGTGTCCCTTTGCCTCTCTCACTCCCTTTGCCTTTTAGGATCATGGGCTTTATGGGCTTTTTTAATTGGTCCAACTTTCCTTTGACTAAATGGCACAAGGCTCTCAAGACACTTTGCACTAGTGCCTGTAATAAAATTAAACTTCTTTTTATTTTTTGTCTTGCTTTTGTTTTTCCTTCTTCTTTCCTCTCTAATCAGATAACAGTGGATCAATCTGCTCTGCCAGGGAGGAGGGGCACGGGGGAAGGAAGGAGGGAGGGAGGCAGGGAAGAAAACTGTGTGGTCTCACTGTCAGGCTGTCCTGGCCTTCTCCAAGCACAAAGCCGAGTAACAGAAAACAGAAAAGATTAATAGCATTTTCTTCCTGCAACATGCTGAAGAGCGACAGTGAGATTAATTAATTAATTAATGGAAGCATCTGGCAGTGCTCTGTTTTTTAAGTTCTGCAGCACTCTCGCCCTTCCCCGTCGTGAAATCTATCATCTCTACCTTTTCTCCCCCCTACAGCTGCTTCCTGTAGTGGATTTTGCGTATTTTTATCTTTTCCACACAGAATTTGGTCCCACGGGGAAAGTTTCACTTTGCCTTTTGATTAGTAGGAGACAGGTGATTCAAAGCCACGTCCGTGTGACTGATGCACCCCTCTCCTACCTCTGGGCTGCTTTCCTTTCACCTTGCTCCTGATTACTCCCGGGATAACTGATTTTTGCGGTTACCGCGGATCTCAGCCAAGCCCAACCCAACGTGTCCTGCGTAAAACAGACCCCATTTGTAAGAGTTATGATTCGCAGTGGTGGGAACCCGGGGCTTAGCACTTGATCCATTCCCAGCGGAGTGTTGAGAAATGGGTGTCTGAGGCACAGCTGAGCACCTTGTCCTTGGCGTGCACTCTCCCACACACCAACGCCGCACACCCAGATATATGTGGGACATTGAAAAAGAGCCCGGCTTTCATTTGCATTCCTTTTGTGGAGTGGGATGTGCATTATGCATTGATTTAGCTCACCAGTGCTGAAGAAAGAGAAGGATATAATAAAAAAGATGCAGAGATCAATAAAAAGGGAGAGAGGGGGAGAGAAAGTAATATGAAAAGAGATGGGTAAAGACTGATAGACACATTGAAACACAGCTGGGAAGTAGCTCCAGAACTTCTATCTCCCCTTAAGTTTGCCAGGTAATTTATAGGGTTTTCAGTCACATCTTATTGGTGCTATTATTGCTATTCTTTATCTCCTTTGCTTATAAGGGACTCTTGGCTAAAGCCTTTTTACAGCAAAACAGTGCTTCCACTGACTTCCAGATGGGAGTGGTCACCCTGAAGAATGGGAATGTTTCAGGTTAGACACACATCTCAGTGGTGTGTGGGATCAGGGCCTCAGGGATATAAAATACAAAGAAAAGACATAGAGCAGAGGCAAAAAGAAAATAAATATATCTAGCTCTTGAATTTACCACCAATTTCTGGCATGCTTGAAACATTAGTCACCAGTGGTTGTTAAGGGAGAAGTATGATTTTAATTTGACAATGATCCTTAAACACCTTTTCTTTTGCTCCTGCTTGGCCCCAAATGTTTTTCTGCTACCTTACAAATCTGGATCTGTCTTCCTCCTCCTCAGAGGCCTCTCCCTCCAGCTGTGAGCCTTACCTTTGTGGGAGCTCTATCCTTTACCTCTCCCATTATCCATAAATTAAGCATAGCACTTTCCCCTAATCTTATTGTTTGGAGGGCTGCATTGCATTCAGGGAAATGATTAATATTCATGAGCTTGCTATCTCTGTTTGGTGCATAATCCTCTGGGGAAATTGCAGTGTTAAATGAGTGACACAAACCTAATTTTATATGTCTTTTCTTTCCTTTCTTTCTTTTTCCTTTTTTTCCTTTCTGACAGAGAAGTAATGTGCTTAAAATAAATTGATGGATGACCATCCATATTCATTGTGGGCATGCTTTGAGAGCACTCCCATCCTCTCCCCCTCCCTTCCTCATATTACTGCACAGGAACACAGCTTTGGCTGCCCAAACTGTGGCCCCATGCAGCAGCTAATGGTGATTCTGCCTTCTTTCACCAGCATTAAATAGGCCTTGGCTGACCCTGCCGAGGGCTTTCAGTAGAACAACAGCATGGGAGAAGCACAGCCACCTTGCAAGAGAAACTCAGCATCTCCCAGGGCATCAATAAGGTGAAAGCATTGACTGAGGAGCTTGGGAAAGAGTGTTGCTGTTGTTAAAGCAGCTGCGGTTCTATAGCAGAATTTCATGGCAAATAGTCATGAATTTACTGGCCGGGGTTATTCAGATGATATTTGTGTGACTCTTTCAGCTTAAGGCAAATACTTTGAAGCTGACTGTTTCCTGCAGCTCGTGGAAGTGTGGCTGCATGTTCTGAAATGTCTAAGCACTCATTTGGCAAGTCAGTAATCACAGCATCCTCGTAAAGTCTCTTAAAGTGATTTTCAGACTGTCATCATTAATAGTGCAATCCTAGGAAGGCCAGCTGAGCCACAGAGCAGAGAGAGCAGACATCTCAGGCAGCAAAATACAAAGGACAGATGCTTTTTTGTGGGGGAGAATGTGGGCTGGAGTGGTATTTGCCTGCATTTTTCCCTAGGCCAGTGACTCCAACCCAGCTCAATCCAGCTTCAGTTTTTAGGACACAGCTACAATGAGAGTCCAGCAGGAGAACTACTCCTCTGCTTGTTGCATCCACTCTCTGTGGATCTGAGAGGCTTCCACAGCTCCCATCCTTAGAGCATCCTTTGTGACTCAACAACAACTGTGCTCAGAGGATAAGGCTGAGCACAAGACTTTCCTTTACCAACCACATGCACAAACAAGCACTTTGTTTTCCCTTGGGAATGTCACCTCTGGGTTTTTACTCTTGTGTTCCTCCTCCCAAACAAGTGTGCCAGATGTCTCAAAGGGCCATGCTGGCCACCTTTCTCATGGTCATAATGGCTACTCCCTTGTGTGACAGAAACCTCAAGACTTTCAGTTGAACAGTTTCCAAATTAAGCTGATAAATCTGCGTAATATCAAAATCTTTTTGGCACTGTTTTACCCAACCATCCAGGGAGGGAAACAAGGTGAGGTAGGAAGAGAACATATTTGTTAGTGCTCTTAAACAATACCTGGTTGCCAGGGTTGGGGAGGGCTGTGTTGGCTCCTGTTGGCCATGCCTGGTTGCCAGGGCTGGGGAGGGCTGTGTTGGCTTTCGTTGGCCCTGTCTGGTTGCCAGGGTTTGGGAGGGCTGTGTTGGCTCCTGTTGGCCATGCCTGGTTGCTCGGGTGGAGATAGCTGTGTTGGCTCCTGTTGGCCATGTCTGGTTGCCAGGGCTGGGGATGGCCACTTTAGCAGTGATAGCTCAGACAAGGTCTTGCTACCACCGCCAGCCATGGGAAATATCCTTTCTCTTAAGTGACAAAGACTCATGTTCTTGGAGGTGAAATATCAAATTTCAGTGCCGGGCTCTGTGAGGGAATTGTAATTGTATCTGTCTGCAGCAGGCAGATCAATTGCATAATTCTGGTGCTCCGACTGCTATATCATAGCGAGGAGCCGAGTCCTACCACACAAAGAAAGCCAGTCACGCCCAGGAATGCATTTCCACAAGCAGCTGAATTACCAGGGAGCCGCGCTCCACAAAGGCATTATATCCCTGCCTGCTCTGCTCAGGAGATGCTCAGACATGATTGTCATATTCCACGGAAAAAAAGCCTCCTGCGAGGCCCCTGGATGTTCCGCAGTAGATTGCGACACCCACGCCGCCTTCATTTCCAAGGTGTCTGTTTTATTTCATCGAAGGAAGACGTCACCATTTATTGATATGCGCCTTCATTCGGAAAGGTCTGCCCAAGCTCCATGTAATGGTTTTCCTCCTTTCAATCAGAACATCCAGGAAGGAAAGTAACTCTTAAATATTTTACTCTAGCAGGAAATATCTCTGTCTCTGCCTTCTTCAATATTAAAGAAGAGATTAGCAGATATCTTGGAAGAGGGCCATATTATTCACTCTCTTCCCACTGAAGCCAAAGGTGAAACTCCCATAGAAATAAATGGAGCAGGTTCTGCGGTCACTCAGCCGCAGAGTTCATGTGCTCTGCAGTGGAATTATTTCCCCTTTTGCGATAGAAACCTCTGGATACATTTCTTCTCCTCTGTGTGAACATAAACACCAGTGCTGGAGATGCCGATTAAGTGACGTGGTGGTAAAACCCTGCATCTGCAGAAGCTGCTGACTTTGGTGAGCCTGGGGTTTGGCCTTTGCTGTGTCTGAAGGCCTGCACACCTCTGGACAGAGCTTTCAGGAGTTAAAATGCAAATCTTATTCTGTTCCAAGAATTTGTTACTCTGAGACAATGCTTCTGCATTTTTGTCCCCCCTTTTTTTTTCCCTTTTTTTTTTCTGGACAAATAGTTATGTGGCATGAAGCTTGTTATAGTTGGAAACATCCCTAAGTAAACAGCTGAGCTTAAAAATACTCCTTTTTTTTTTTGTCTGGCCTTTTAAAGAAATGGTAGTTACTGCACAAAAGAAGACTATGCCGATGCCAATCACTGCGTCCTGGCTGAAAACAGGAAGCTGCCCCCAGTGTCTGTCCCAGCACTTTGGACCCTGCTCGGATATTCAAAGCCTCATTTGAGGATGTGCCCTGTGCACAATTGGATCTCTTTATCTCTCTTCTTTCTTTATTTCATGAGGTGGAAGGCTGCCTATCGCAGATAAGTGTATATCCTGTATGTCTGCTTGCTGGCCTCTATCAGGCTTCACTCGTTTTGCTTATGATTTTCCAGCTTCTCCTCAAACTGGTAAAGGAGATGGGGAGTTACCTGCTTATCCTGACCTGCTCTGGTAGGTGCTTCCCAGTGCTCACTAAACCATCTGTGTTATCTCAGGCATCCTTTCACTTCTGAACCCCAGAGGAGGGATCTGTATTTCAGTACAAAAAGCTGCCTCTTGCACTGTGCTCAGGCAGCTTAGGAAGCAAGGAGAGATGGAGTTTGCATAATTTTCTGGTGCACCACACAAGAGCCCCAAGACTATTTTGGATCTTAAAGCCTGACTTCAGGAGTTAGCAAAACAGGTCTTGCCAATTTGTTTCCTCAACTCACACTTCTCCAGGTTGATGCTGCCACAGAGACTCCTTCAAGGTTTCCCAGATGTCACAGAAATCTTTGCTGAACTGGAGACTGCCTTCTCCCAAAACAAGGGCAAGACAGGAACTTTGGTTTGGCCCTAATGCTCTTCCGCCTTCAGTAAGAACTTTCTAAGGGAAAAGGAGCTTGGGCTGCCTGAATGAAAATGTGTTCCCCGAGTTCAGCTCAGCATCCATCCTCCAGCATCTGTTGTTAATCCTCCAGAGATGCTCTCTCCTGCTGCCAGGTGCTATGCCTGCAGACATTTTACTGTTTCTAGATTTAAGCTGGATTTCCAGGCAACTGCTTTTTAATTTTTTGAAGTCATTTTTTCCTTGAGGACGAATCAGATATCCTTTATGCTCCCTTCCTCCGTATCTCCTTCAAATCAGATTCATCTTTGGAGTGCAAAGTCCACAGCATTGATGAACACAGTCCATGGTGCAGGTCATGCATGAGTAATCCCTGACCATCACCAGGTCTTGGGAGCCTCTGGGCCTCTGTGGAGACAAAAATTAGCTCATGATGCCAAGGCCACGGATGCATTTAGTGTCACAGTAGTGAAGAAGAGAACAGAAAAAACATTTTGCTTCATTATAGGAATAAAGCCATTAGCTACTCATTCCTAGAAATACACCACTCCTGACACTGTCCTCTCTGGTTCTGAGCCTGTAGGACTCTGTGAATGTAACTGAGCTCTGTTCCCACCACTGAAGAAAGGGAAAAAGCCTGTTGGTTTTTATTTTGTGAGGGCAGTTGTAGGAAGAAACAATCTGGTTGTTTGCTTTGCTCATGAATATATAAAGCTCAACATGTAACCCTCCAGTCATCCAAAACCACCAGAAGAGTCCAGAGTCAGAGCTTGTGCTCAACACCTGAAGGAAGAACCTCTGCTAGTTTTTGGCAGCCCACACAGTGATGCAGCACATTTGGCTGTTGAAGGTTGGTGCCCTCATGTCTGGGAAGGATTTAATGACAATCGCCTGTTTGCCATCACTCAGAATTGGGAAGCTCATGGGCAGGAAAGGTCTTCCCTTCTTCTCACCAGCACTTTCCTCAATGCAGAGCACTGCACACTGTGTGATGAGTCAACAGTCAGAACGACAGATCTTCCTTAAAAGTAACCAGGGCTGTAAAGCCAGTTTCCCTCATCATTTTTCAGAGCACACAAAGGAGAGTGGGTGCCTCACCTCTCAGCTTCTGTGCACGGTGCTGTCCCGTGGATGCAGTGGCTCTCCAGGGCCAGCACAGCTCCAGGACTCATGACAGTGCAGTTCAGCAGGACTTGGTTAATCATCTAGGCAGCCCCCACTTAATTCAAACATCTCAGGCTCTCTGTTTGGTTCCTCCCTCGGGTTTTGCAGACTCTGAGCAGACAGATTTATTGGGGTCTTAGGCATAATCAGGAACAAATTAGCCTCTGTTAGGATCACACACTGTCCTGGATCACAGCTATTCAAAGGCTGCTTTCCCCTCCACATGAGTATGAATTAAGTCATTGGGCTGAAGTAGGCCTTGAGTATTCTTTTATCCCAAACACATGATCTTATCAGAAGCCCATTACGTTTATCATCGCATTAGGAGGGGGCATTTGCAGCCAGTGCAGGAGTATGATGCTCTATAAATGTTGTGCTTGCTTCAGTGCCTGTCGTGAAAAGAAATCAGTGCTTTGGGAAGGCCGGGAAACACTGTCTAAACGCATGTGCCTAAAATTAGGCTGTGAGTTTGTGGGTATGTGTTTGCAGGGGGGGTGGCTGCACCGGGGATGTGTAAAGGGAGCGCCCGTGCGTTTGTGTGTCAGTGTTTCTGTCAGTGTGGGTGTGCAGCAGGGCGGTGATGTTTCACTGTACGTGTGCGTATCTGACTGTGCATATGTTTATAGGCTGAAGGTCAGGTCTTTTTAACAGGGTAGGTATTTTCCTTTCNTTTTCCCCCCCCCCCCCCTTTTACAGAAATAAGCCTCTTTTCATAAAATGAGAAAGAAATGCTTTTTTCCAAAAATGTGTATTTTCATCTGTTTGGCATTTGTTTTTGAGGATTTTTGGTTGCTGACCTCAGTCTTTTTACGGTTGAATATTTCTCAGAGATTTCTGTTGAGCCTCTCAGTCAAACTGGGACATAGTGGGTAAGCCAATTAATTTTATCCTAGTGTCCTGAGATCTGGCTTATGCCTTGATGTGGGAGAGGAGCAGAACAAGAGATGCAGAAGGATAAGGTGGGGGAACCAAGAGTTTGTCTCCATGGCCATCACAGTGACATTCTCATTCCACCCGTTCCTTGAGCTGGCCAGACACAGGGCATGGCTCTCCCAGGGATGAATGAGTCCCATGGGGGTAGCACTGCTGGGTTGCCTTCGGGCCCATCACCACATCCACCCAGCCATTGTCATCTCTTGTCTGGGAAACATGGCCCCAAGCCCTCCTCCGAGCTCTTCGAGGGGTGGGATATATGTTTGGTGGCGCCCAGACAAATGAGGATGTTAAGATGTGACATGTAAGGGCAAGAAATTTGGCCACCCTGGGAATATTCATTCAGGACTGCACTCATACAGCTGAAACGCTTCCAGACTTGTGCTCTCTTTCACCAGCTCAGAGTTCTGGCCTGACAACTCACAGTTCCCCACATTTATCCACATACACAAGTCGTCCACAGAGACTGTGATGAAATCAAACCATAATGACATTTTTCCCTGATAGACTTCTTTTCAAAGCCACCCTCTCTTAAAGACCTGGAATCTTGCACAGGAGGAAAAGGAGTGAAAGTCATTAAATAATTGAATAGCAATAAACCGATGTTTTCTGGCTCATGATAGTATTTCTCTGTGTAGACCAGGAGAAAAAATAAACAGGGGATTTAGTAGATTGGAAGTAGCTCAAAATTGAGCAGCCCTTGGATTTTCTGACACCTAGCTCATGATAGTCCAATGCTACTGACAGGATTCTCCTTAGGGATCCTTTCCATCAATCCAGCTAGCAGCTCTGGCTAATTTCCTACAGTTTTTTCAACAGGCTTATTTGCCAGACAAAAATACAACAGGCTGTCAGAACTAGATACCTCTGGGGACTGGCAATGATAATACAATACAAAATAGGATACCAACAGGTCAAAGGTTTCCATTTCACAGAGTACTCTAATGACTGAAAGTCATTATTGCTATGCAGTCTGTTTGAAAAGAGTAGATGGATCTCAGTTCAGTTTTTAATGGGCCAGTGTTACAGAAACAACCTCAAAAATTTGGCATCTTTGTTGGCAGTCTCATTAGAGAAGCCACAGAATAAATGGGCAAGGATAATAAAGTCTCCTGCTGCTTTTGATCCTTTCAGGTCAAATCTGAGTCATGTTGGTTGAAGCCGTGTGTTTATGTGGCAAACTCACCCTCATACTGTGTGTACTGTATCTGCCTTGGATAAACAGATCTGTTTGGCCCTTTGGTCACTACAACTGTGAACTTGGCAGTTTTCACCATCTCTACAGCCACAGTTGCTGGTGTTGTTGTTGATTTGCAGATATCTTTTAAAAACAAAAGGGGAAACATTTTAGACCAAACCCTCCACTGGCGTTTTTCCATCCCAGCTGGTGGAATTATGCCAACACCCACATTTGCCTCTCTATGTATTTTCTATCTCTGCTTTCTTCTATCTCTTTTAAAAGGAGATGGATGAAAATAAGCAGAACCCCCCTAACATTAGGAAATATCTTCAGGGAATTGCCCAATACAAAAGTTGGCTATTGTTGCTTGGCTTTATTTAAGTCACCTTGGTATGACCTAGAAGTGACCAACACTTCCACCTCCCAGTGACCTGACACAGCAGATACATGACCACTGATGGTATCAGGTCCTAGGAGCTACCCTGCAGACATGTGTAGTTTCTTTTCTCTGTTTCCTCTGGCAGATGAACCCAGCAGGTGCTATTTCCATGATGGCGATGGAGTCTGTGAGGAATTTGAGCAGATGACCAGCATCAAAGACTGTGGCGTTTACACTCCCAAAGGCTTCCTGGATCAGTGGGCTTCCAACGTCTCTGTCTCACACCACAGTGACCAGCAGTGTCCAGGGTGGGTGGTCATTGGTCAGCCAGCAGCAACCCAGGTAAGGACAGCATGTTCCTCTTCCTCTCCTGGAAGTCCAGCAAGGAGCAATGCTCTCAGGTGGAGCCCAATGGTCAGCGTTCAGGGGTGCTGTTACCCGCCTGTTCACTTACTGCTTCACCAGGGATGGCCCCTGGCAGCAGTTTCTCTCTTTCTGAGCCTGATTAGTAGTGATGAGTTGAAATGCAGTCCCAGTCGCCCAACTGGAGCTGGCTGAAGTTGTGGCTGGATTGATTCAATGGGCTGTGCAGGAGTCACCTCTCCCAACCATCATCACCTCAGAGATAGACGGGCTCTTCACAGCAAGCACAGGGAACGAGCTTGTGGCAATGGGTTCTGAAGGCTAATGCCGAATAATACAAAAGAGTGTTCTTTCTTTTTTAATAGTTTTGTGTTTTCTGCCTCCCAGTTCCATAAAAGCACCCTATTGTTCTATTCTGAGAAAGGTCCTGTCCATTCCCAAAGCCATTCATTAGCTTTAACCCCCTTCTCCTATGTCTCCTTTGTAACATAAATAGCTCCAGTTACCATAACTTTACCTTTTGTCTCTTTGAGAGAATTAGATCCAAATGAGTTCAAAAAAACATTAGATAAATGTCTGGAAAAGAGAGCTGTACATGATGCAGATGCAGCAGTTCAGATGCAACCTGATTTGGGAAAGCCCACATTGCTTGATGATTTTTAGAGGGAAAGGCTCTTCATATATAAGAGCTGCTTTGTATAGTCCTCCTTCAGCCCCCACTGTTATCCCTTACTAGAGACAGAGAACTTATCACACTAATCAACTTTGGCTGTCTTCTGGTTGGATGCAGAAAAGTTTTTCTAAGAATCTAATTATCCAGGAGGTGTCTTGAGTGGGCAGTGCAGAGAGGAGTGCCGTGTCACAGATATGACAAGCAGATCTCTCTGTGAATAGTAAATGTTAAGCATTTCCAGTTGGCTTGCAAGAGAAAACATCTTTATGCAAGAGACTTGGCCTTGCTCACATTGCACAAGTCTGTAACAAATTAATGACCAGGTCAGTTCTAAATGCACAAAGCGTGGTTAGCTGGCAGAGAATCAAGACAGAATCCTGAGCCCAGTATTGACTTTTTGTCATGGTCTCATTTATTATTTCACACTGTAAAAGGAACTTTCCTCTGGACCCTTGCTTGTGCCTTCACAACTTCTTCTCATTCAAGCTCCTTGTGCAGACCAAAGGCCAGTGGCTCCAGTTCAGGTGCTGCTTTTTGGGCATGTCCCCAGGCATTCTGTCCCCCTGCAGCTGCTCCAGAGCTGCCCTGATTTTCTCTGAAGCACTGGTAGGAGCTCAGCCACGGCACACAGTAGGTAACATATGGTCCTGTGGTGGAAAAACCACCACCATGCACACACACAACAGAAATCCCTGCTGTGTAGCCACAACTCAGGCATGTTTGTTATACCCAGATGAGATGAAGTTGTCACAGCTTTGTTAAAAAAAAAAGGCAAAAAAACCCGCTGTTGTATTTATAGGCAGAGCAGTGGCATATCACACACTGGCAGAGTGAATGGGAACATGCCTCCTGTTATTGCCTGGCCCCTGGGGAGATAACAGTGTGCTATTTACTTCCAGCAAAAAGAATTTTTGCTTTAGCTCAGCTGGTCCTATTACACCAGTTTGAGTGCATGGGGTTCATTGACCTTTTTAATCATATAGATGTTGGGAAAGTTTTTGTTTCCCCCAGGAACAAGGCAGTTGTCTTGGGAAAGCACCTGACTTGTCACTCTGGAGAGGTTAGATGGGGCAGCAGGTCATCAGTCTGTTAGCTTGTGGAGATGAAAATTAACCTAAGATCTCCTCTAATCGCTGCATGTAGTGATCACTGGTGTGTAAACATGTTTGGCTTCATTATCTGAACAAGCACTGAGCCTTAGGGGTTTTCTGTATTGATGAAAAGAGCACCTTTCCTCACCCAGATACCTTTCAGAGTAGGTTGTGTGCTTGCTGCTCTTGTGCAAACTTTTCGTGTTGTTGCTGGGTAGCTTCCTGATTAATCAGAGTGGTATTTGTGTTGGCTTCTCATCAGGAATGCCATGAAAGATATGTTTGAGTGCAGTGCCCAGCAATATACAGAATACATAAGCTGCCTGTTTGTCAGCCATCCCCGCCTCTCATCATTGCCCCAGCGTTCTCAAGGCGCTTTAAAACATTTTAAGCATGTCCTGAATTAAAATGTTTCTCATCCTTAGATATCTCAGCACCAGGTTCTCTGCATGACTGTCATAGTTCTGTCAAGGCTTTTTCTGAGGAGTTTGCATCCCAAGTCGGTTGGTCGTTGTGATATCTCTCAGCAATATCTGCCCATGTGCCTTGTTTACCTGTTGGGGAATTGCTGATAAGCACAAGCTGGAGAGCACTTTCTTGTTATTGTAAGGCTGTTCCTGTGACCTCTCTGCTCAGTTCACTGCAGACATTGCCCATGTCTGCAGCTGGCTTTTCCTTAGATACCCGCACTTAGTTATTACTTTGAGATGGCTCTTACATCACTTGTTAGTGTGAGGCTGCTGACTGGCAACATAGTAAGGGAGATAAAAAAGAAAGTTCGCAGTATAAGATTTGTTTTGAACAATAAAACGCTTACAAAGAATGACACAGTCTTGGCGAAGAGATACAGATTTGAAAAATGGAAAGGTCAAACAGCCCCCCCTTTAAACAATCACCCTTTCTGCAGAAGCAAGACTGAGAGACAGCCACTTCTACTTTCCTGGCAGCCACCCTTCAGTGCTGATTAAGAAATATTCGCAGTACTGACAGCATCATATTCAGAGCCAAAGAGGGCCAGTCAGCAACATTGCACCAGCACAGCAATGCAAACACCAGTGCAGGGTAGTTTTGCAGTTTGATTTCTAATCTCGTGTCTTCCACAGACCTGGAAGCAGATGCTGCTCAGTACCTGTTGTCAGCTGCAGGAGGAATTCAGCAATAAAGGCTTTGCTCACTCTTGAGCTGTTTTTTTTTCCCTCCTGCTTCTGCTGTGAGTTTGCAAACAGCCTCTCCTTGCACATCAGTTTTCTTTTGCCACAGTTTATGCTGGGTGAGTGTATTAGCTCCTGTTAGTCTCTCTTGCTGGAGTCAGTTGTACTGAGCAGGGAGGATTTGGATATTTTGCTAAGGCCTCTGGAGGAAGCCTCTGACAGGCCTGTTTCAGGAGAGGTGCTCCAGCTGGGGTGAGCAGAGCACAGGCAGATGAGTGCAGGCTGATCACAGGACACTGGAGATGCCATTTCTCCTTTCTTCTTGCTGGTGGCACCCCTGCTTTTGGAGAACTGATTCACCTGAAGCTTCCCTTTGGGCCTTTAAAACAGAGAATTATAGGAAGGGACTAATGGGCCTTTAGGTGGCTGATTCCTGACCTTGTTACTCCTGTCAGAGCAATGTGTGCTCAAGACTTGGCTGTTGGTGTGGGTTGGTGATTTAGAGGGACAGTCCCCCAGGAACTGTCTTTTGTTGCATTTTCTCCCAGCTGTGCAGAAGTTGTTTAGACCAAGTAACCATACGTGTATACATATATATGTATATATATATATATATGTAACTTTTTTTCTCCCTATGCCATTGTTTGAGCTTGGTTTTCCAGTCTGTGGAAAAAGCCACACAGCTCAGGCACAGTTAACAGAATGGGGACTCTTTCCCAAGGCTGCTGGGCACAGACAGATCCCGGGATTCGTTTTCATTCCCGGACTAAAGAACACACCCTGTTCTCCTCTGGGTACCCCACGGGGGCTTCTATGGAGTAAGAAGTTGTGGAAGAGGATTCTTATTACATCTTTCCCACAAACAGAGGCCCCCTCCTGCCCTATTACCATTCCCACAATTGCACTCATCCAGACTTGTGCAGCAAACCTTCCACCAGCAGGAAAGTTGTCTAGAATTGCAGTATGTCTGGAATAGCCCACAAAAGGAGAAGACAGGAGCACAAAAATATCCTGACTACTAAAAGAAATAACATGGTAGAGCAAGGGCTCCAAGAGTGGTAAGAAAATACCATAAGAAAATTAAAGAGAAAGATGATGAAGTTCTCTGCCATGCAGTTTTATTCTGTCTAATAAATATAATGCTGAAGATAATTCCCCAAAGATCCAGCAGAGCCAGCAAATAGAGTAATCTTGAACAGGAGTGGAAAGAGAGGAAACCTGCAACTTTTAATGGAGAAGCCATTCCTTTCCTTTGGGGTGATCTTGCTGAGAAGAGGGAGGGTGTCTGTCTGTCGGCTCTGCAAGTGGCCCTTTTTGAACTTCCCAATTCACAGCCAAGTCCTGTTGCTCTTCAACGGTAAGAGTTTTGTTGTGGTTGGAGGGATAAAAAATCCCCATTTTTAATAAGATGAATTGCTTTGCAAATGTCCTTGTTATTTATAGCCGAGCCAGACTTTGAACCACTAAGCTCTGGAGGATGAGGGCAGAATCCCACTAAGCAAAACCATTAATGGAGGAACCATGAGTGATCAGAGACCAGTTCTGGAAAAAGATGAACTGGACACTGTGCACAGACTGTCACAGGAGGAATGTAGGTTTGCTGTACGCAGCTGAGCTCATTTCCAGTACTGGCTGATCCACTAAAGGGCTTCAGCTTAGGTTACACAGTCTCCCAGTCTAAAGTTAGTTCCAGGGGTCCAAAATTTTGTCTTCATTTCCCCTGGAAACTAGAGACCAGCCAATTTGGTCTTTTGCCTGAGGCTGGAGAGCTGCGTCATGAGCCTGGCCCTGACTGTCAGGCAGATTCAGGCTGGAATGCTCCTTCCTTGGATTAAGTGATGATATTTTTTGGGTTTTGTTTTTTTTTTTTCAATGTGCAATGATTAATTAAGCCTTATCACAGCCACATTGCTTGGTTCCTGTTCCGTTTAATAGAGGTGAAAATGGGAGCATGGAAAGGTAAAGCTACTGTTTGAGGATTAGACCTCAAAATCCTTCAGAGACATTGCAGGCACTGGGCATTACTGAGCCTAAACCTCCCAAGGACTAGGAAGTTCAGGATGTCTTGAAAGGGAAATGTTCCTATCTTGGATAAAAAGAAAACTGTTCAGAGCTTGCTGAGTGTTGCTGCCTGGGAGTAGAGCCCTGGAGGGGTTTGAGGTCATTAAATCTGCATTTTAGCTCTGTCAGCCCCCTCACATCATCCTGTTTGTGAATTAATCAGTCTTGATCCTAGCACAGTTTGGCTGTTCATTCCCAGTACAAAAGGACTGGAAAACTGTCCCACCATCTCCTTGCTTTAATGGCTGGAAACTTTGCTTCCCACCTGACTTGCTGGAAAAGCTGGATTCTGCAACCTTTCTGCCAAAGGAATTCCACTGGTCCTTATTTGCACATTTGCTTTGCTGCTCTGCCTCACTGGAGGAGGTGGTCCATGCCAAGGGTCTGAGGTGAGGGATGCTACAAGGATGTGTCATACGCCATCAATGCCATGACTCAGGACTGATCTCAGCACTCTGGGGGGCTAAATGAAATGAGAAATGGCATTTCTAGGTAGGCTGGCTTGGAAAGGGCTCATTTGCAGAAAGCTGGCTGAGGAGAACACTACCCTTAAAGTCAGTTCAGAGCTGGCTGGAGGATGCTGCCCCTCACCTGGCTGCCTCTCCCAGCCAGGAAAGACAGGGATCCCCTCCATCCCCATGGCTTCCAGTGCTCCTCTGCTCCTGGCTGGACTAAAGCTCAGACCCCATGGCTGATGTCGTAGCCTCTGGCTGATTTGTGTAAGGGGAGGACGGAGAGAACACAATGAGATGTCAGAGGAGATTCCAAGCAATTTTGACAAACACTCAAGGGATATATTTTTTTTCTTTCCACTCCCTTCCCCCCCTTGGTTTTTAGAATAATTTTTCAAGAGCACATATGCAAGTCATCTAAGGGAAACAGAACAGTGAGTACCAGGGGCTGGTACACTGTGTTCCCTTTGTGTACTGTAGAGAAAATAGATAAAAGAAACAAAGAATGATGCAGAGAGCAAAGCAGCCAACCGTACTCTCAGAGAGGTTCAATCTGACTTTTTTCAGAGATGAAGGTCAAACCAAAAATCCTCAGGTGCCGGAAATTGGTCCCATCTTCCTAGAACCAGGAGACATTTACCACTAATGAAACGAGAGCAGAATTCCATGCCATTTGTTGTTTCTAGAAACAAGAAGAAAGGCAAGAAAGGAATATTGTCTTGGGCAGCAATAGGGATTATGTGCTTCTTTAGGAAGCAAATTACCATTTTATGATCATATCTGCTGTACACCCAGCCACCCACCCAGATTAGAGGCATCAATAGAGAACAGCTTGGACCCCCCTGGCATTGGCGAGCCGGGCAGCCAGACCCCCCGACAGAGGCACTGCTCATTAACATGCACTCCTCTGAAAGGAGACCCCCCCCTCCTCGGCCCTTGCCCCTCAACCTGCCACTCTCCCCGTCTGCTGCTGCTGCTCACAAGCCTTGGGATGCAGAGCATGTCCAGCCGTGAGCGTGGGATAGCTCCCCTGCATCCCATCCGGGTTGTTTGTCTTGGGTCCCTCTCCATTCAGAGCAGAACGATTTTGCATAAATGCATCGACACGAATGCTTTGTTCATGCATGAAGGGTTCTCTTCTCATCCCACCCCCGCCCCGCCGTCTTCTCCCTGCTCCCTGGCATGTGGCTTCACCAGCTTTTCCATGATTTCCCTGTGCAACAGCAAATAAACCTGCCTGAAGCAGTGCCAGGAGACCCGACACAGCTAAAAATGCCCAGATAGATCTAAAGCGAGCAATGGGAGAAGGGGATGGAAAAGGGTGCAAGAGCAAAGCCATAATGGCTTTTACACTGTAATTTGGTTTCATGTTCTGCACAAGGAAACATGTCAAATATGTAAACAGAGCTCTCCAGGGTTGTAATGTAGCTACAAAACCACGGATGTACAGGCAGGCAGGGTGCTGCTCTCCGGCAGAACGGAATGCCATCCCCAAAACCACACGGTCATTTCTTTAAGCTGAAAGTAAACTTTCTCATGCCAGGAGCAAAGAATTTATTTTTTTCTTGAAAATGAAGGATTGTCTGCACCACTTGTTTGGAGTACCATGGGCATTTTAGCCCACATTGTCATAAGACACCTCGTATTTTGAATGCCAATGAATTTCAGGGTGTTCATCTTAAGATGTCTCTAAAAGGCATGGTTTTGGAGGATGGAGTTTACCCACTACTGTCCTGAAAGTGTCTTGAGTCAATCCCTCTGTCCCTACCTGAAAATAAGAATCAGCTTTAATAATAATAATAATAATAATAATAATAATAATATGAGGAAAAAACCAAACAAACAACAAAGTGGAGACCATTTGGATACACCGTTGAGCTCCTCCAAGTCTCTCCTGAGCTGTGCTCCCTTAGTTGGAGCTGTAACTGTGGAGGAACCCCACATCTGTGCTCACTTTTGGAAGTGCTGCCTGCAGAGCTGGAGGACTGCTCTTTCCTCTGAGGTCATTTCAGTGGGGAATCTGATAAGAAGACATGATTCACCCTGGTAATTCAAATTCACATCTGGTAAGTGGCCCAGCTCCCCCGTGCTATCAGCAGGAGTCTCCTGGGGACTGGGTTTCCACTGTTGTCTCAGGGTCTGGCTCCAAGCTCTCACATGTGCCAGGAAATGGTTATTTGCAGGATCAGTGCTATTATCTGTCCCCACATGTACCTCCTCTCTGGGAGAAGCCCTCAGTTCAGGAGAACATCAAGTTCTGCTTAGCCATTTTGGTAACTGGGCCAAAATCCCTACACTTAGCAGTGCTGGCAGTGAATGTCATTTTTCCATTTTTTTTGGTAATTAACCCTTGCATCATCATGCTCAGAGGAGACAAGTCACTCTTCAGAGAGGGGAAGGTGAAGCACAAGGTAGAGATGACCTTCTTCCCACCTTTCTCTATCCAAATCCCTTTGAAACATTTGGTCTTCCAGCAGAGCTGCTCTGTCACTGTGTACACAGTGAGCTGGACCAGCTGGAGAGGGAAAGCCTCACTGTGGAAATTTACCTGTTTCCCAGTGGTTGTTCTTGGTGAGAAAGGCTGAGCCTTGGCAGCTGGGTGTTCCTCCACCCCCTCTGCTGCCAGTCCATCTTCTCAGAGCCTGCTCCTGGAAGGCAGTGAGGCTGAAGAAGCTGAGCTTCCTCTTTCACACAACACTTTAATTCCTCCAGTAACTTCTTCTGGGAGTAGTTGGAAGTTCCTCTGAACTCCCCTACAAACCTGGGACATCAAAGACTAAATGCTCCAAGTATTTTGGCTTAATTTGTTGGAGTTTGGGGTTTATCAGAGCAACCAGGGTTGTTCCAAGGTGAGAGGGGAGTGACAGGCTTCCCCAGACAAGCCTTTTTCTTGGGTGGAGATGTGCACGGGTTGGACTCTGCCTGGATGGTCCAGCTCTTTCAGAGGAATTTGTTTGCAGGATGGTGGTTTCATTACTCTGCAGTTTTGGTGGGAAAAGCCCAGTGAAACAAGGGAGAACCTTTTGATGTGTATACCACAAGCCATGCCTTCAGGTATTGAAAAAACAAGCCAGAGGGTTTAATCTCGATTAACACCCACCGATGTAGGGCTGACAGTTGGATGGGAACTGAAAGGTTTTGCCAGCTGAGGTGTGACTGCTCCCTGGGGCACAGGGCAGCTCCTCTGAGCCCCCCTCCACATTCCCCTGGTGCCTCTCTGCAGCCTCCCTTTTCCTATTAAATTCAGGGCCTCTTCCCAATGTATCATCTCCCTGGATGTATCCAATTAAGGCCTGTTGACAGCCCAGAGCAGACTTACACCCTTAGGATTAGAGGCATGTGTACATCTTCATATAGGGAAGGACAACAACAGGGTGTCTGGCTGGCTCACTGGGAGCACAGTGGGGAAAGCTGAGCAGCCTGGAGAGGGAAAAGGAGCCAGGGGAGAGAGATTTGCACCCCCAGTTATCCCTGCCTGTGGAAAGGCTGTGTGCTGAGTGTAGCGTGTGGTTTACACAGCGTGTTTACACGGGCCATAACCCTAAACAAAGCTGAAAAGCACGGCTTTAACTCTGGAAATGAAAGTACTGGAAACCCCTGGTTTTCTGCACATGAGAAAGTTTTGTTCTTTAAACACACAGATGTTTTTAAATGAAAAATCACTCTTTTGACCTTTTCTGAGTGTGATCATGTGGTCGGGGCTGACATTAACCACTGCACGGCTGCTTGCCTCAGGAACAGGCGAAGCTCAGTGAGGGGTCTGCAGGGCTCAGGGTGGCACCTGCCTTGGCTCACATCTCTGGGAAGTGTCTCCTGTGCCTCCTGAGTACTCAGCTGGTGCAGGGAGTTGGGGTGAGGTATGGCAATATTTAAGGTTTGCCCCTAATATACTGGAAACAAAAGAAAAGGGGTTTTTTTCCTGCTTGAAAGCTGAAAAATTCGTGTCTTAATTTTTTTATTATGTATCTCTCTTTTTATTAGTGCCATTTCCATGTGCTTCTAAGAATCTCTGTCCATCTCAGCCAGTGTGTTATCTGATGGAGAACACAAGTTCTTAAGGGATTTGTTGTTGCTTTTGTGTTTTACCTAGCTGTGTGTTTTCCTCATCCAAACAAAGGTATGGGACCAGCTCTGGGAAGGAAGGAGGGGATGTTACCAAGTGGATTGTACCAACCCCTCTTTGCCTTAAAGGAGCTGCAAATGTACAATGAATCTAGTGAGCCAGAACTATGAATATAATAACAACAATATATTTAAGATCCTCCTAAAGTGTGGCACACATTCTGCCTTTGACAGTCTGATTTTCTGGTGCCAGCTGCTCCCGAATGAAACGCTCCAGTCAAAGCGAAAAAAAAAAAAATTCGCTTTTGCTCTGCTCCTCGGTGATGAAAGCTGATGGGATGGGATTGTTTTGCTTTGCTGCAGCACCCCACGGCCAGCCTTGGCCAGCAGCTCCACGAAGCTGTGCTGCAGTGGACCTGGCCCGTTCAAGTCAGAGACGGGCAGCTCGGGAACCCGAGCGCTCAGCCAACAATAATGTTCTGGCTCCTGTATTTGTTTAACCTTGCTCTCCAGTGGATGGATATACAGTCTGCTAAAGCACTTATCAGTCTATAATGCCTTCACACTTCTGTGAGCAGTAATGTGGAAGTTGTAGACAGGAGCTTGTGCTGCAGCTTGAAAATGTCTTTTAGTTTTAATGAGGCTGATACTTGCAGAACTGAAGGTGTAAGTTCTTTTTTGGGTGCTGCTGCTTGATCCTGAGGTGGGATCCTGGCAGTGCTGAGTGGAAGATGCTGTTTTTTGAGAGCAGCATCTTTATGTCCTACTGCTGAGTTGAAGAAACAGCAGAGGTCTGACAAGAATAAACAGGAGCACATGTCAAATTGCTGGATTGCACTTTCATGTGCTGTGCACAGAGACTGTGTGGTGCACTCAGAACCAGCTCTTGATTCTGCATCTCTTCAGTTTGCATCTCTGAATGGCAAGAGAAGCAGAGACATGTGCAAATTGCACCCAGGAGCTCCAGATGCTGGGGTTTGCTTGTGGGCTGCCGTAAAAAATGAGTTGATTTTTAAATCCCATTAGTGCAATTATTCCTTTTTTTTCTCAATCTATTTTTCAGTAGTTTCTGGCCTTGGCTTAACTGACATCCTCGTGGCGATCCTTTGAACCGTGCAAAAATCATCTGGTTAGGGTTTTGTTGGAAAATCAAAACTCCATATTGGTTTTTTTCCATGAGTCCAGCAAGCATCCTAGATATTTGATTACACCTGGCTGGCTGTCAAAGCCCGTGTGAGTTTGGGATAGGGCCAGTCAGAACTGATTTACAGTTTTTTCAGGTATGCCATGTGAAGTTTATGGTTTGATGTGATTTTGATTTGAACTCACTGGTTTTAAATGAAGTTTGCTTTGAATCTAGAGATAACAGAAATTCAAAGGGAAGCTCAAAGAATGCAGGCCTGCATGATTTAAAAATGGAAATATATTGTTCATACCAGCTCTTTGGAAGTGAAATAACTGCATTTTTGAGAAAGCTAAAGTTAATAACACACCTTGAATACACATGCAATCTGGGCCATCATCTAATGGAAATCCCTGTAGCTCCTTTTCGCTTGCCTCGAACTAAACCAACTTATATGACAAAATGAAATAGCCCTTGCATCTCCCACTCATTTCTGAATCTCAGCCCTGTGTTACATCCAAAACTCTGAGGAAATTTCCCTTTGGAGATGAACACTATTGTTGTAAAGTAAAGGAATTTATCATCATGTCACATTGCAGGCAAGCTATTGGTGCCCTGTCCATGGTGTTTTCACACAAAGGTCACTTTCCAATTGCTAAAAAATCCGGCCAAATCTTCAGCTGAAAATCGTGGCTCTGTGCTAAGGAAGCTGTAATATCATGCTAATGGAATACTGAGTCTGCAAGGTCCAGACACATCAGCTGCTCCAGGTTCAAAGTGGATGTGGCTGTGCTGAGACTGGGCACAGGGACTGGCAGCAGGGTTTTATTTCATCCTGCAGGAGATGTGAGCTGCTTCCCAACCCCACAGCCAAATCCTGTTCTTCATTATACAGGGAAAATTGACAGATGAGATTTCCTCTGACTTCTGAGCCAACTGAATCTGGGAGTAATATAGGATCAGTGTGTTACCCTGGGAGATTCATCAGCTTCCAGTTGATAAAGCTTTTCTGTGGATCACCTGCCCACAGCCCTTTGTCCTAGAGCAGGACACGCTATAATTTTTCATCTTTTGCCATCAGACCTTTAGGGACCCCAATGAAAACTGGCAAAAGCAGACAAAGAGTATGAAACAGTAAAACTGTGTTATCAGACACAGAGGACAAGGAGGGCTTTGGGGGAGAAGCTGAAGTTGATGAGCATCAGAGATGAGGGGAAGTTGTTGCTGTGGAAGTAGCAGTAGACTGTAAGGTAAGGTGGCTGTTGAAAGAGAGAGACTCAGGTTTCTTCCCTCATTTTATGCTTAGACTCTCTGCTGCTGAATCTCAGATTTGGTTTTAGTTTTTTATTTTATTTTCTGCAACAGAAACCCATTGTTAGTGCACATAAAATTAAATATGTGTACTAGTTTGGGAAAAGTAGCTTTGAATGTTTTCCTTAAATTTTAGAGGCCAACCTGGAATGACTCAAAATTGACATTCATAGTTGGGCAGGCAACTCTGGGCTCAGAATTCTGATGGGATAGGTCAACTGACAAAGACATCTGATAAAGACACTTGTCAAAAAACACTTCTGACCAGAATCTAGAGGAAAACCCAGAGCAGAATTCCTTGTGCTCCTGTGTGTACAATTTCTGTTTGAGCTCTGTGGGCTCCTGACGTTTGGAATGGTCAGAGAAATTGGCTGGGGTTTGAGGGGTTTGTTGGAGGCCTTTTAATGGTTCGGTGCTCACTCGTGGGCAACTTCATTTTTCCTAACTCTAACCCAATTCCCAGCCTAAATGAGAAAAGCAATGCAGCAGCTTTGAGAACAGATTGGAGGTCTGTGCTGCAGTTGGCAAACTGGGTGGTGTCCATGTGGCAGTCAAGCTGCCTTACAATATTGGGCAATAAACAAGCAGGAACCTTTCTGATATTTAGCAACTGCACCATAGTTTCTCATCCTTGGGTAAGATTAACCTTAGGTCAGCAAGAACAATAACATATTTAAGAATAAAAGGGCTGGGTGACTGCCAGCACCCTGGTCTGGCAAGGGAGGAAGAAAGTTTTCAGCTGTAAGGGATGTATTAAAATGCTGCTTATGTCATGGTTGGGATCCTCTGGCATGTGTTGTGTTAAATAGGAATAACATTCTGCAGAGCAAACAGATAAATATTGTACATTACTGTACAAAACTGTAGGTTTCAGTACTATGGCTGAAATCTGTTCTTTAGCTGGACCTTCAAACAAGAGAAGATGTTCTGTTTGTGCTTCCATGGGTTTTGTATCAGTCTGTGCACTTCTGCAGCCTCACTGAGGATGTTTTGTGCTCAATGAATAGCTGGTACAGTGGGTTTTACCAAGAGATCTTGTTCCTGCCTGCTCCATGGTTGCAGTTTTGCCAGCAGGACAGGGTACAGCCCATTTCATCCCCGAAACACTCAGAGCTGTCTGTCTGGGTGCAGAAGTGTCAGCAGCACAGTCCCCTGTAGAAAGGAGTGGGGAAAGGAAGCTCTTGGAGCACAATCTCCACTCCCACCCTCCTCTCCAGAAGGAAGGTGCTTGCCACTGCCTGACCGAGTGCCCACGATGCCCCTCGCAGCCAGACAGAGCTCGAGGACACGGTCTGGAGGAAGCCCTGCCATGGTTCACCAGATGGGATTTTGGGAGCAGACAGATCTGTGCACTGGAGGTTTGCTCTGTTTCCAGCCGCCCTTGGGCATGCAGACAGGCACGTCCGCTCCAACCACGGTGCCAGAGCTGAGTAGGGCAGCATCTGAGCTTAAATAGCAGCTTTTCTGTCTGCACTTAGAATTATTTTGATGTTACAGTGCTGAGAACCACCAGAGTGTGCAAAGCCTGTGGTGTCTGACTGTGCTTACTTGGTGGGAAGGTCAGAGTGGGATGGGGTCTGTGTTTGGCCCACTCCTGTGGGAGCTGTATCCTCACACCTGTATGTGCTCTCAGTGACATCTGAGCATCTTTTTGTGGCTTGTAGCTCATAGCTTTTATCCTGCACACCTGTGTGGTGTGAGGAAACATCATCCACATCTTCCAGACAGGCAGTTCAGGCCTGGAGAAGCCAAGTGCTGCCCAGAAGGTACTGGGGCCACAGTAGAGTTCTGTGGCACTGCCACAGCTGGGCTGAGATCTAGTCCAGCATCCAATCCAGAGGATTTGTGATCCTTAACGTGTAGTTCAGCTGCAACAGGAACCCATCAACACAAATTCGCATTGCCTGCAGTCACGGGATGGCTGGGAATCATTCACAAGGGCGCCTTCCAAAATTTACTCTTCAGCAAATTTTCCCATATTACTTTGAAGGAAATGGAGTTGATTGCAATAGTAAATGTGTTTTTGATGTGGCAAAAAGCTAAGTGCTCCCAATATATCACTTTTCCCTTTCTGCTGACACATTCCTCGGTCCCCCTGAGTAAGAGAAGGAAAACAGGAGAGGCGGTTTGAAGAACATGTTGTGCCTGTGATTGACAAGGGCTTGTATAAATCAGTCAAAGGGAATCCTCCAGGCATTCCCTCTTGTGGGAAGATCCCACAGTGCTCCCTGGCCTTGATCGTTCTGTCTGCCGATGTTTGTGTACAAAATGTGTGGGTGGGAGATGAGCTGGATTTGAACCTCCGAGAGGAACAGACATCAGCTCTTCTAATTGAAAGCAGCTTCCTCGGGAGGGGGATGACATGGGCTTCCAGTAACTAGACACAAATAGTCACCGCATACTTTGGAGCACATACTAAGCTGCTGTGGATATCCCACTTGCTGTGTGGGTCTGAGAATCTGGATAAGCCCCAGTGAGTGGAGCTTGGAGCACTGTGTGATGCTGTCATTCTTCAAAGAAAATGCTTCAGTGTTTGGTAACACCCTGAAATGAGAAGTCTATCTATGTGTTCTTCCCTCCGCAGCTGTCAGGTGCTTTAGCTGCTGGTTTGCATCACTGTAGCAAACTGGAGGATGTTAGGATATAATCTGTTTCTCATAAGTGTGAATTCCTGTGAATAGCAATGACGAGAGATGATATTCTGTCTTCCAGGCCATTGGAACTTGTAGTTCTAAAGGCATTGGTACTGCAGTAATCACATAGTCATTTAGCTTAGAAAAGATCTCTGAGATCATTGAGTCCAACCATTAACCTAATTAATAAATAGGGGCCTTTGGGCTGCTGCCACATTCTGGGGATGCCTTAAAAGCAGAGGTGTGAAAGACTCTTCCAGCAGATGATTCTCAAGCTTGGCAGATGTGATGTCACCTTCAGTACCTGGGCAGAATTGCAGTGGGGATGGATTTACCACGTGTTGGAGCCTGGTGAGATGATGGAGTCTGTAGGTGACAGGAGCTGTTTATCCAACCCAGTTGTTTTCAGAGAAACTTAAAAAATCTTCTTTTTTTGCCATTAGCTAAGTTTACTGGCCAGCAGCGAGTGGAGAAGAGGCTCTTGTAGCCATTCATCTCTCTTAGACTTTTCCCACACTCCTCAATTAGACTGTTCTAAAAGAGCCTTTTACCCCAGGACCACTTTGAAACACTTGTCTGGGTAGCAATGGATCAGCCTCAGCAGGGGGAAGCTTATCTAACCTGCTCAAACCAGGCCAGTCTGACAGCCCACGTGGCCTGAACACAGGCTCTTTATGCAATGCTCAGATTTTTGCTAATATTCTCCAGCAGAAGCAGAAAGTGCTAGGGTTCACACACGCACACAAATCAAACAAGGCATTTAAAAGTTATCAGAGATTTCCAGCCCACCTCGGCAGGGGTTTATTTTGGGTTAGAATCAAACTTTTGGTGAAGGTCTGGGTGATTTCTTAATACAAGTTTTCACTCATCCATTAAGTGGCACTTAAAAAGCACTGAAAGTCAGGGCTTGCATTTCTTTTAGCCACCTTTTTGGACCAACAGAGCAGGAGGAGAAGTAAGAATAAGAACAAAATCATATGAAAGTAATGAGACCTTTGTTCATGTCAAAGACCTCTCTGACCATATATATTGCAGATGTGGGTAAGATAAATTCCCTAACTGAAGAGGTATTAAAATAAAAACCATGCTCCCAACAAGAGACAGGCTGCTGAAAACGCAAGAAGGGAGAGTTGCGAAATGGTACATGTCGAATTGCTGGCCTGGATTTCAAATGCCAAAGATAGTTTATGTAAAGCCTTGCTCTGCTGTAAAATGTAACACTATCCACTGGCTAGCCTCAATGAAGCTTGGTCCCAGTTGTTTCAAAAAATAAATAAACTAAAAATCTTCTTCCAGCCCATTAAAGCTGATTTATGTTTTGCCTGTAAGATTCCTCTGTGCTGGATCTTGAGGGACTCAGATTTTAAAGGGGATTACCTCACTTTTAGCCAATCTGGTTTCACATTCCCAGGCATACCAGGCTCTCTCTGCAGCACCCAGACTTTGCCTGCCGAGACCGAGAGGGCATTTCTATGCAGAATTTTTGAGTGGGCACAGGATTTTGGATGGCTGCTAATTCTCTTGTTTCACTTCAGGGTTCTCTTTTTGGTTTAATAATCAAATTGGTGATGGGAACAGCTTTACTGACAGCACATCAGCACAAGGAATTCCATCTATTCCTGTGGTAATGACAGTCAGTGAGTTCACCAAAGGGTTGTGAATCCAACAGGTACCTTTCAGATGCTCCAGGAACCTCAGCTATAAGCATCCTTCTAATGCAGCAGTAACTTTTTCCATGCTGGACATTCCCTTTTTTCTGTCTGCTGTGGAGGTGAAGGCTGTAGTTGTTCATGCTTCCTTTTTGAAGCAGCTTCACTGAGCACTGTGTTTTCAGGGTGATTCTGACCATTTGTTGCAGCTTCATTTTCACATCTGACATACTGATGGCACTGCAAGGCTCTCTGGTACTTCGATTCTGGCTTTTTTTTTAGCTTTTCATCCATAACAGGACTTGGGAATCATGGACTTTATTAAAAAGAGCAGTTTGCCTCCAATCTCACTGCTGCCAGCCGTGGAAAGGCTGCAGGTGTAGGAAGAAGGTGATTTCACTTGCAGAACTGGTTGGTGAAAGAGGAAACCAATTTGCTTCAGTTGGGTTCTAGAGGCAGGACTTTCCTGGCTACACCTGGTTCCAAGGTTACAGAGCCATGTGTGGCTCCTCTGGGATTACAGTAATATCAGGTTTAAATAGGGCAGTGCTGGAGCACCATGGAGGTAGCTTCATGCTGTCTGTGCTGGGAGCTGGGGTGGTCAGAAATAATCCTCCCTTGAACTCCAGTGGGAAGACTGCTGGTCCATTTGGGTGGGAGCAAAGCTGTTCTAAATGCTATGAAAGACCTGGTACCAAATTCAGAGGAGATTGTTGGCTCCCATCCAGCAGCTGTGAGTCTTTAGCTCCTGTTCAGGTTTCAGTTTTTCTTAGTGGGGTGGAAGACCTGGAAACTTAATTTTGAATAATCTCATGGTATTTAGAAGCACAGTTATTGTGCATTACTTTATCCTAGGAGTGCACCTGGACTTTGTTTCCCCACTCCAAGCAGTCAGAATCCTTCCTCACTGTCCTCTACGTCAGTTTTGGTGTTTCTTTTCTTCCTGCTGCAGATGTGTCGTACCAAGGTGATCGACTTAAATGATGGTGTGTCCCAGTATGCCTGGTATCCCTGCACAGCCAACTTCCAGTACTCCCACATGGCACAGACCATGTTCTGGCTGAAGGTAGGAAGTGCACACATTGTTCGGAAGTTTCCTCTTTGCCTGCCTCTACAGAGATTCCCCAGCAGGCAGAATACCATGGGCCAGCCTTCCCACAGGGCCAAGCTGCTCCTTTCTGAAGTATGTTTAGAGCAAAAGAGGAAAACAATGTTTTTGAGCACTGTCTAGAGAGTCAGTAGTGAAGTCCCCTCGTGTGTGACAAGGCTATTGAATTTCTGAGAGGGTTCAGCTTCAGGGCTGTTTGACTTGAGTTTATCTAGTTTGTGTAAGGAGAGATTGGAAGAGAAGATTTCTGTGTGACCTGGGATGGAAATTCTTCTTTTAAAAGTCCTGGACTGGCTCCTGGGGATTTTTTAAAGCCCACCACAGTTCTCTACCTCAGGCTTTGTGGGGTTTGTGTTTTCCCAGGCTTATTTTTCCCAGCCTATGGTGGCTGCAGCAGTCCTGGTTCACTTGGTCACTGATGGGACCTACTACCTGGACCAGAAGCAGGAGACCATCGGTGTGCAGCTGTTTGACACCAAAGAGCAAAGCCACGACCTTGGTAAGACTGTGTTGTATTAAACTCCCTCTTTACTGCTTGCTTGATCTGGTGATGCCCCCGTTCACCAGTACTCCTGCTCAGTTTTTTTCAGAATTAGACGAAAAAGGTGCTTGCTCAATGCTCCAGGCCCTGAGTCTCACTAGAGTTTATTGAAAATGATGTGTTATTTTACACAGACATTACTCCATAGCTGTTCACTGTCTGTTCAGAGGTGATTAGCTCCTCTTCAGTCACTAAAATCAGCAATGTTTCAATGCTTCACACCCAGCACTGCCCTGGAGAGACACCGATGGTGCTACAGATGATCCCCTGGGAGCAGGGAGGGAGGGACCTGCACCAGCTGCTGCAGCAAAGGCTTCTGTTTCCCAGGGAGTGCTGGGTGCTCTCCAGCCCTGCCTGCAGGGAGGTCTCCAGACCATTTAATGTCCAACATTCCCCAGGTGAAGTATTTCAGGTGCTGAAGGTCCAGCCCCAGGGCCCTGCCAGGCTCCTGGCGTGGCCTCAGCAGATGTGCCTGGGAGAGGCAGGACCCGCTCTTGTGCTGCCGTGCCAGCACAGACAGGCTTTGTCTCCACCCTTGGCACAGGGCCCTAAACTGGGGAAGTTGTGTCTGGTGAATTGATCCAGACTGCATTTAAGCTCCAGAACCCAGGAGCTCTCTCTAGCTCCCAGCTCTGTGTCAGGGTAGGACTTGCATAATCCCTTTCCAGATGTTCTCTGCGTTTTTTTTTCACTGAGCAGAAAGCTGGCCAGGTCACCTTGAGAGCAGTTTTTAAGGAAACATAACTCCCATACCCCAGCTTTCTGTTTTACCATAGAATTTCAGTTTTAACAAGCTGAAAGTCAAATGAGCTTCCCACTAGTGATGAGAAGGAACACAGAGTGACAGGTGTTAGATGAGCATGCAGGATAATACAGAATTTGGTGGGGTGTGGAGGAGAACAAAGGAAATACATGTGGAGTCTGTGGTCCAAGAACAAACTGAAATTTGTAGCAAGTTGTGCAGGTTGAGTCAGGATGGCTCCTAGTTTGCCAGAGCCCTTGGATTAATCTTTTACTCCTTTTGCAAAACAGTGGCACATAGCTGTATCCCTCTGAGAAATAAATGATGGAGACACGAGCATGCCAGCAGTACTTAATGTGACATTTTATAGGGACAGACAGGCAGACTGGGAGAGAAAGAGAGCAAGAAAGAGGAGCAAAGAGGAAACTGAGGGTTAGGTTTTGAAATCTTCAATGAAGTTGCAACATGAGTTTGGCATGGCTCAGCATGATGTCTGGATGTCCTCCCAGCTGAAACGCTGCTTTCATCATGGAACAGCCCCTTTGACCTTTCAGAAGAGGCTGCCTGGAGCAGAGGAGAGGTGTAGGTAGGCTACCCAGCAGTTCTCACTCAGGCAGAGCTCCCCATTGCTGTTCTGTCTGAGTTCTGACAGGGACATGAAGTCCTTTTCCTGGCTATTGTGTTTCATGTGTTTGAATTATCACCATGGCAAGCTGGAAACTGCAGCTGAGATGCAAATGTTGGCATGCACTGGGGGCAGGACTGACTGGGACACTCAATGAGTCTGAAGCAGAAGTTCATGGCAAACTAAAAGTACATCCAAAAGGAAGTAGCAATAATTTAAATCTCGATCAGTCCTCAGTGTGCTGAAGACACTGCCATGAGCAAAGAATAGCCTATCCAGACATGCAGTTTCCTGCCTTGATCAGAGCAAGTGGACTCCCAGAAAACAATGTGAAGCTTCTTCTAAGTGCTGGTAGGAGATGGAGAGGTTGAGATGCCAAACACCTCTGGTGGTGCCGCTGGTTCAGAGCCAGCGTAGACACCAGGGTTCAGCTGCTGAGCTGAAGAGATGGGTGCAGAGCCACAGAAACAGGGGTGATCCTGAGACAGCTCTGACTGCCCCCATGGGCACCTGTACCATCTTCATGGCTATTTCAGGGGAATTAAAAAACCTTCACCTGTCCAGCCACTGTTTTCCTGGCCAGGGTCAGAAATAACCAGCAGTGCAGCACAGCTCTGAGGGTCTGCTCTGTTGTGGACACCACCTGAGTGCAAGGAATGAAATAGAAGTGAATAAACAGCCTCATACCATAAGGTCTTGGCTTTCCATCAGAGAAGGCAGAAACTTCCAAGGAATTTGGGAACCCGGGATTTTGAGTATTAACTGCACCTGTTTGTAAGTGAGAAACGTGCACCGTTCCACAAGGAGCTGATATCAAAAGATTTCTGGGAGGCAAGTAGACAGGGAGGTTATTTCAAGGTCAGGTGAAGACCAAAACAAAAAGAGGCTTGCTTTTTTATATATATTTTTTTTTTATTACAGGAAGATTTTTTTAAGTAGAGGGTGGGAGATAGATGTTTAAAGAGCGTGTCTTAATTCACAGGAAATCACTTTCTAAGGAGAAAAATGAAAGCCTTTTTATTCCTTCCCTTTTGAGTCAAGAAATCCGAACTGGGGAAAAGAAATAATAACAGAAATCCCTGAGCCAGTTAAACATGCAAATAGAATTTATTTTATTTTCAAATTTGTAAGTGTATCAGGGTAGCCAAGGGGCCTGGGCCAAAGCCATTGCTGGGGGAGCTCCAGTGAAGCAAATGGATCTGGAGCCAGGCTGATCCTCGGAGTGATGCCATGGAGCTGTGGAGGCAGAGCCTTGCAGGCAGCCAGCAGGCCATGAATCTCAATTAATGAATTTTGAGGGCAGCCGACAGCTGTCTGTCCTCTGCCTTCCCCCTGAGATGGGTTTGGCCCATTTGAATTCAGGTTGCTTCTACCTGAAGGTGGGAATTTCTTCCCAGCTGTCACTGAGTGCCTTATCCACTGAACAAAAGGGATTCAGAAGTCTCCTTGCCACCTCTCTGGTGTTTCTGTGCACGGCAGCCTTGAGATGCTTTTATTTCCCCAAGACACAATTCTTTTCTTCTGTAAAATCCTCAGTGGCTTCATCACCCTCATTTCTATCTCCAGGACCGAATCTGCCTTTTCTTGCAAAGAACAAGATACCCTAAGGCTCAAAACCATTGAAGAAAAAATCAAATCTGGGCAAATTTAGTGGAAAACTCATGCAAAAAAAAGTTCTACACTGAGTGCTAATGACATGCACAGTTCCAAACAAGCTGCTGGTGCCCCAGCCCTGGTGCACAAAGCCCCCCAGCCTGCCGGCACTGTTTGATCCTGCATATAAAGGCTCCAAGTGTCCTCCAGGACCCATTTTACAATAGTGTAACTCTGCTTCCCCCGTGCTGGTTGCTCCTGATTTACCAGAGCACAATAGGAACGTAGCTGTGGTCTAAAGGAGCGGCTCCACGGGCCTGCCGCGCTCGCGGAGAGAATGGCAGCCTTTCTTCAGCTGTCTGGAGGGATCTGCTTCCCTCTAAGCTCTCCGCAGCGATTTGGGAAGCCCCTCCAGGCAGCTTACCATAACTTTTCAGCTCTATAGGGCCATTCCTCTGGGTGAAATGCCTCTGAAGTGCCCACAGCTTCGGGAAGCAATTGTGTTAAGCCTGACCCTTCCTCTGATCTTGTCTCTCCTCTGGCAGGTGTCCACGTCCTGAGCTGCAGGAACAATCCCCTGATTATCCCCGTCATCCATGACCTCAGTCACCCTTTTTATCACACCCAGGCTGTCCTCATTAGCTTCAGCTCCCAGTTTGTGGCCATCTCCGGGGTGGCCCTGCGTTCCTTCCACAACTTCGACCCCATCACCATCAGCAGCTGCCAGCAAGGACAGACCTACAGCCCCGCGGAGCAGAGGTGAGCGTGTCAGCCCCGCTTCCCTCTGCCTCACACCCACCACCCCCAGCGCCGGCCGGGGCTGGGGAGGAGGCAGGAGGGGCACAGCAGCTGAACCCTGCTGACCCCTTTGTGTCACGGGTAAAAAACCGGCAGTGTTCTCATTGATCAGGATGGATGGGACATTTAACCCGCACGGGATGCTGTTAGTGAATTATTTCCTCTTCCTTTCTCCTCCCTCCTTTATGCCAAGCCTGGAATTGGGGCCGGTTCACTCTGCACACATTCCCCAGCCCGGCGTGGAGTTGGCCACTCACACACCAGGTCAATCTGAACCCCGTTGTGCTGCCAGAGTGCCACAGGGACCTCCCAGGGAAGGGACCCCGGGGACACAGAGTGATGCCTGTGCCTTGGAGGGGCCGGATCCTGCCAGGTGCTCAGCCCTGGGCTGCAGGGCCGTGGCCATCAGCATCTGCTGTGCTTTTATGACTGGCTGAGGCCCTCAGCACCTCTCTGGATCCGGCCCCCATTCTGAAAAGCTCTGTGGGACCCCCCAGGATGAAAGGTTTATGGCTACCGTTTTATTCTTGTTGTTATTACAGACACATCAATAGATCACCACCAACCCCTCTCAGTCTCTGCTTTACAGCATCCCACAGAGATTGTGACCTTTCATGGCCTCTGGTGCAGCAGCTTCATGGATCCTTTCAGCGAGGCACTGAAAAGAAGAGGAGAGAATTTAGCAAAACCCCTGAAAGAATAATTTTTTTTCTTCCTTTGTGAATTCAAAGTTGTGAGCAGTTGTCATACCATAGCGGCAGCAATAGTAAAACAAGTTGCATATCCCAGCAAACCTCTGCTCAGCCTCCTAAGCAAGCTGTCATGTTTTTTGATAATGTTCTGGCTTGTTTTTAGGACTTGCTTTTATTCCAGGAAAGGCGGGAGAGTGAGAAGGGGGGGAGTGAAGGGAAAATAAAATCAAAAAAAAGGAGTATATCTATAGCTAAATCAATCCAGTCAGTGTGTTCTGACCTAGATTCAAAGCCTCTGATCGTTGTGTGCAATAGGTTGTATAAATTCAGAGGCCGAAAGACAGCAGGATCAAGTTTCAGATGAGAAGTCTGGTGGTGGAAGTGTGGCCAAATCCCAGCGCTGAAGCAGGACAGAAAAAGGGCAAGAAAGCCCCACTGGAAGGAGATGGTGAGAAGCAACAGGGAGCTCAGGAGGACTGAGAGACAGGGCCACATTCCACTGCCCTCTCAAGTTTTCAGTAGGAATTGAACCATTTGTTCACTTATTGAACCAGAAGTGTTCAGTGTTTAGAAAGTTATTTCCTTAATAAAAAAATGCATCCCCCTTAGGCAAAGCTTCAGTGAGCCTTTGCAGCCCAGCAGCACAACCTGCAGAAATCCCTTGAGGAAGACTCACCCTCCTTTTGCCTCTTAGGTTTCTTCTTGATTTTTTTGGCATCATTTTGTTTTTGGGATGCACTGAACCCTCTCAGCCCCCTGCTCTCACAAACTCCCATCTGAGCCTCACTTGTTCCAAGCAATGTTTTAGGTCTTGCAGGTTCCAGCACTGGATTGATCCTAAAGTTTCCTACGTCTGTCAGGGAACTAGAAACTCTCAAAAGTAAAGCCCTGGTCCAAAGGCATTGAAATCAGTGGAATTATTTCCACTGATGACAGTGCTCCAGTGGAGAGTCAGTGCCCAGTTTGCCTTGTGGTGGGATCATTTGGGGTGACCAGATCTCTTTTCTTCTGTACAACAAACTCCAAGCAGTTCATGTGCCCAAGATGTAGAAAAAGTTGTGCATTAAGCTGTGGAATCAGGAAATAGGTGACACCTTTGCTGTCACCTGCTGTCTTTTTCTTGGTTATTTTACCCAATCCAGGAAGAACAGAGAAAGATAGGTAGATTTAAAAAATTATTTCTTAGCCAGCTCAGAGGCTGGATGTGGGTTTTCTGCCTCCCCTGCTTGCAGTCTGCCCATCAGATTCCCTTGAAGTGCCAGTTCCACACTGCCCATCTTTCTCTTCTCCCTTTCCCCACTGGTTGCATTTTCCTAATATGATTTTTAAGGTATTGATTGAATTTTTAAAGGAACTTTTCTTCCTATGCGTGATCATCAATTTTACCCCTTTCATTTTCCTTAGGTCAACATGGATATTTTTGCCTGCTTTTTGGCTTCTCTCTATAAGAGGTATTGTTTCTCTCTTTCAAGGAGAATTATTTTGCTTGGAGAGGATTTATAGCCAGATACAGATATTTCTAGTCAAAGGTGCAGGTTTTAAAATTGTGAGGGAAAAGAAATATATTGTCCTTTAAAAGTTAACACAGTTTTTAGTTTGAGGGTGAATGGATCCCTCCCATGGGTTAGTAACAATTTAATGACTGAAAATAAAACATGCACTTACTTTTCTTTCTTAAAATATGTATTATAGCTAATATTTTAGAGAAAAATGGGCTTAAATCTAAAAGTCCAATTGAACTTTACAGGTAGCTGTCCTCAGTCATCATTAGATGTTTTGAAAATCCATTCCATCCTCCTGAAGACATTTATAGTTTGAAAATTCCAGCTCTGTCCTTTCCAGTTTTATTCTTCCAGTTGTTTTTTCTGCTGCCAGTGAGTACAGGCTCTTTTTTCTGTTTTCAGCAGAAGTTTACCTCACTGCTGGAGATGTGCTGTAAAAATGACACTCTTTATTTCCACATTGCATCCTTAGAGCAGATATAATGACCTGGTTACTTCTTCTCTTGTGCTTTATAGCTCGAATTATTATACTTTTACTGTTTCCTGTGTAGCCTCATGCAGTGGACGGTGAAATTGGGTGTGCAGAAGCAGAGGTGTAATTTCCCACCCCGCAGTCACTCGGGCAGCAAGAAGGCTTGATGGGCTGTGGCTGCCTTTGACAGTGGTTCCTCAAAAATAAGGTTTTTGTCTTTTCCACTGGCTAGGAAACATCAGCTGTGGGTCATCCATCCCTGGCAAAGCAGTTCATGGGAAGTGCTGCTTTTCTTGGTGGCACTTCCCTGCCATGGTCACCAGATCTGTCCCTTCCCACCACCCCTCCCGGTGCCCCTGCTCCTCTCCTGCAAACTGCAGGCAGGAGGCAGGAAAGCCCAATTCACCCAATCCAGCTGTCAGAACTGTGCACTTAGGAGTTTCTGTCTTTCTAATCCACCATTAACTCTGTGTTCATGCTGAAGACAAATCCCCTCTGGCTGCACGCAGGTCTCCAGTCTTCTTGCCTCACATTGTCACCACCTTGTGCTTTCTAATGAGTGTAGAAAAAAGATTTTCCTTTGCTGTCTCTGGTTAAACCTTGGCACAGCCTCACTACTATGGCTTCTGTGGGGGAGATTTTGGGTTTCCCTCCCTCCATAAATGTGCATATCTGGGTGTTTGACGCTGTAGACCAAGACCCACTCCTGGCCACCACACCATCACCTGCTCTGGCCTCTATGGAGAGGTTCCCTTTGAGCTGCACCCTTTGCTGCCCCAAACAAGCCCCAGGGATTCGTAGCCCACTCCAGCTCTTCTCTTTGTCTTGTTCTCGCCTGCTGTCAGCTTCCCCAACAAGAAATGATGAAGATAAATCTTCAGCAGCAGAACAAATGCAACCGCTCTTTACAACTCTGGTTATTTTTTTTTTTTTTTCCCTTTTCATAAAGGGGAAAAAAGGGTTTCCTCGTCTCTTTTTGTTGTGAATTAATGCAGCTTTCTCTTTCCCGGTTCGGCCGCCTTTCCCCTGCCCTGCATTCTGTCATTAAGCACAATCTCTGTCAGCTTGCTTCGGGTGAAATTAATGAATTTCTCACAGAACTGTTAATCATAGAAGCTTTGGTCCGTGACATGTGTTATAATTCAATGGGTTTTTAACCTTCGCCCCGTTTTGGTAATTGGCAAACGGCATCATTTGGCTTTTATTAAAGTGGAAGGCAATGCATTTTCTTTGTTTGCCTGGACAGACTCTGGCAGGGAGACCTGTGGGGCTGCTGACGCCCAGGGACACGGTCCCACTTCCAAGCTGGCAGGGTGACGGGGCTTTGAGAGCTCTACCAGTTCAATATGGACCCCCCTGGCAGGAACAGCTCACACCACGGGGTGCAGGCAGGCTGGAGGCAGACCCCATCCCCAAGGAGGATTTGCCCTGACAGTGATGGGGACAGTGAGGGGAATGTGCTGGCTCGTGCCTCTCCTTTCCCTGAGGCTTACCTTGGGTTGGAACAAAGGTTTTCTGTAAACCTCTGGGTTTAGCTTCATTTTGACCCTTTCAGTCTGAAATAAGGTTTTGCTGGGATTGCTGTCAGAGTCAAACGCAGCAGTACTGAGGTGACATTGCTGAAGGGACCATAGGTGACACCATTTGTGTTGTCGCTCTCATGGATCAGATTTGAAGGCAAACACCTTTTTAAGAAAGGGCTTGATCCTTGTTCCAGTCAGCACAGGTTCACCAGTCCCCATCCAGCCCCATGGATTTGGGTAGATATTCAAGATTTTGTGTTAATACAAGGAGGCAATGTGCTTTAGCTGAAGACTGAAGAAGACAAAGTCATTGTCAACTTTTCAGCTTTTTTTTTTTTATATTTCTACAAGAAATGTGGCTAGCAGCCTCTGCATATATGTATAGAGAGAGAACCTGCTCTTCTTGCCTTTAGAGTAACCTCTAGAGAGGAGAACACAAACCCATTGTAAGGATAAATATGTTAGAAAAACCCTCAGAAGGCTAAACGTGTGTGAGTTGTGTGGATGGTGGCACAGGACAAAACCAAATTGCCCTTCAGATCTGCAGCCCAGGCTGGCCCAGACTGTGAAAAAGGGAGTTTATTGCACTGTTCAAGAGATAATGCTGTACCCCTTCTCCTAAAAAGTGCCCACCATGAGCTTTTAGGCTCACCTGAGCTTAGGTACGTGTCAGAACCATCACAAAGGAAACACATAATTAAGGCACCATGTTAAGAAGAGTTCTTGGAAAAGCGCTTGACCTCGGGGTTAGGAAAAGAAAGTTTGGCTGCTGTAAGCTTTTTGAAAGAGGAAGTCCTGGATTGTTTTTATGTGAGGAAGGAAGAGCTCCACTTAATTGTTATAATTTTCTATAAACATGTTAAAATACAAATGCTTCTAGGATTGTGTCACTAAGGCCCCAATTTAGCAAAGCCCTGAGCTATTTGCTTACATCCCCCTGTAGTCAAATCTATCAGTGGGACTTAACTGTGCTTTTGAAGTTAAGCACATATTTAAGTGCCTTGCTGAATTGGGGCCAATATTGGCACAGAGAAATACAGATTTAGAGCCTAATGACTGAGCTCATTTAGATTTGGGATGGGCAGAATGGATTTGAATAAAATAAGAACTGGCTCAGAAGTTCAGCCTACATGTGAAGCTAACTCAGTCCAGGGCTTTTTACGTCGTTGAAACATCCTTCCTCGATCTGTTTTGAACATGCAATGGAATGTGTGCAAGAAATCCACTGCTCCTTGCACTCACCTCAGTATGAAGATGTTGTTTTAGGAAATTGTACACTGCCAGGGCAAGAAGAGGAACAAGTAGATCCTGAAGGGGACCTAGTAAAATAAACACTTGTCAGGGAATGTCCCAGGCACCAACAAGCGAGTAAATTGAGTAAATCGTCAGAGTGGTCCCTGGGTCCTTTGTGTAGCTTTGCTCCAGACTACTTCGTACTTTGGTAAGGATTTTTGGGAGTTAAGATAGAACAGGGATTATTTGAAATAGGCAGTTTTGATGAAGTCACATGGTTTTGACTGCAAGAAAATGGGATAAACTGTCCTATGCCAGGAGTCAACATGATTTAAAGCTGAAGCGATTTCATTCTCAGATGCTCTTATATTGTTTCTTTCCTGAGGAATGCACAATTTCTGGAACATGTGATGATTGACCACTACTAAATGGCAGTACCCATGCAAGAGCTTCTGTAATCCACAAATGGATGTGATGGGTTCTTTGTCTAAACTTCCTACTTGGAGATATTAATTTTTCCTTCCTAATTCTCCATTTGCAGAGCTCAATTCAGGATCATGACTTCAAAATTCATTGGGATTTATGGCTGACAGTAGCTGATACCAAATTGGAACCAGTAGCTAGAGAACCAGAAATATTTAAATTAGAAACATTTGGTGGCAGTGGTTGTTTTTTTACAAAAAGTGAATGGTTGTATTGTTTGTCACTGAAGTCATTCATATAGAGTTACAGACAGAGAGAGCTGCCCAGATGATCTGCTAACCAAGGCATAATCTGGAGCCTGGAGGGGGTGGCTAAAAATGTTCCCTGGCCATTTCAGAAGACCACAAGGAGACTTGTAAACAGAAAGAAGAACATCACAATAAGTGTTTCTTAATGCCTTTGTCTGTGGCGTTTCAGTTCTGTAGGACTTCTAAGCCCAAGCTTGCTCATCTGGTGTCCTGATCTGAACCCCAGAAACCAGATTATTTTTCTCCTTTACATTGATGGAAATGAAAAGCGATGCCACTGACTGCGGTGACGTTGCTTCAGATTTCCCTCTGTGCAAATTACAAGGCTTTTTTTGGGCTCATCCTTCCCTCTGAAGCCATTCAAGCCTGAGTTCAGTGCTACACTAATTCACATAAGTATTAGATTAAATAAGTCTGCTATTTTTTTTTTATTTCTCCAACTTTGATGGAAGAAGGTTTTCAGATTTTTGAGGCAGTTTTGCAACGGGCAGTCGAGGTTTGCAGTATGTGCTTCTGAGAGTGGCTTGGCAATACTGCTCTTTTTTTTTCCCCAGTGAGTCAACTTCCTCAGCACTGCAGCCCTGGCACAGGAGACACTCATGCTGCAGCCTCACCATCTGAGAAATGGAGGGGAGCAAAGTGAGAGTTGGCCCTCGTGGGCCAGTGTAACTGGGAGGTGTAACAGGGAGGGTTCCACAAAGCATCATTCCATCATTTACACCCTCACTCAACATCAGCATCAGATGTTATCGCTGATGTCAGGTGAAGACTTACTCAAACAGCAGTACCATGAGGTTGGTAGGGTTAGGAAGAGGTTGGTGATGTCCTGCTCTGCCTGGGGACCCACAGGGTGTGAGGCTCGTGGTGTGTAAAGGAGTGTGTAAAGCCTGTGGTTCACACCCCTGGCTGATTCGTGTTGGGCATTTGCAAGGCGCAATAGCACCTGGCTGTTCTCCTCACCTTGTTTCTCTTTGATGATGGCCACCTGGGCACAAGGATGTGCTGCTCACTTGTTCTGCTGCTGCTCCATCCACAGCCTTGATCCTTACAGAGTGAAATCCATGGCAGTTTAAACCTGCACGCCAGGCTGTGAGATGAAGTGACTGGAAAACGTGTGAAATCCTTGGTTAGTGGGTGAGGATCCTCCTGAAAGCAGGATCACCCTGGGTAGGCCAGCTCATGCAGAGGATCATCCATTCTGCAGAAGTGATGAGCATCACAGTTGTGCTGATAGCCAGGGGTTTGTTGCATACAAGGGTATGGAGTTGGCCAACACAGAGGTGGAATTCTCCTTCCTCAGCTCTGTCAGCAGCAATGTTTTGTGCACCATGAGGAAATAAAACATTTCTGAATGTAGAAATTGTTTATGGCTCATCACACTCCAGGGGAGGGCCAACACTGAACAAGCAACCTTAAATTACAAGCAGTGGGCACTTCCCATACAGCACTAGTCTGGGACAGAGAAATGAGTTGTGCAGGTACATAAATACTGTCATTTAATCTGATCTAGAGCTCAGTAGAGACATGTGCAGATGTGCTTCTCTATCAGTAACATGGGGATAACAATACCAGCCCAGGTGTCTCGCAGGGGTGTCACAAAAATTAATTAGATAATGTCTGCACGGTGCTTTGAACACAGCAAAACACCACATACATGCTAAGTCAGGGCTTACTAAGCTGAGCAGGGCTTTAGTGGCTGTTAACCCTTTTTTCTAGGAGACAGGAATAACTGCTTGTAATCTATTTCAAAATACGTGTATTAATACATTGCTTTCCCTTCTTTCTACAATTTTCTCTTTCAGGTTCTTCCCAACCCAAGCAGATGGTGAAATAAGTCACTGTTTTCCCTCCTCAGAACTAATTTAACTGTATTAAAATTAAATTAATTTTTAATTTCAGAAGAGACATATCACCTTGTAGGGGTCCTTATCCCAGAAATTTTGTTTCTAATCCAAAACCACTTTGCACATAGAATCATGGAATGGTTTGTGTTGAAGGGACCTTCAAAGGTCATCTGCAGTAAACAGAGACATCTTTAACTAGATCTAGTTGCTCAGAGCCCTGTCCAACCTGGCCATGAATTTTTCCAGGGATGAAGCATCCACAGCTTCTCTGGGCAACCAGTGTCGGTGTTTTATCAGCCTCATTGTAAAAATATTTCTTCCCTCTCTCTAGTCTAAATCTCCTCTCATGCTTTAAGACTCTCAACATTTTCATTGCTCTTTTGTTGAGGGACTACCCCATACTCACATTTGAAGATGTGCTATAATGTTTGACTCAGGTCATCAGAGATGGTGAAAGATTTTGTATCAATCAGACATCTCTGTGTGTATAAAAATTAAACAAAAATCTCTTTTTGCAACTTGTGCTAAATGTTACAATAATTTTCCAGAGAGAGAACAGACAGTTTCCATGAGGGAAATATTTTATGGATGGCAGGAGAGCAACTGGAGAGATCTGAAATGACAGCATGCTGCTGGGTTCGATAAGAGCTTATCAACACAGCTACACAGCTGATGTTTGGTGTTCCTCGTGAAGTGGAATAAAATGAATGTGATGATTTCAATCGAGCTGCTCAAAGATAAGAGTGTCTATCGCAGAAACCCCTCCTCACTTATGCACACTTATCACTGCCAATATCAGCACTCCTGAATTCACCAGATTTAAAATTGGATGGGGCGTGAGGACTGCTCTTGGAGGAGGAATGGTTTCACAGGAGGGAGGGAGGGAGGGAGGGAGGGATGGATGGATGGATGGGTAAAAGGACATTAATACAGGAGCAGGGAGGTCACAGTGCAGTTGAATATTGCAGAACAGAAGGTACTTCAGCACAACTGGCAGGCTCTTCCCTTTTGCTACAAAACCTGTAATTTGCTGTTATTGTCACCACTGTGCCCACTGCCTCTGTCCTTCAGAACACATACCAAGAGGCTGTGGAGCCCTTTCCTGTGGAGCTGGGCTCAGAACTCTCTGACCAAAGTCTGTCAGTCAGACACTGCTCTTGTGGAATGAATTGAAATAACCAAATAACACCACCACCACTCCTTGTCTCCCTCCCAGCTGTGTCCACTACTCCTGTGAAGCCACCGACTGCCAGAGGCTGGAGATTGAGAACGCGGAGCTGAACTGCGCCGGCGGCAGCGGCTGGGACAGCGGCGCCCAGTGCAACGTCAGCTGCAGGGCTGGCTACATCCTGCACATCCACAGGGATGATGACCTCGTCAAGAGCCAGGTTTGTCCTGCTAGGGAGACTTTTTATGATGCACAAGGCCAGGGTGAGCAAACAGATGTGGAGAAATTGAGGAATAACTAAGGCTAGACCCTAAAATCTCAGCCCAGCCTTGGGATAAGGTCTTGTCCAAATGCTCGTCCTTTGACTCTGTAGGAAGAGTTACTGGCAATGAGCAAAGCTCAGATGTTCCCCGAATTTAGAAATTTTCAGACCAAAATGTTTGTGTTCAGTCCTTGTTTGATCTCACTGGCTCTACCCAGCCAAATAGTAGGGTTAGTGTTTTGGGAATAGGCTGCTTGTGTTTTTGCACAACCAATTTCTGGGTAAAATACCCAATATTTAGTCCTCATATTGAAGCTAACAATGTATTAACTCCTTCGCAGTGTTTCAGTCCATCTGCTCCCAACCCCACCCTGACATGTACAGCATGGAGGGCACAGAAGAAGCACTCAAACTTTTTTTCCTTTCAGACAAATCACCAAAAACCTCCCCCAGCAGGGCAGGAAATGCTCCCCATCCTCTCTAATCCATGCATTAATAATCCAGTCCTACAAAAGCAGCACATCTTCATGCACTGAGGGGGGTATTGAGGAAAACTAGCAATTTGTTTAAACATTAAAAAAAAATGCAAGTGCTTTGTGCTGGGGGAGGTGCACATGCAGCATGGCCCTGGGAGCAGGATGCTGGGGACAGGGGGATGCAGGGCTGACACCCCACTTTGTGCCCTCATCTCTAACACTGCCACATCCTCTGAGTAAGACATGGGGGTGGTTTCCGCCATCAGCACCTTCTCTCCCTGCTTGTGGGGGCAGCACTCACATCTGGGGCAGCCCTCACATCTGGGCCGGGGGCTGGGGCAGCCACACTCAGCAGCCTGTCTGTACTTGTGAAATACTGTGTTCTTCATAAGCTTGCAGAGGGGGGAGACAGAGTGGAGGGGAGTGAGTCAACCCTTTCAACTCAATTATAAAACAAATACAGGACCCCGCAAGCTGGGGCCTCTTCAATCCTAATTGGCATCAGCACCAGAACCCCAGCTCCAGCTGAGCATTTTTACAGAACAGAAAACCAGTTCTCAAAACGAGCCTGAGTGGCTGAACCAGGAAATTGTTGGAAGGGATCTGTACATGGGGTACATGAAGCACACAGGGCTCACAAACCAAATAAAACAGCCTGAGCATGCTTCACTGGCCCTGTGTTATTTAAATGCAAGCATTACCTTTTGGGGAGGCTCGGCCAGCTGGGCATGGTTTTGCTGGGAGAAGTTTGGTTTCAGAGCCTTGATCAGACTCATATGACAGGAGCAGAGGATTTTAGCACCCCTCTCTAATGTGATTCACTGCCTATTACAACATGCTTCCTCTCACCCTGCTCTGCTATTGCACTTCGTTGTCTTTTCCACCAATAAAACCCCCTGGGGCTGGTGGCTTTGTTTTGCTCGGTGCTGTGCATTCACTGTTCAAATCAGGGAAGGAGTGGAGCATCTTAAAGATACCCATGACCAGCTAAGCACATTAAACACGTGCTTTTAAAGTTTTATTCGTGTGCTTCACAGATCTGCTGGAAGGGAACAGACAGTTTCTTTCACTATCATCTTGTTTTATTTCTTTGTGTCAGGTGCTTCAAACTAGAACTTGTGGAACGTGTAGGCAAGAAATGAATTCTCTGAGAAAGTCCAGAATCCATGGTCTGGATTTCTCATATCAAAAGGCATTGTGCATCTTCCTTATTTGCTTCCCAGTTTCAGTTTATGTTCCAGTCACAAGCATTTGGGGGTGAGAAAGGGCATGTGGGTTGTTGTCCATGGCCAGAGGGACTTTCTGTCATGGCTGGGGAACCTTGCACGAAGCTGTTCCTTGTTTTATTTTTGTCATTTAATTGGTTATTTCACTTGTTTGACTGATCTGAGGGTCTAGAGATACATTTTTTCTCATTTAACTGTCAGTATGTGGAGCTGCCTGAGGAAGAGGAGGGATGAAGTAGCTTTGCACGTGTTGATGTTTCACACTCTTGGGTAGGAAGGAGGCTGGGCTGAGGTGCAATGTCTCAAAGAGCACACTGACCATCAGTGGCCCATGACCACTGCATGCTGGTGAAGGAGATTCACAGACCAGTGGAAACACCTTCGTTTAGCATCTGAACCACATTTGTCTTCCCATTTTCATTGAAAGACAGAAAAAAGGGGCAAAGAGAGTGACAAAAAGCAGCATTTTCAAAAGCACCTCAGTGATGTGGGGGCACAAGTCACATTTCAAATCAATCTTTTACATCTAAAGGGTCTTTGAAAAAATCTTCTTAACAGTTTCTGCACTTTCTAGACTCTGTGTCTTCTGAAGCCATCATTTTAATCAGTTTTAGGGCAAAACATTCATTCATTCCCTCTCTGAGAGACTCCCGCTCCCAAATTCTGTTAAAACCCTGTAAAATCACCAAACCCTAAAACTCGTCAGCACTCTATGCAGCAGAAACTGTTTGCTGCTTGAAAAGAAAAAGAAAGCTGAGCTGTTTACAGACTCTTGAGCTCTCTCTCATCCTCATTTAGGGACTTCAACAACAACAAAGGGGTTTGCATAGTGATGGAGCAAAACCCTTCATGTATCTTTCTCACAAAGAAGATCTTGGGGATGTTTTCATTCTGCCTCCCTGATTTCTTCCCACCCCCCCTGACAACTCCATCGCTCTTTCTTGTCTTCTTCCTCTTCCCCTCCTTTGTCTTTCACTGCTTTCCTCCCCCTTGTCCTTCACTGAAAGCCCCGCTCATTCAGTTTCTTGTTGTCATCTCTCCTTGAAGCTACCACCACTGCTGCTCTGGTCAAGAGGTGTTATTTAAAACCCAGCAGCTCCCTAATGTTGTGCAAAGGCATCATCAATCATGCCAGGAAAAGAAAGCGCGGCTCATGTGGGTTCAATTAGAGGCACAGTAGTGGGCAGAAGTGGAAGAATACTTAGAGGGGAGGGCACAGCTGTTCATTTTTAAGGAGAGGAAACTTCACACGTGAAGCATCGCTTGAAGAAGGAGCTGGCTGGGATCTTGGGCAGCAGGAAGGAGACATGAATTCTCCCAGGCTGTTAAAAGTCCCGAGAAACAAATCTTTCTGGCACCAGATTTGTTTAGGTTTGCATCCTCTTCACTGTACAGCACACTGGATCTTTGGAGGCCCCTTTTCTCTCCCCCCTCTTTGCTCCTTGCCCACCCTCCCTCCTTGCTTAAGCCTCTTTTGGAAGGCAAGGCATGAAGGGAAGCAGTTGCTGTGATGCCAGTCAAAGCAGCACAAAGTGCCCAAAGTGACAGCTAATAAACCAGATGAGAAAGCCAAGTGCTTCGTGTGGGCTGCTGTGAGCTGGGTGACCTTGTCAGATCAGACAGGCGAAACAGGCACGTGCCTGCTCAGCCCCGGGTGGGAGAGCTGCAAAGGCAGAGGCAGATGCTGCCACTAGGACCCAGCACCAGATCCAAGGGCTGAGTCTATCAGAAATACCTCCAGGGTGTGGCATGGAGCTGGGGAGGGACAGGATCCTGCTCAGCAGCCAGGGGTGCTGTCCCTGGGCACTGCAGTGATCCCACCCTCAGGTGGAAAGTCAAAAAGCTGGTGGGTGCCATCAGCAATCATTTCTGTGGTAGGTTTGTCCTCTGTGCCACTGGTCTTTGTCTGCATGGCAGGGAATGCTCTGTGCTGTGTCCTGCTGCAGAATTACATGTGCTTCAAGTGATGACATGATAGACATGCTCTAAAACGTGCCATTATTATGTCTGACCTTGAAAACCTCAGCTTCCATCACACCAAATGTGGAACAAATTACTGGGAAAAGCTGAGTAGCCACGGTTTTACCTCCATGGGCACAGCTTCTCTGCTTGGGAATGGCCTTCCCAGTGTGCCAGGAAGAGGAAAATCCATAGGGGTTTGAGAGGACTCTTACAGATTAGGTTAGGGGCTTTGTGGGGAAAGTACCAAAGGGAAAAAACACAGAGATGAAAATGTGGAAACACAATTATTAACATTTTGATATCAAGGTCTAGAACAGAGGCACAGACAAAGGACAGTGGGAGTGTGGCTGTGGAGAGGGATCCCTCCCAAAGAGAGAGCATCCCATGGCATTTCCAGCAGGCTCTGGTGTCCTGCTGCTTTCTGCTAACAAAGACCATGGGCTGCAGCTGAAATACTCTCACAAGTGGTAGCTTGGACAAAACATTCCTTTTGTAAGGTGTGACTGTCATGCACAGATACTGCTTCTGTCTAAATTTTTGTGTTGTATTCTGGTTTTGGAGTTTGCACTGTTTCTTTGGTGTTCTGCAGAGGTACATCTGAAGTGCAGCCCTGTCGTTAGAGAAACTTCCTCATGCACCACACTGTGTTTCAGCAGCCAGCAGCAGCTAGTAGGAACACTCATTTATTCCCAAGCTAGATCACAGCAACACCAATAAATTAATTCCTGGAGCTGAATCTCTTGTCATTGATACAGCTTCCCTATGTTCATCATGGATCCAGTATCCAACATGAAACTATGCAAGACCTGTGTCTTTTCCATAACATTTGGATAGCCCCTGACATCATTAGCTTGAGTTTAGTGGCATCAATACCTTGGGTTTAGTGACATCAATTGCTTGGGTTTATGTTTTAAGTTCCAGCAGCCACGTTGCTGCTGTGTCATTTGATAATAGCATCTGTTAAAGGGAAATGAATGGATGGCTTTGCTGGATGCTGGAGCAGCTTATCCTGGAGTGTTGATGGTTTGCAAGACATGGGAATATGCTGTATTGTCCCTTCTCCTGTGGCCATCACACTGCAACCCCCTGGAATCCTCAGGACATCAACTGCCTACAGTTTATATACACTTTTTAATGGTACAGATATTCTGATAAGCAACGAAGGCAGAATTAACAGCCACTGGAGAATGAAATGATTGGGAATGAGAACACACAGTATCACTTCACCTGATGACTCTGAGTATCCCAGAATGTGCTACTCTGAGTTTGTAGAAAAGACATTTTTTTCCATCAGCAGTGCTCCCTGTTTAAATAAACTCCACGGTCTAGAAAAGGGGTTTTGTGCCCACTTGGGAAGTGTCCAGTTTCTCAGCTCAGGGACTGCTTTTTCCATTCTGAATGCAACCATATATCAAAGGGAGACAGGTCTGAACTTCTGTTGAAACCATTAGGGTGTTTTCGCAAAAAGGGAATCCAGGTCCCTTTGATGTGTGCTAGAAAAATTCCCTTTCCTTTTATAAACCCAGATCAATGGCCGGCGGTGCAAATCTCCTGTGAGCATACCAGCCCTGAATAAAATATTCCCTGGAGGCAGAGGAGTGCTGCTGTATGGCTTGGTCAAATTCCTCACCGGTATCTTCCCCTTCTTATGTTTGGGTTTCTCACATTTCTTAACCTCTGTCCCTCTCTTTATTCTGGTGTGATGGAAAGAGTTAGATTCTTCACTTCTAGCTTTTAATAATTTTCCATTTTTAATTAGAAAGTGGATATGTTGTTTACTCAGTCTCTTTGCCAACATCTGTTTGTCCTTCAGTCACCCAGTAAATTCATCTTAGCTTTAGATGGGTGGCTCCTTTCTTTCCCCCCATTTTTCTTCTTTGCCCCTAGCACTCCAGGATTCCAGTGTGCTGTACAGTTTGGATTATTTCTCAGATCCATAGAAGCTTAGTTTCTGTGTAGCTGTGACAGTAGAGTGACTTTAGGCAAGTCAGAGCACAGGCACTGACTCTGTGTGCAACCTCTCAAGTTCCAGGTGCCAGTTATGGGCAGGACACTCTTGGGTCTGCCCATGGCAAATTCCTCCTGGAAGAGGTCTGTCCCTCAGGCATTCATGTGCATGGTGTCAGGACAGCAGGGCCCTGATTCTGTGTGGAGCCTTGGGGCACTCTGCCAGAGAAACCACAACAGCAGCTGTCAGTATCTGCACACAATGTTGATGTGGCCCGAGGCACTTCCCCTGAGATCCCCATCCAAGGGTGACTGACACCTCTCGGGAGAGCCTCGGATGAGAGTCCCAAATGGCTTCATGTCAGCTTGGCTTTTACTTCAAACTGAAGAGCGAGTTTGACTACTTGGAAGCACAGGGGGATCCCCTTGGAGTGGCTGTGTCACCACAAAGGTGACAGGGATGGGGGACAGCTGTCAGCTCCAAACAGCTCAGGCTTGTGCTCCTTTCTGATGGCAGGGCAGAGCAGCAGGTTCCCTCCTTGTCTCAGGAGGCCAGACTAGAGTTTGGATTATTTGTAGAGCTGCACTCTTTCTATGGAAGCACTTTGGTGGCTCACTCCAGAGGTGCAGAAAATGCTTTCTCTGACGCTGTTTCTTATGAGCCTTGGTGAGTTTGGTAGCTGCTGTCCAAATGATGATGCTAGGGACCAGATATGGCTGTGCTTAGCTTGTGAGCCAGAATTATGGCTATTAGGCTTGAAATGGCTTTGATCTCTCCCTTGCTGCTGTGGTGGCTGTAGCCATGTGTCTTTTTCCAGACGGAGTCCAGCGTCACCATGACTTGCATGGATGGGAAGTGGAACAAGCAGGTGACGTGTGAGCCCGTGGACTGTGGTGTCCCAGACCAGTACCATGTCTACCCAGCCACCTTCAACTGCAGTGAGGGGACCACCTTTGGCAAGAAATGCTCCTTCACTTGCCGACCTCCTGCTCTTCTGAAAGGTACTGGGGGGTGTCTGTGCAGTGACCTGAGAGACACAGCTAACACAGACTGCTCCTAGGAATACATGTTACTCTTGCTGTTGGTTTAGAATTATTCATGATATTTTAAGTAGGAAGAATTATGGGGCTCTATGGAAGGTTTATTTATATTAGAAGTTAAGTTCCTTTGCATCTCTCTATTACCTTGCTTTGACCTTTCCTTGATCGTGGCTGGCCAGGCAGTAATGACAGGGAATATTGCTTCCATACAACCAAAACATGGAAAAGTCATGGGGATAAATCAGATTGAACTCTCTCATCTTCTTTCCCATGCTTTGTCTATTTCCACTGTCTGTCTCCCTTCTGTGCCTCCTCCATGTATTTGGAAAGCAAAGAGAAGACTGAAAAGCCCCACGTCACAATGGCACAGAACCCCACCACTCTTTTTTCTAATCCACCATCACCCTTTTCCTTTTCCACACTCATTTTGCTCTACTCTGACCTTCCTCTCCTCTTCTTGTTTGGCACTCTACATTTTCCTTTTCTCTTTTATTTTACCCCTAGAAATAACACAGCTTGCCACCCTCTGTCCTTTCCTCCTCTGTCTTCTTCTCTGCTACTTTTCTGCTAACATTTCCATCCTCTTCTCAGCACCATCAACTCTTCTGCTCACTGGCACGTTTCCCTCTTTGATCTGGTCCTCAGGAAACAAGAAAATTGTTAATTTGAAGGAACTTATCTTGCAAATAAACTTAACTGCTGTTGTCAGCTCAGGTACAAACCCTATATAAGCTTTTTTTGTACCCATGGTATCTCCGTCTCTGCTGGGATTCATTGCAAACCCTAAAAAGGAAGGCATGAGAAGTATTCTTCATTTCAGGGAAAGGCTATGTTGATTTCTTCATATATAAGCAAATTGCTTAATTCTTTTTAATTCTGATGGGAGATAACCAAAAACAGCCAACACACAGTCACAGTTATGACTGCTCAAAGGATAGTTAAGAGAAAATTAAGAAAAACCTCCCTTTTTCTGTTTATATCACAGGGGTATTTTCAGCAAAACATGTTTTTTCATTTTAAGTGCTTTAAATATTTTTGAGCGGGCAGTGAAAATAATTATAGTCATCATGACCAACAAGAGCTGATGACTCAGGCAGGGGTAGCTGGAGGGATGACAACCAGCCCCAGCTCAGGGGCTGCTGCTCTGGTGTGTAGCATCACTTCACTTTTGTCCAGAAACACTGAACTGTGAGGTAAAGGCACCGTTTGGTGTAGAGCCTGATCACTGATGACTAATAAATGTTGCCACTAAGCTTCTGGAGAACAGCGCTGGAATGACTCATGCCTAATTCAATCACTGACGTCATGACAGCCACTGTTGGTAATGTCACAGCTTATCGCTTTGCAGTGGCAAGTATGATATCACCACGGCTGGGCTGGGAGCTGCTGCATGACTCAGAGCAGAGGAACATGCTGGTGCTCCAGAAAAAAGCTCCCTTCTGCACAAAATACTTCTGCAATTATCTGCAGCTGGGGAGGGGAGAGAGAAATCCGGGGCTGATTTAATGTGGCTTCTCTTATCTTTGAGGGCAGGGCAGGAGGGCTCCTCCACATACCTTCCTGAGCCCTCCAGAGCCTTTTGTTTTCTTCTTCTTTGAATTCCAGCCTCATGCCCCGGCTCTCTTCCTCCCCTAGCAAAGAGATGGCATTGCTCCGGGGTTAGCAGTTTGTCAGTATTATTTCGGATAACTCCGAAGCTGGCTCACTGTTGAAAATATGCCTTGTGGGTTGAGAAGAGTTCCTGCAGCAATGCTCAGGGATTTCATGGAATATTAGGGATTTTTGAAGGGTTAGTGGCTCATAGCTGCGCTTTGTTTCTTAGGAAAAGCTTATTCCTTTTCAACATATGGTATAAAATAACAAAGAATGTAAAATACACTGAGACTGGGCTACTTTTAGCTTAACCTTCTGAAGTCAAGTAGGTCATAGCAGAGGCAAATAGATCTATTGTACCTTTTACCTTTGAGGTGTTGGCCAAGAAAGCTTCCTGAGGAAAATGAGTCTCTAATGAGTATTATGAATCATATTTATCACAGTAGTCCCCAAGGACTGAGAGTCCCCAGCTGAGAATGGCTCCTCATTGTGTTGGAGTAGTGACTCTAATACTAACAGATGCTGCTCCAAAAGGTTCCAAATTGAAATAAAAGGGACAGATTCAGGGAAAAGATATAACACAGAAGCAGAATGAAGAATATGATGGCACCAAACCCCCTGTTAAAGCCATGGCTTTGGAGAGGAGGGGGTTGGTGTATGAAACAAGCTTCCTTTCAGAGAGGAACAAAATAAGGAAGAGAAATACAAAAGATGACAAAGCCCGTGTGGCTTCCCCTATACTATAGCATTTCCTGAAATAAGCACTGCCTGCCTGTCACCTGAAAGCAGAGTCCTTAATGATTTAATGACATCATCTAGGGCGAGAGAACGCACAGGACATATGAATGTTCAATGCAGCTGAATTTGTCGAATCGGCTGAGGGGGCTTTTGATATCTTCTGGATGTAACAACACTTCAAAAGAAAATAGTCCTGCTGAACGTTGTTAACTTCGCTCTCCGTTCTTCTCAGGAAACAACAGCAACTTGACCTGCATGGAGGATGGGCTGTGGTCCTTTCCTGAGGCCCTGTGTGAGCTGATGTGCCGAGCACCCTCCATCGTCCCCAACGCAGATCTCCAGACCTCTCGCTGCCGAGAAGACAAGCACAAAGTGGGCTCGTTCTGCAAGTACAAATGCAAACCAGGTTACCATGTCCCTGGATCCTCCAGAAAATCAAGAAAGTACGTGAAAGATTAAAGCTATGCCATCAGCCTGGTTCAGAAAGCCATGAGTTACAATGATTTTGGGAAGGGGTTGTTTGTCGCAGACTCCATGTGCCATAGGGAATAGCATGGAGTGATTCCTTCATGCAGACAGCTATGCAGTGTCAGTTTAGGCACCCAGCTCACTCAGGCTTCTTTGAAAAGCCTGACCAGTGCTCAAAAAACAGACTTTACCTTAGAAATACCCCTTTGATATGCAGCCTGGGGAGTCCCCTTTGAAACCCTGCAGAAAAGGGTTAGTGCTGTCGTATACTTCTGACTCTGCACAAACCCACTTCAAACCAACCACAGCCCACAAGCCTGGGAAGCTGAGTTCTTGGGAGATGTGTCCAAGGCCAAAAGAGGAGTTTAGGCTGAGCAGCTCAATGTTGGTTTTGCAAATAATTGTTATTTTTGCTCAGAGACCTCATGATGCAGATTCACAACTTGTTCCCCAAGTGTTAAAAGCTCGAGCACACCCATCTCCTGCAACCTGCTAGCAGAGCTCAGAGCCTTTAGAGGCTCCCAGCTGACTCAGCCACTCACTAAATGTTGCTTTTTTCTGCACAAAAAGGCGAGCCTTTAAGATCCAGTGCACACAAGATGGCACGTGGCTGCCAGGCGCTTGTGTGCCTGTCACCTGTGACCCTCCACCTTCCAAGTTCCACGGGCTCTACCAGTGCTCCAACGGCTTCCAGTTCAACAGCGAGTGCCGAATCAAGTGCGAGGATGATGACAGTCAGTCGGTGAGTCTCCCTTACCCAAATTACCTCAGCCCATACAAGTCTGCCTTTTTCATATCTTCCCTAAGGACACTGATCTCGGGGAGGCCATAGGACATTCAGCTCTTCCAAAACCAGGGAAATGCAGAAGGAAAAAACATAAAGTTGAGGAAGAGTCTGGAAATTTTATTTTATCTTATTTTATTTTATTTTATTTTATTTTATTTTATTTTATTTTATTTTATTTTATTTTATTTTATTTTATTTTATTTGTATGACAGTAGTAACAGTATTAACTATTACCTGTAGAGGATTAGAAGTAACTGACTTACTGTTTCTGGACAGTAAGTGGCAGAAAAATCTGCCACAGTGGCTTTGTGTTCTGGCTAGAAAATAAGGAGCAACAAATGAAAGTAAACAGAATGTGAGTTATCTACACTTATTCCATTTATTCATTCTGTTTTAACTTGCTGTTCTCTCCAGTTCTTACCATTGTATGCCTGTGTGTTGTGTGATAATTTAACACCATAGGGATTACAACTATTCAGTGAATTCTCTCTAAACTTCCATGTTTTTCTGGCTGTGAAGGTGTCATTTGGCATCAGAGGTCAGATCCCCATCTGGCACAAATCAGCGTGTTGCCTTTGGCTTCCTGGGAGCTGTGTTCACTGATATTAGAAGGTCTGGCCTCTACTATCTTATTCGAAATGCCTAGTTTTCCTCACCAGAGGTAATTATAGTTTGTGAGATAAGTAACTTCTCCCAGAAGTGCTGCTGCTGCTCCCTCTGCTTGGGAAGAGAAAGTGGGGATGTGGAAGCTGCAGCTCCTGCAGGCACCTCTTGGAGCAGGGTGTGCTCTGACAAGGGCTGTTTAATACCATTCCAGAATCTGAGGACCTTTATAAAGGTACCAACCCTGCTCTAGGGGCAGTTATGTGAAAGACACCTCTGGTACCTGCCCCACATGTTAAAGGCCCCTGTTCCCTGTCCTCTGGCCTGCCTTCTCCATGGTGACAACAGGCAGAGCCCCAGCATTTCACATCAAGGCACCTGGAAAAGTTTTCCTTGTTTAAGACTTGGAGTGAGGTTATGAGCAGTGTGAAATGAGAAGTTGCAGGCATGGGTGCAGAGGGGGTGGGAGCTCTGGGACACAGCTGCTGTGGCTTTGTGCATCCAGGGGCAGCATGGCCTGTGCCGTGTTCCAGCACTGCCAGTGCAGGGAAACTGGGACCTCCAGGGCAATGACAGCTGGTGGAATGGGCTTGTGTTTGCTTTTAAACGAGGTGAACATGAAGGGGAGCAAGCAGTGGAGTCAGGGTTACAGCAGTAAGCTCTGGAAAGGGAGAGATACAGTTCTTGTCTATTCACTGGGAGGGAGAGGAGTGACTGCTCGGCTGTGAAGGCACCTTGGGAGAAGGAGCAGATAAAATCTTGAGAAAGATATTTACAGTGAAAAGTATTTTCAGATATCTCAGAAAATAGGCTACAGAAGAAGAGCAAGGACTCCTGGCACAAGCCAGAACCACTTGAGAGGTGTTAATTATTTAAGGATTAAACCCCACTAAGTCTCTCTCAGCTATATAAGGTGATAATACACGTTGCATCCAAGCAAGAAGCCCAGCAGGGGTTTTCACAAGAGATTTTGCAGGTCAGGGAATGATGGACAGTATGTTACTATAGCAATGGATATCCTGGGATCTCTGAGTATGTTGCTGAAACTATAGAAGAGTACCCTCAAGCACAGCCATGTCCAGGAACATAAATCAAGTTTCATGGCTCATCTTTGAGAATCATGTTTGAACCCTGGCATGGAAATTGCAAGGGAAGTGCACCACATTTGCTAAAACAGCAAATTGTGCTCAATTATAATTTAGCAATTTATTCCTGACTTTGTCACCATGCTGAAAGATCATTACTTGGCTACACATACAATATCTCTTAATCACCAGGAATGTAATGGTCATTTAAGCAGGTTCCTCCCCTGGCACAAGAGCAAGGGTCTTCCATTTCTGCATATTGTACACAAATCATATCAACAGTCAGATCTAAATTAATCAATCTCTGCCAAACTGGCCCTTAGGTGAGAATCACTAAGCTGGATCTCACCCAGAGTCCATCTGCTCCATTATTCCTTTCATATGATTTCCTTATTACTTCTGGCAATGGCCAGATGTCTAGAGAAGGGGAAGCAGGTCCCACACCGTAGTCTGCTGCTAATACCACTTTGCATCTCACTAAACACTGTGTTCATTAACAAAGCTGAGCAAAAAACGGGAAGCATTAGGATATTAAGGATGAGACTACCACTGAAGGCTGAGCCCTCTTCCATGCCAGTACCAGGGGCTTGTGGAGGTCCCTGTGAAACAATGGGTGTGGGCTGTGGGGCAGAGCTCCTCCAAAAAGTTCAGCAGTCCTGCAGGGATCCCAGCATGGACAGCACATTAAAGGATCCCCAAAGTTATCCAGCACAGTGTCCAAGAGCAGGGTGGGTAGATTGCAGGGAATATGTCTAGCATGAGAAATGGGTGAGGAGAAGCAGACATCCTGCATGATTCTCCCACCCAGTAAGGCCCCCACAGGAATTTTGGAGCCCAACCACAGCAGACATCCTCCTGTTGAATGTCCCACATTGCCCCATGGCAGTTGGGCTCGCAGATGCCACAGAACAGCTTGTTTGCACAGAAATCCCCAATGCGGTGTGGATAGATCTGACAAAAGATTGCCTGTGCATTCCTTTGTTGTTCTTAAAGGGCATGATATTTCCCCTCGGACTTTGGTATTCATTTTTCAGTATCATATGGAGAATCTCTTCTATAAGAGAAATGTCATTTTCTATTCCTTGCCCATTCCCACACCAGAGGATTTTTCTCATCCTTCCCACCTGCCTCTGTGTGTGTCTGTCTCAGCCCCTTTGCCTGCTGTCACTCAAGGCAGCCAAGCTCTAAAGAGCACGTTCTGCCCTGCTAAGCTCATGTCCTGCTCTCCCTTCCTCCTTCAGATGGCCATTGGGGATTCTTTCCTTTTCAAGAGAGATGATGTAACTGGTTAGAAAATGCAAAGAGGAAAAAGGTTGTCTGCATTCAACACCAACCTCTCTGTAACAAGGAGGAAGGCAAATGGGATGAAGGAACCTTTTTTGCAACAGGAATGGGGCTGTTCTAAGGTGTAGACCTTGCAAGGGGCTTGTAAAGACCTTGAATTGCACAGAAGAGATGTGTGTGTTTTTGTGTGTGTGTGTGTGTGTGTGTGTGTGTGTGCACTCTTTCCTTTTCTTTATTCTTTGGAAGAAAACTCCTTCTTGCCCCTCTTAGTGCTGGAAGTCCCAACCAGGGGCTTTTTCAGCTCCAACAGAACTTTGCTCCCAGCTCAGCTCGACTCACTTCTCAGCCTCCCCTTGCTATTTTTGTGTCAATCCTCATTATCTCCTTCCCTCATTCCCAGGGCCGTGGGAGCAACGTGATCCACTGCCGGAAGGATGGCACCTGGAGCGGGTCCTTCCACCTGTGCAGGGAGATGCAGGGACAGTGTGCTCTGCCCACCCAGCTCAACAGCCACCTGAAGCTGCAGTGTGCCGGCGGCTACGGCATAGGTGGGTGAGCAGCTCAACCCCTGCCCCAGATGGGAGCAGGCAGGAGACCAGGAAGAGGATGGGAATGGCAGGGAGGGAGGAAGGAGTCCTTCAAGTAACCTGTTTGCCCGAGTGAGAACCTGCTACGAGAGGCTTTTCGGGGAAATGCTTTTAGGAAATGTGAAGTTCTGAGAGGCCAGGCATCGTGTAACATGCTCTGACTGCAGGCTCCTTGCAGGGCTTCCAGTTTCATGGTGTCTCTTCTTGGCCAGATGGTTTGCAGGGGCAGCAGCATGCCAGAGACACATCCAGTCTGCAAAATGCAGGGAGGGACTGTACCTGTTTTTGCCCTTACGCTTTTGTAATGCCCCACTCCTTCAGCCACATGCACAAACCCATGCTCCAGAAGCTGAAAGGAAGGGAGGTGACAGGAGAATGCAGTGCTGGGATAATTCAGGTCTCCCCAGAAACAGTATGAGACCAGCTGAGCATTCCCTTTGGACAGTTGTTTAGGAGCTGTTTTCAAGGGTCTGTTTTCCTCCTTATTTCTGGGGTACCCATTCCCTGTGCAACGGTGATGGCCACTGTGCTCAGCTTGGCTTTGTGTCACCCAGGCACAGGGAGGGACAGACACTCTGAGCTGTACGCACTATATTGTACTTTCAGCCCCCATTTTGGGGGTCTCCCTGCTGTAAGCGCTGCAACAGGAGCTGCACTGCCTGCAGCCCACACAGGTTTGCGAGGCCCCTTCCTGCAGCCCCCTCCCAGCCCCTGCCATCCCCCTCCTGCCTCCGCCTGTCCCTTTGAACTTGGAGAAATTTCCTCCTTGCGCGGCTCCCTCATTATATCGCAGCCATGCGGAGGACTACGAGCCTCCTTGTGTTCCCTCCCCGGGGAGGAGAACACGACCTGGATGAGATCACCGCTCTGTAATGATGCCAATTACAGATCATATATCAAAACAATTCCGACCCGCTCCTCTCCACGAGCGTGGTGGAGCCCGGGAGAGCGAGCGGCGAGGAGGCTGCGGCGACTCTTAATGTGGAGAGGCGTTTTACCCTTCAGACGAGGTTACCTCCAGGGCCAGACAGGTTTTTGCAAGGAGAGAAACCCCAGTTCCTGGTTTGGAGGGGAGCATTTCAGTGCTGGGTGCCTGCCAGCTCTCACTCCTGTCACAGCGACTGTCAGCAGGTGCCAGTCCCAGGGACTGGTGGGCCTGACCCCAGGATGGGACCACACAGCATCACAGAGGTGAGGGATGCATGGGGCAGACCCCCCACAAGAGTGTGGCTCTCTCTGGAGAGGGATTTAGAGCTCAGAGAGGGCACAGTGGCCGCTGGCTCTCGTTCTCAACAGATGGAGACATACCACACACTTTGTAGGCTCACCCAGCACCAACTTCTGGGATCAGATGTTGGGGTTTCCCTCTCTTCTTTGCATTTTTGAAAGCCTGATCAATGTCCTTTTGAAAAAGCATCCACCATGCTCATGGAGAGGAGCCAGTCATTCACTCTGGGGGTGGTGTCAACAGGCCTCATCCAGTAGGTCCTTGGAGCCACTTCCAGGTCTCCTGGGAAAGCAAAACAAACCTCAAGCACTCCCCATCTTTCCAGCCTAGGTCTGGCTGCTCCCACTGACTCCTCCAAGTGGAGAATGTGAGAAGGCAGAAGCAGGTGGGAAAAATAATAGCAACCAGTCGTGGTCACTATGAATCCCACACACCTTCAGTAATTCCTCAGACACCTAATCTGCCCTTCCAGGCTGAGGCGTGTGTTGAGCCAAAGGTTCAGCTCTCCAAACCAGTGCAGAGATTAATTCCTCCCCCAGCGCTGATTGGAGTGCAGAAATCCTAATGACATGTTTGCAGCAGCTGTGCCATTCAAGAGTGATTTTCCAGGGGGGAAATGGTAATGGTCCAACACACAAGGGCTTACGGTTGTGTCACCACAGGGCTCTGGGATATTGCTGCAGAGTATCACAGCATGTTTTAATAAAGAAAGGACAGGATTCCCACTGGGCATGACAGTTAATCAGAGAAAAAACAGGTTTATGTGTGAACAAAGCCATCATTACCTTTCTGCGTACTTCTTATTGACTGTGGGACTTGGGTGATAGCTGGTCTTCAATATCATTAGGCCTGGTCACCCTTTGGAAGATTACTATTGGATGTTTGTAAATCTGACAGATCAAACAATAGGTTTCTGCCATGTCATAGGTGAGATGAGTTCGACAGCCTCTCCCTAATCAGCCCCACTGCTTGAAAGGGCAGTTGGAATGGAAAAACCTTCACATTGTCTTGATGATCTGAAAGTGCAAAACCTGACCCCCTTCTTGGAGTTAATAGCCAGAGAAATACTTAGATTTGCAGCCTGTTCCAAAAGGCTCTGGAATACCTGCCACCCCCACGCTCTCCTGCTTAGTGCAGGGTTGTACTCAGCACTTCACGTGTGCCTAGGAGATATATGATAGTTATGGCTGACTGCTAATTGCAATTTAGGAAAAACGAGCCGTAATCCTGTCCTTCAGCTGGAAGGATGCTGGAAGGGTCAGAAGCTGTCTGCTTTATCCTTTAGCTTTATCCCCTTTGTGTTTTGAGCAGGCACGGAGTGTACCACCTCCTGTCTGGATCACAGTCACGAGCCCATCCTCCTGCGTGTGAACGAGACCGTGCAAGACATCCAGCACTGGATGAACCCTCAGAGAGTGAAGGTCAGTGCCTGGCGACTGCACCAACCACATTCTTTGTTGCATGTTTATGAGCAGTGAGTGATCAGTGTTACCTGTGGAAAATGGGGAATTTGGACCTTTAGGAAAGAATTCCTGATTTTTCTTGTGTCTGTTCCAGTAACATAGTGGCTTTCTCTCCAAGTGGCTTTCTCTACGAGTTGCTTTCTCTCTGTGTTTTGCAAGTGAAAGTCAGTTCAAGGTAAAGGCCTCACATCAGTGGGGTTTGATCTGGAAATGGGATCCATGCCACAGGAAGATGTGACAGACAGCCAGAGAAAGGGCACTGGCCAGGCTTTATTTTCTTCCTCCTGTTTCGTATTTTGCATTCTTTGGGTGGCAGGGCTGGATTATTCTGTGCCGCTTCTGGATGACAAAAGAAGCTGATACAGAGGGTTTTTCATTTCCCGACCCCGCGGAGCTGGCTGCGTGCTCCCCCCGCCCCTCCGCCCGCATGCCAGAGCTGCCTGCTCAGCACAGCCCCTTCCAGAGGTCACCACTTCTCCCTCCTGCCTGCTGCAAACGCACAGCCAGCACTGACTGCTCACAGCTCCCCGTCCTGAGCGTCCTCCAGCACACGCCAGTGGCAGCGTGCCCTGCTGGGGACGTGCACACCCACGTGCAGTGCCTTGCACACACACATGCAGCCCCGCTGGCAGCAAACAGCTGCTGGGTGTCATGCCCACGCTTGGGTGCCAGTGGGAGATGCACTCACCTAATTCTTCCTGGAAACCCTCACGTTCCTACAAACAAACCAGGTGTTTGTGGCTTTATGGTATCTCTGCAGGTGTGGAAGTCTAACTTGAGCACGTGGTGGAAGATGGTGGCACATGCAGGGTGCAAGTTACTGATGGTGCTTGAGCAAACACCTCTGGCTTTTACATACTTGGTCCTGGCTTTGCAGGAGTCTGTTTTACACACCTGAACTCCATTAAGAAGTAGGATAAGCAGCCAACACAGCCCCAGCATGTCCTGAGCAGCTTTGACAGTCTATTTGCTTCTCTACATGCCTAAATGTACGCCCAGGGTTTGGGATTTTTGAAATCTGGCCTTGGCTGTGGGCAGCAAGTGGCTCCAGAACTCTCCAGCACTTTGAACTTCACTGTTTCACGCAGAGCAAGAGAATAAATCTGGGAAAGGAGTGGGAAACCTAAGTCCAGAGAATATGACAAGCTCATAATGTCGTTCCCAGCTTCCCATTCGCTCCAGACACTGAGGTTCTGTGACTGCCTTAAGCCAAGGCTCTGCCAAGTTTCTGGCATGAAACATAAAGAAAACCCCTATCTCTGTATGAGGGGCAATTTCTCACTGGCCCTTTCCTGAGTGCCAGACTTTAAAGTGGTTTGTAATTCATGGGGAAATAAAGTGACAGCTTCCCTCCTGTTCTCTCTGCACTCCTTCACTTATTGATGCGGGTACGTGGAGGGAGCTGTAACGAGTTTTATACCTGCAGGTCTCTGGAGGGCTCATTAGGCAGCAGGGAAAACATAGAGTAGTAAAGGGGGAGACAAGGGGAATGAGGGATGGAGGAGAAATCATGGTTTCCAAGAGCACAGCAGTAAATAAGCCCCTTTTTTTCCCTGATGGTGAAGATCTTGCAAGAGCTTTAGTCCCTGAGCAGATACAAGTTCCACCCCACAAATGCTTCGTAGCTAGAGGATGAGATTTGGGCTGGAGAACTTGTGTTGGGAGGAAAGACATGCCGGAAGGGATTAAAAAAATCCTTAATTAAAAAATTGGTAGCTGTAAAACATCCATCTTATCCAACTCTGCAGATAATGGGGTGTCACCCACGGGGAGCGGCACCTCTTGGGGCACCACCAGGAGAAACGCTGCTCCTGCTGGGAGTGGGGACATCCTGGAGAGATGGCACTGGGATGCCTTGGGGGAAGGTCCCCATGGCAATGTGTTATATATCATTAATAACCCGTGTCTCTGTTTATGGCCAGTGACAGCTTTGCTGTTGTGCCATATGAGCACAGGGAGCAGCTGGTTGCATTTACACGGCGAGTCTTTGTGCATCTCAGAGTACTTGGATGACGCAAAGGAAACACTTTTTGTTGCTTTAATTTCAGGCACAAGTAAAGTACAAATGAGGGCAGGATGGGAAGGAGATAAAGGCAGGACTGATCTGTGGTGCTTACCTTTGAGGGGATGGGGACAAAGAAAACACAGGGAGAGCTGACAAGGAAAAATAAATAATTTGTCTGTAGCAGCTCAAGCAACATCTGTTATGGAAGCAAAATGGAAAGAAGGAACTATCCCTTCTCTGAGGGCTGTTTAGAGCAGAGCTGTGCAAATCACTTGATTTTTCGGTTCACTCAAAGTTCTCTTGAATTGAAAAAAAAAATTCCTAATCAAAGGGACTCTTTTGTTATTGTGATTTTTGGTGAACCAAAAAATTGGAAGAAAAAACATGTCGGTTTGAACATAACGTAGCATTTCATTTCCAAGGAGATTTTGTAAACTTTTTGTTTAGTGAAAACGAAAGAAAAAACCAAAAACACAGCAAAGACTTAGAAATTAAATGTCCTCTCAAACAATAAAAAACAACAGATATTTCACTTCACAAAATGTCTAAATATTTCTGTGTTTTTCAGAATTGGTTTAGGTTGAGTTGCTTTGTTGGGTCTGAAACCGTTTGCTGAAATCAGTATAAGCTGTCAGTGTCTTCCAAATCAGTATTTTCAGCAAGAAAAAAACAAATCACCTGAAATCCTCTGTGCCTCTGTTCTGCTGTGGGATGTGTTCAGAGCAGCCAGTGCTGTCCCCACGATTTTCCCTTCACTGTGTGTGGCACACGGAGCTGCTGAAGACACCGGTGGATGGAGCTGCCAAGACTGACTGTGCAGGCAGTGGGGAGAAAAAAGGGAAATATCTCCCAGAGACAGCTTGACAGCTCTTTCCCATTGACTGCAGAGAAACAGAGCAGACACCTCATTTCTTAGGTTGTCTGAACTTGGGTTCTTGCCTTAGTGCTGAGTAGGGACAGGCTAAGTAGTGTGCAGGCATGTGCGTGCCTGGGAGAGCCTTCAAAGGGTCTGCACGTCCCAGCTCTGCTGGGCTGAGCGTGACCATGGCCCCTCATCCCATGCAGGCTGCAAGCCCTGGGATTAAAAATGTCCAGAACTCCTTAGTGGGAATGCTCCTTAAATACTCCCCTAATCACTTAAACTTTGCACCTTTTGGTTTGTTTGTTTGTTTTTGTTTGTTTGTTGTGGGGGCTTTTTTTTTTTTATTTTATTGTTGTTGTTGTTTTTGTTAGTTTCTTGGGGTTTGTTCTTTTGTTTTGGAGAGTTTCAGGCTCATTTTGCGGCAGGTAAACTGAGTCACAGAACAGTGATGTGACCTATTGTGGTGCAGCAGCTCCACTCCTGGGAAGGCAGGAGATCCCATTCCATCTGTAGCTACAGGAGGAGGCAGCCCCCAAGTCCCCTTTCCTGGCAGCAGTGGCTGATCTCCTCGCTCACAAAGCCCACTGTTGATTGTCCTGTTCCTGTGGTGCCTGAGGAGCGAGTTAGCTGAGAGCAGGAGATGCCAGTCCCTGGGCTCCAGCCCGGAGGGACACTTGACCCATCGAAGGTGGAGGGAAGCTCTCCACCGGCCTCTCTGGGGGAAACCCGATCCCCTCTGCAGCCCGCACAGGGCTGACATCATTGTGTTAGTCCCACCACGGGAGGCACTGGGTCTTCCTTCACAAGGAGAAAATGACAGCTTGATTTGCTTCCTTGGCTCTTTGTTACCTACTGTGGGAGCACAGCCCGGCTCCCTGTCCCTTCACAGCAGATGCAGTCCCAGCCACCCACCGCAGATGTGGCAGGGTGGCGTTCCTGGGCTGGGGACAGGACCCGAGCCACCCCACCTGGCTGCACAGCTGCGCTGCAGGAGCCGCTGCAGGAGGGGAGCCGGGGCCAGGAGGGCAGCAGATGTCACCAGGGGGGCCTGGAGCACGGAGAAGGGACGGGCAGTGGCCAGATGGGCTTTATTCCCCAGGCACCACCTGGCATGTGGTGGATGTGGTGCTTCCATACACCATGCCATGCTTTGCTGGCGTTCTGAGTTCAGCTGTCTGTGCACACCGATTCCATCAGATCATCCTCATGTACCACCTTTACCCATCCTTGCTTGCTTTCTGTACATTTGCTTATTTCAGGTGCCCCATGCAGCACCCTGTGGCAGCTGTAGGCCTGTTTGAACTGCTGGAGGCAGGAACAATGCCCAGCAATCCAAATCGTTCCCAATTTCTTGATTTTCTAGCCCAGTGCACCGCACACAGCACAGCAGCAGCCTGAGGGTGCAAACAGGCTGGGTGGTAGGAACTGAGGGCTTGGAAAACCAGAAAGAGGAGTCAGGACTATGGCCTAGGGTCCTTCCCTCTGCTTCCAGCTCCAGGAATGTTAGCAGGGTTGAATTCAGCTCTAGTGGTCTCTGCTAGCAAAGATGATGCAAGGGGAGGACAAAGTACCTGGTACAAAGCTGTTGGCTGGTGCCACTCCAGAGGAATGGGAATGTCCAACTGACCAGTGATTAACCTGGCTCCTGGCTTTCCTGTGCTGTGGCGAGCATGGGGCTTGTTCCCATTCCCTGGAGGATGCTCAGCCCAATCCCCTGTGTTTGGGATTGAGGATGACCTTGAGTGAGCACTCAGAGAGAATTCTCAGCAGAGACTTCACCTCCCATCCATTCCTTTGAGGGAGGTGCTGACGTTTTAATACCTGAAGGGTCAGGAAAACAGTCAGTGCATCATCTGCGAGGGATTGCTGTCATGTGGAAAGCTCCTTTCTGAAGAGCCTGGTTCAGGGCTATTTGGTTTCTTTTGTTCACTCTGCATGCTCACACACTCACACAGAGAGTGAGGTTTTCTAAATATTGATGCTTCTTACCAGGGGAATGTGAGGTGCTCTTTGGAAGTGCACTTCTTCCACTTATTGTCTGCTGGCCTTGGATACAGGAGACACACTCCTGAGTTTTTCCACTTTGTTCTAATTCTTGGGTTCAACTGCTCTTGAACTGCTTCCTTTACTCTCCTCACTCCCGCTCTGCTGATTGGCCTTGTTTATTTTCAAACCTAGAAAAGTTTCCTTTCTTTCCCCTCTGAAGTGCGGGGGGGGGGGGAGAAAAGCCCTCACCATTTGTGGCAGGCAACAGCCTGGAAATCTCCAGCTGTCTGTCAAGAGCGTGCCGGGGGAATGTGTGACACCGCGGGGCCCCGCACCTTGCAGCTTCCCTCCCTCCCTCCCTCCCTGCCAGGGGATAAACAACATCC